>CAOKZL010001685.1:0-326614 GCA_948472985.1 Iguana delicatissima | reverse complement strand
CTTGGTGGAAGGAGTAAACTTGCTTTGCTAAACCTCAGACTTTATGCATGCTTGGTGAGAGACAGGGAACATAAGTTGTGAATATAATCTGTTGTCATGCACTGCTTTGTGGTACATGCTTTTCCCTTATTAATCTAAAGACAGCAACTAAAAACATAGCAACTATAATAATTTTTATCCACTTGGCCTTGAACTCTTTAGTGCTTTGCTGTGGGCATAAATTCTACATTAGATTAGATATATTAAATCTCTGTCTCACCTAATTTATAAAGTTTATGAGGGAAATAATACTACAAACATACGCTACAAGAACCAGGAAGAATGCAATAAAGCACAGGTAACAGTCTAAATCAATCTGTTAAGAACCCCCAAACATGACAGCTAAAAATATGTGTAGCCATAGACTCCTAAAAGATTACTTAAAACAGATACTTTATATTGCTCCTTTTCTGTTGGGAAGCTGGTGACACCTCACAGTTAATAATCTTTTAAAAAGACAGTCCTTCTGTGCAGATCCAGTGTTATACAAGCCACTGAAATAGCATTTCCCCCGCATACTTGTAGTCCAGTGTTTAAAGGGTAAAAAAGCAACTAGTTGTGCCACTACTTATCGCTGATAATGCAGAGGTCTAGCAATTCATGGCATAAAGTCTGCACGATTCTCCCCTAAAATTCAACAGACTGCACTTGTCTTTTCAATTCAGAGAATATATAGATTTTCTTAATTGCCTGTGCATTAACCTAAACAAGCACACAGCTGACAATCTGTAAAGCAAACTGCCACCTGCAACTTCTACATTTTGAGCAGAAATTGCAGTTCCCCAAAACCCTCAAATGGCTTTTCCCAATTTTATCCTGGTTCTGTCCCTGCGTCTTCTCTTACTGTGAATATTTGGGAGTGAGAGAGAGATCTTACTAGGACATGAGCAGCTCATCAAGCCAGAAGGCATCACTGTGGTCCATCAATTTCGACAAGCCTCAGAACCCAGCTTTCAATCATTGTGAGCTAACTGGATCTTCTAAGAGCTACAAAATGCATATACTTGATGACCCCAAAGGCCAGCATATTGTCTTAGAGAATGGCCTCTTCTGGATGGATGCTTTACAAGCTACATGGAAAGAAGTAGGACAATTATGGAACAATCTCTTTCTCTTGCTCCTAGCAAAGAAAGGAAAACTATCCTGATCACAAAAATTCATATCTTCTGACTGTTTTAGTCAACAGCTGTTCTTCAGAGAATGGTCCATGATTTTATCTAGTCTTTTTTATTCTGGTTCTGTTATCAGCATTGTGAAAATTCCTGGTGAGCTTAGTATGTACTATGGAAAAGCCTTTTCCATTATTTTAAGTACTATAAGAGACATGCTTTGAGGCGTTGGTTAGCTAATTTGTTAGTAAATTATCCTTTTCTTTCTTTTTTTCTAAGAAATGCATATTTCCTGTCTGAATGTCACTGTAAGATGTCTTGATGCATTTAAAGGCAAGCCAAAATGGCTGAAATACAGCTTGAGAGACAACCGTAATAGTTCACAAATTAGAATGAAAAGAGAGTACGGTTCACATGACTTAATTACTTACTCTTTTAATTATACATGGTTCAATCTGCTCTTTGAACAGACTTTCTTTATATACCAGGTTATGGTCAGATGCTTTATAAAGCCATAGCTGTAAACTTTATCCAGTATACCATCTCTGCTCTTTCATTCTATATCACTTTAGGGTACATCCAGTTTTTATGCGCTCCATGTTTTCTTCTCTCTTTTTTGAAGTTAATAAAAAGGGAGTGTGATGAAATTTGGTGATGTTAAAGACTCAGTGTATATGTTTAGATGTTTGGCAATAAAATTTGGTAGAAATGGCAAATATTTTGCAATTCTGTATTATTTTAAAATAAGATATTGATGTACATTTAAAGAGCAACATCTCAAACGGTTTTGCATAGATTATGCCAGAGTGGTGTGGTGCATCAACTTCATCTCAATATACATTAGCACTTTTGTATATTGCTTTTGTATGCATATGTATGCCTTGTTGCCTAAGCCTACTATGGATGGCTGTCCTGTTAAATTTTTGTTGTCTCTGGATAGCTACATAGATTCTTAGCTATTGAAAATAAGACTTTTCAGCCACTGTTGTTCTGTGGAACCCAGGGATATTATAATCCTAAATGTAGTTACTGGGAAGACAAATCCCAGTAAGTCAGTTATACATAGCATTACTCTATATAGAATACATTATTGTATATAGAAACTTTTAGTGTGTACTTGTTGAGAAGTCTTGGTTTTTGAGAGCAGAACCATCAGGAGGAGAGCATACTCCCTTTCACTTGTCACCCTATTGGCTATATCACAGCCAGTGACACAGCATTTTACGTTTACTATATAAGAACTAACAAGAGCCAGTATGGTATAGTGTACCATTGGAACTAGGATGCTGGGAGACCAGGGTTCAGATCCCTGCTCAGCCATGGAAACCCACTCAGTGACCTCGGGCAAGCCACTTTCTCTCAACCTCAGATGAAGGCAAAGGCCAGCTCCTTTTGAACAAATTCTGCTAAGAAGCCGGTGATAGCTTTGCCTTAGGGTCAACATAAGTCAGAAATGACTTGAAGGTACACAGCACCACAAATGTGTAAGAACTACATGCAAGGAGAGATCCATTTTAAATCCACAACTAAGGGTTTTTCTGCACTACACACTTATTGCACTATAATTCCATTTTAACTGCCATGGCTGCCTCCTATGGAATCCTGCAGTTTGTAGTCTTAGGAAGTATTGGAGCTCTCTGGCTGAGAATTCTAAATATCCCTCCCTAAACTACAAATCTCATGATCCCACGGAAAAGAATGGTGGCAGTTAAAATGGAATCATAGTACAATAGTTGTGTAGCATGGAAAGGCTCTAAGTTTCAGATGCACTCAGATGTTCTATAAATGTCTTATGTTAAATTCTGTGAAAGTATATGAACTCTGATGAGGCCTAAATACCTTTAAAGCACATGTGTCAAACACAAGGCCCAAGGGCCAAATCCAGCCCACCAGGCCATATCACATGGCCCGTGCACCCTTCCTGCAGATGCTACACTTCTACCACCTGGCAAGCCTGATCCCCACATTGCGAGGCCCCGGCTGCCACTATTCTGAAGAGGGGCCCAGTAGCCAGCACTCGAAATCTACTTCTACTTCTGATTGCTCCTCTGTCCAAGTCTCACCATCAGAGCACTGCCTGCAGGTTACCATAGCAACACTCCACATGACTCGCAAAAGTTGGAAAGAGGAGCGGTCAGAAGTAGAAGTAGATCACAAATGCTGGCTGCTGGGCCTCTCTTCAGAATACCAGCAGCTGGGAGCCCGCAATGTGGGGATTGGGCTCCCCAGGTACAGAGAGGGGCAGGGGGGCAGAAAGAGCCACAGGGGAGAGTGGGGGAGCAGAAAGAGGCACAGGTAAAATATTTGTCTGGTGATTTAAAAAACTTTGTTTTCAAAATTCATTTTTCAATAAATTGTACAATATTTGTACACTTGAATATCTGCTTGCCATTATTTTTCCTAGACTTCTAGTTTCAGAGCTAATTACTAAAACCAGTAATAACTGAATGCAGAAGCAATGATTTAATATGGTAAAAGTAGATACGTTTAGATAGTCTTACAGATACAACCTGCCCTTTGAAAGCAACCATAATGCTGATGCAGCCCAAGATGAAATTGACTTTGACACCCCTGTATTAAAGGCACCAGATCCCATCTGATCTTGGAAGCTAAGTAGGGTCAGCGCTAGTCAGTACTCAGATGAGAGTACTTGGATAAGAGTGCTGCGAGCTGTATTTCAGAGGAAGGAACTGGCAAAACTACCTTTGAGCATTTCTTGCCTAAGAAAACCTGATGAAATTCATAGGGTTGCCATAAATTGATAGGTGACTTGAAAGCACAATTTGTTGGAGACTGCACGTAGGTGAACTTGCTGTCACTTAAATAACCTAAAGACACTGATATAGGTATGAATTAGAAATAATAAAGTAGAAATAAAGTAGAAGCTGGGGGTAGATCCCATCTGATCTTGGAAGCTAAACAGGGTCAGCCTTGATTAGTACTTGGATGGGAAACGGCCGACAAATACAAGGTGCTGTAAGCTGTATTTCAAAGGAAGAAACTGGTAAAACCACCTCTGAGGGTTCTTTGCCTAAGAAAATGCTGTGAAATTCATAGAGTCACCATAAATTGACAAGTGACTTGAAAGCACATACACGCACACACATATGTTTAGCATTTCTGCATAAGTAACTTTGCCAGGAAGTGGTTAAAATTGAATATTTGAATGCAGGTTTAAATGTGCACCCCTCTAAAAGTAATACAGATAGAAAGTATCCACATATGGGTGGTTTTTTGCATCTGAATCAGTGGTGAAGCTTGGAGTGTGTGGAGGGGGGCAGGAGGGGGGCAGGGCTACAGTGCGAGGGGCGTAGCCAGGGCATGCAGGGGCATGGTGACAGGCCAAGACGCCCCAAAAACATTGCCACCCAGAGCGAATCGCCCCCCGCCCCTGCGTGACTGGTATGAATCAGATGTATACATACGTGCAGTATCCAATCTGTCCAGTGGTATGTATGTAAAAGTATTCTGAACATGTACAAAATCTCTTTAGCAAGATTAGACCATGTGTGTACATAAACATTCATATTGTCACAAATAACTGCAGAGATAATATGGCACAGTGGTTATGAATAAGCTGTCACTTCAGGATGCCTTCTTTGGGTTCTATGTCAATTTGGTTGCCTTGGGCAATTCACCATGGGCTTCAGCCCTGATTGGTTGTTGTTACATGCTTTCACATTTATTCCAACATAAGGTGACTTTCATACAGTTTTCTTGGTAGGATTTATTCAGAGGTGGTTTGCCACTGCTTTCTTCTGAGGCTTAGAGAATGTGGCCTTCTATGGCTGAATGGAGATTTGAATCCTGAGCTCCCAGAGTCCTAGACCAACACACGGATCATTATACTACACTTGCTCCCAGATACTGTAATATTTACTGGGATAAAGTATTTGAAATATTTTAATATACCATAGAAATGCTAAGTATTATTAGGTTTCAACTCTTTTTTTTGTTTTTTTGTTTTTCATTTGATTAGAATGTATTTTATGACAACCATGTGCAGAGGGGGACAACCCACATTTTAGCAAATTGCTGTGAACTTGTTAGTTTAAGCTTTTACCAGGCAAGCTCAAGAATTTGCAATACTAAATGGGAAAAGATACAGGGAAGGAAATTGTCAACTGTAAAGCAAGACAAAAATATTAGGACCTGTTTTTTGACACTTACAATATCTGGCATAATGTCAAGTCACTGAGGATATTAGATGGTCCTACTTAATTTGGGGCAGGAAAATACTTTATCCCAATCTTCAGCCAAACCAGCATATTGTTTCATGTCTAATTTCCCTAATGAATTGGATATGGAAAACATCCCTTTAGCAAACAAATGCCCTGGTAGAAGTTGAACTTGTCACTGTGTTATTTATTGTTTGCTTCTAGGTTTCTGCATTTTCTTCTCCTGTTGGTTTTTACTATAGAATGTCATGTAATTTACGATGGGTTTGCTATGTGACCTTGTTTGTGTGTCAGGTAGGGAGAATTACACCCAGAAGCATTTACATTTACATGATAAATTGGGTACTCTTAAAATGACAAGGCTTTGGTTTGGCCCTATATGCTCATATTCTGGACTGAAGAAGAACCAAAGGCATGTTTTATTGCTGTGGTTGCTGATGCATCTTTATTGCTTGAATGAAAAGATTCTTGTATCCTTGACTAAGCCCTTCAGCACAATAGAAACGGCATTACCATTGGTTTTCATCACTGCAAACCCACTTTCCAAGTTGCTAGGTAGTCATTCCTTTTGTTGAGAATATTCTTTTCAATATCCCAGATATTTTGCCTGGTTGGTTACTGTGCCAGCCAGCTGAACACCGTGAAGAGAGATTGATTCACTTAAGATTGCACTGGCTGAATTTGGGACACAGGTGTATATACAGGAACTTCATAGTGCTATTAAGGGCTATTTCCTTCCCAGTGCTATTAAGAAGTGAATCACTTGTAGATGTGCCACCTGCAAATGATGCTATGGTGTGACTTAGGTTCAACAGGAAGAATGTGCAAGTAAATTCCATGACACAACAAGAGACTCTCAAATGTTATCATCTGGCGTCCCTATTATTCATAGATGGTAGTGTACATTTGTGTTCTAGGTGGAGATGATTTCTGCCAGAATTTTTTTAATTTTTCAGCAGTACTGTATCCCAGGCTTTTGACTTGTAAAATGGGAAAAAAAAGTAGGCACTGTTATGTAGTCTGAGCTCTACATCACATAGTCACATCCCTGTACGTAGTTGGTATATTTATGGTCTAAAGAACATACAGGGATGCCCTGCTTTTTAGAACTAGTTTGCATTGGAAAGTTTGCATTGGAAAGGCATCTTTCCATTGTATGGTATATACATGCTTTGCATTCATCCAAGCATGAATGCTTTTACCTACCAGTGAAGAATATTGCCTTCCTTCCCCTTATTGCTGCTGCAAGTTGGAATGATCATGCTGAGTTATGGTAGCCAAGAGAGAGTGTGACTAACTCCTGAGTAGGAATTGTGTGACCCTCCAAGATATTGTTGGAGCATTTCTCACTATTGTGTATGCTAGCTAGGGCTTCTGGGACTTGCAATTCAGCAACATCTGGAGGGCCACAAAATTCCCACCCTTCATCTAGTTCTTAATGCCAGCTAAGCCCGTGTTCCTACCAGCCTTGTGCCTATGAAACAGATGTACTGTCTAGCTTAATGTCCATCTCTTTCAAACTGCCCTCCCCCATTTTTCCAAACAGTTGCTATTTCCATTTCCAAAGTTACTGGGTTACTAGTCTCTTAAAATCTCTTTTTGCTTTAATAGTTCCATGACAGGCAAAGCTGGCACAGCTGAACTTTGACTTTATTTTATTTATATCGTATCTTTCTCCCAAAGTGTGAGCCAAGGTGGTTCACAATATAAGTTAAAACAGAATACAGTTAAAACAAGGCATAATATAAAGTTAAAATATAATCAAACTGTTATTTTAAAAACATTAATATACAAAAGGAGTTAAAACATAATAATGACAATAAAGGCATGGAGTTTGGAGGTAGAAGAAGCTGGGATCACTGAGGAGAAGATAGAGCACAGAGAAAATGCTTTACTGCTTAATTCATTGTGTGTTATGCAGAACTTAAAAGCATAGAAGCTTTTCTTGACACCTCTTCCTTGGCCTCATTGGAAAAGAGATTCCACCTGAACCTCAGGAAGAACTTCCTGACAGTCAGAGCTGTCTGGCAGTGGAATATGCTACCTCGGAGTGTGGTGGAGTAGAGGTTTTCAAGCTTTGATGTGGGTTCCTGCATTGCAGGGGATTGGACTGAATGGCCCCTGTGGTCTCTTCCAACACTTTGGTTCTATGATTCTATGACTGGTGAACCGATTAATTCTACAAAACCCCAAATCCACAAAACAGTGATAGCTTTATTGGGCCCGTTAAAAAGCACAAAATGTATCATGTAAGCTTTCGAAGCTTCAGGTGAAGATGTTAAAAATAATCTTAGAGCCATAAGCTTACATTTTGTCTCAAATGTTACTTCTGTTGTTAGTTAAAATCTTCCGGAGGGATAATGCAGTCAGAGGATCCTCCTCTTCTTGGCCATGTGGGGACTGAGAAGAAAGGGCAGTAAAAGACAGACAATAAAATTTCAAATCAATTAGTGGCATCAAAGTAGCTTCCATTGAGAGGTTATCTCTGTCCTGTCTGAGGTGAACTGTCCCTTTGTTAGACAGAGAACATTGAATTTAATTGTCCAATAAAGTTGTAATCAAAGAGTGGGAGACATTTGTCTACAGGAGCTGGTTCAACATGCGAACTTATGAGCAGACGCTACAATAACAGCAACAGTTCTCACCTGCCTGCCTTTTGCAACTCCTTTCCAACTTTGTACACTGAGCAGCAGGAGTGTAAAGGAAGAAAAGTAACAGGACTTAAGTACACCCCCCCCCCACTTCTTACCCTCTGCTGGTGCTGCTGCTTTCAAACAGGTGCAGACCACAGAGAGAATGTAAGTTATGTCCAGCAGAGTGAGCATCTACACAGCTGGGCAAACATGGCCAAAGCTGTCTAGCACCACAGCAGCTGTTTTATTTTTACTCCAACTGTAAATTTCCAAAAGTCACAGCCACCATCTGTGAAACAGGAGACAGCTGAGTGATAACTTAAAGCACTGCAAGACTGTGGAGGATTATGCTGAAAGCTGATGAGAGGAAAAGACCAGAGTCTTTCAAAAAGCAGAGAAAGGAAGGAGGTGTTCAAGCTGGTTTGATCTATTTGCAAGTAAAATGGCTACAGGCAAAAGAAGAATAATTCAAAGCCTTTTGAACTTAAGCCATGGGACAGTACCAACCCAAGTTTCCAGCTGTCCACCTGGAGGTCATAGTTAAGTTTTTTTTTGGAGGAAAAAAACCCTTCAAGATTAGCAAGGAAGCATGCAACTTCTGTAGTGCCTGAAGGCCCTTTGCTCAAGACCCTGTCCAAACAGCTGTAGCAGACTGTGAGTTCTGCCTCACAGGGTGATGGTGGGGTAGAAGAAGAGGAGGTGGCTGGGAACAGGGACAAGTGAAGCAGTAGTCAACTTCTTACTACTATTAAAAGGGGGAAGCATCATATCCAGCAGGCAAGTACTAGCATTGGCTTCTCCCTGGTTCCATTTCCTAGTACAGATGTATTGGCATCTGCATTTATTTCTTCGATTTCTGCTTTCATTCATGACTAAACCAAATAGAAAGTACAAGCTGGCAGACAAAATAGGGTGTGGTTTCTAATTCACAGCCACTATTCAATCACAAGAAATATCTTGCAGATTTCCTTGTTCGGCCTCCTGCCTTGTGTTACGTGACAGGCAAAAGTTGGACAGCTGAATGTTTCTTCCAGCATGGAAATGGAGCAGGGAGGGGTGTGTGTGTTTTACTTGCTTAACTTTTTGTGTGCTATTCCAGTCTTCATATCTGATGTCATCCATATTGGATTTGATAGCTTCATATCCAGTATCACCTAATAGCCATGAAACAGAAAGGCAGAGAGCAAGCTCAAACAAGGTGCCGGAAATACTTGCTGGACAAGTTTCACAACACAAAACTAAATTCTTGAAGCAGGGAGCTGCCCCCAAATGGAGAAGGAAGACGATTCACCCACCACTCAGTGCTGGGAAAAATCGCTTTTCAGAGCCTTAGCACAAAAGCAAAACTTGTTGGCTAGCCTCCACCACATTCTGTTGTTTAGTGTATACTCCTCACCCACTACCTCACCTCAGATTCCTGACTTCTAGTGGCCATTACTCAAGTATCAGGTTGAAACTCAATATATATCTAGTTAATGGCACAAAACCCAAAATGTTTCTTCCAGTCCTGCCCTTGGGAAACTGTTCCAAAGATTTATTCCTATTCATTGTGGAAGCTGGACTCTGCTTTCTTGACAGTAAACCACAAGGTAATTCACCAAACTGTTTTTTATTAAAACAGCATGGTTGGAATTCAAGAAGCTGCTCTATATCAGGACAGTTTGTCAATCTAGCATGGTATAGTCCACTCCAGGGATGGGGAATGTACCATGTGCTGGTGGATTTCAAGGTCCATCAACCCTGTCCAGCAGTCCCAATGGATTGTGAGAGCTGGAATTCTACACCTGGAGAGGCACATGTTCCCCTGACTACCACTGACTGAGAGGCTTGGGAGAGACCAGAGGATTGTAGTCAAGAGTGTCGATGCAAAGACACCGCTGAAGCAAAAGCTTTGGCTGCACAGTCAACTATATGTTTGGCTATTGTGAGCTGTTGGGTGGTTAGTCTATTGGCCTCAGCTAGGAACACAGTGGCCACCCTCTTTTCTTCCTCTGGAAGGTAATCAGTGAAGACTTTAATCTTTTCCCACAGAAACTGGTCATACTTTCCCATCCAGGCCATGTAGTTTGCCATCTTAAACAGAAGAGCTGTGTTAGAGAAGTTCTTCCTCCTGACGGCATCTAGCTTTTTCCCGTCTTTATCAGGCGGTGCAGAGTAGAAAGACTGAGAAGTCTTGGATTGTGCTGCGTTGACAATGATAAAGTTAGGTTTGGGATGGTTTTGCAACCAGTCTTCACTCGACTCAATTACCCAATAAAGAGAGTCCAGTTTCTTTGTCGTGGCTGGTAAGGAGGATGGGGTTAGCCATGCTTTCTTAAATAGGTGTAGAAGGTATGGTAAGAGAGGAACAACAGAGACTGCTGGGGTCTGTTCTTGAGGGACATGGTAAACTGAGTCATCAGATGGACTCCTTCCAAACTTCTATGCTAAAATTAAGGTTTTTTGCCATCCATGAAATAAGGTTGGTGAAGGCTTGAACATCATCCATCAGAGAGATTGGTTCACCTTTTGACACAGAGGTCTCAGGAGGCTTATCAAGTAGGTTGTCAGAGGAGTCCACAGAGGCTGATGATAGTGACCACACAGATGCTGAACGTCTAGAAGATTGGTCTGGTGTTCCCTCTCTGTGGGGGGATCGGTCACATTGAGATCGACTGGACTCCACAGCCGTTAAGCCTGAGGCCTTGGCCTGGGCTTGCTGTTCCCCTCAATCAGAACAATGGCGTTTAGAAGGTGTAGGGGAGCAAGAACGGTTGGGTGTGGTCGAGTGCTGCGCTTTCGTGAAGAAGAATCTTTGAGAACATGCGAACTCCTTTGTCTATGACGAGGTAGGTAGACTTCTTCAGAAGAATACTCATATGAGGACTCTGAAGAAGTTTTATCCACAATTTCAACTTCTGAGACCTGGCGACATATTCAAAAACTACCTAGATTCATGGGCATCCATCACAACCAATTCTTGGGTGCGCCATGTGTGATAATGGGGCTTCCCATTATCTAGGCTTAGGAAAGGGAGCTATCCCTTCTTCAGAGACTAATGTGGTTGATTTTGTGACTAACTTGCAGAATACTCTCAGGGAAGCATGGGCAGATGCTCATGAGAATCTGCAACAGGCACAAGAGAAGCAGAAGACCTGGTATGACCAGTATGCCAGAGAACGTTGCTTTGAGAAAGGAGACCAAGTGATGGTTCTGAAGGTTCTCCAGTCTAACAAGATGGAAACTTCTTGGGAAGGTCCTGCCACAGTGCAAGAATGCACTGGGACAGTGAACTACCTCATACAGTTTCCAGACTCTAGGGTTAAGCCAAAAATGTATCATGTGAATTCACTGAAACCCTTCTACGAGAGGCCCGGTCACCTTCTCACACTTTCAGTCCAGGAAGATGAGGAGGAGGAAGAGTGGTCTGAAGGTGCTTTCTATGATCGGGAGGGTGGTAGCTTGGAAGATGTGAAACCCTCCCCGAGGCTCAATGCGAAACAACGCAAGCAGTTTTCTCAATTGACGGGTAAATTCACCACCCTGTTTTCACCTATCCCAGGTCGCACCACAGATCCTCAACATGTGGTAGCCGCAGATGACAGCAGGCCATCAGCAGAACAGCCACAACGGGTGTCACCAAAAGGGAAAGAGGCGATAGAGAGGGAGGTGAATGAGATGTTGGACATGGGGATCATTCGCCCATCACGCAGTCCATGGGCATCCCCAGTTGTCCTAGTGCCCAAAGGGGGGACGGACGTTCGTTTTTGTGTGGATTATAGAAAACTTAACTCAGTGACACGCCCTGAACATTATCCAATGCCCAGAGTAGATGAACTGTTGGAGAAATTGGGGCGTGCTAAGTACTTATCCAGCCTCAATTTGACTAAAGGCTATTGGCAACGCCCTAGCAGAAGAGTCTAAGCATCGAACAGCATTCATCACTCACATGGGCCTGTTCGAGTTCAATGTCCTTCCCTTTGGGCTATGGAACGCACCTGCAACTTTCCAGAGGCTGGTGGACTGTTTGCTAAGAGGGTGCGAGGACTTTGCTGTTGCTTATTTAGATGACATTGCAATCTTCTCAGACTCCTGGGAAGACCACTTGAAACACTTGGAGATTGTCTTCCAACGCATTAGTGATGCTGGACTGACAGTCAAAGCAAAAAAGTGCCAGTTTGCACCAGACAGAGTGACCTACCTTGGCCATGAAGTGGGACAGGGGACTATCACTCCACTGCAAGTCAAAGTGGAAGCTATTAATAGCTGGGTATTCACAAAGTGCATGGCGGTTGTAGCAGTGGCACTTCGGTAGCGAGGGGTCATCCTATACCCTTACATAGACAATTGGCTGATTGTATCCTCTTCTCAAACCCAGTTACAAACAAACAGGGACTTAACGATCCAACTTTTGTGGAGCCTGGGTCTAACCATAAACTACAAAAAGTCTCATCAACGGCCTTCCCAACAGATCCACTTCATAGGAGCGGTCCTAGACTTCAGAGTCAAAGAGCCTTCCTTCCTCGAGATCGAGCCAGAAGGATCTCCAGAATGGTGTGTTCTCTCTGATGGAACTGTTGAGCCAAGGCAAACACCATCCAGGTCTTACTTGGATTGAGGGCTTGATTAAGATGGTGATGCCCCATGCAAGGCTCCGGATGCATCCTCTCCAAAGATGGTTCCTGAGTACCTTTGATCCCCTTCACGACAACCCCTGCTGTCGACACTGAGGGCAATCCTTCGATCACTCCTCTGGTGGACTGACATGAAGAATCTTCTTGTTGGAATTCCCTTTCATTGTCCACAGCCCACAAGGCTGGTCATGACCAACGCGTCTGTTACTGCAGTCTAGGCCTACCCAGAGATAGCACCCGATATCTCTTTGATATCAAACAATTCGGCTTTCCCCTGCCACCCTGCTCCACGTGTTTGCGAGGCCACCAGACAAGCACGCAAACAGGCACGGCCGATAATTGCTGGACATTCCATTCTCAACATAGCAGGCCAGACACAGCCGGTTCGTCACTTCAGGGACCTCTCTGGCAAACACTTCATTACATATGCACGATACTAACAAAGGCTTCCTGCCCCGAGCGGGCTACTGGACAAAGGTTGTGCTGTCCACTGGTAAGCGCTGCACATTTGCATTCTGGCCACACTATTGTTGATTTGGCTCTGATTCCATCATTCAACATTGTGACCTTTCCAAGACATTGTCTTGCACCCAAAGCTCATTGTTTTCCCCGAGTAAGGCATGGCCTGCAGTCCCATTTCACCCTATAAAAACCTCTGATTCCGAGAACTTCCTCAGATCGCTCCTGAGTTTCATCCCGTCTTGCTGCTGCATTGCTTGGTGAGCTCCCCTCAGCTAGTTGAGCTGAGTTTCTTCTCTGCACCCCCGGCTTCTCTCCCAAGGTCCAGGACGACGAGACAGGTGTCGTATCACCCATTTTCCCTGAAAACCTCTATCCTTAATTCAATCTCTAATCTCTTAGTTAGCTCTGTGACTGTGGTGTCTTTAATATTTGTTTGTATGCAATAAAATATCATTTCTATTACTTTAAACCCATCTGGCTGCTTGGCTGACCTGACCCCATAGATGCTGGGTTGCAAGATCCTGCTAAGTTACCCTGCTTCTTGCTACCTTAAGTGAGTGCTCCAGCTAATTTTCCTCAAAATTGTGTTTCATTGTTTGGTTGTTTAGGTGTTCCTCCCGGACCCCCAGAGAACAGGGTAACACGTCACTCTATGGATGGGGCGCTTACACCAAAGGACTTACGGTCAAGGGTTCCTGGTCAATACCAATGAGGTGCTTACATATCAGTGCCTTAGAACTGACAGCAGTGATGAAGGCCTTTGTAGTGTTCAAGGACATCTTGACAGGTTATGTAGTCCAGATCCTCACCGACAATGTGTCGGTAGCCTACTATGTGAACAAGCAAGGGGGGACAAGATCCAAAACCCTCCTACGCCTGGCTCTACACTTCTGGGACTGGTGCCTTGACAGGAAGATCCTTCTCACAGCCTTCCACCTTCCTCGTGTGGAGAATGGAATTGCAGACTCCTTGAGCCACACTCCCTGGTCTTGTCACGAGTGGCAGCTCGACAGAACCTCCTACGCCATATTTTCGACAAGTGGGCAAGACCGGTGATCGACATCTTCACAACCAGTTCCAATAAGCAGTGCCAACTGTTTTGTTCATGAGGCAGGAGCGACGAATCCTCTCTGGGGATACTTTCATATTCATTTGGAAGGGACCGACAGTTTACCTCTTCCCTCTGCTTCCTCTAATAATGAGGTTTATTGAAAAGATCCAACGGGGTAAAGCATCAGCACTGCTGGTAATGCCGTGGTGGCTTCATCAACCTCAGTTCAGCCCCCTCCTGCACTTGTCCAAAAATCAGTATTGGAAGCTGCTGTCCAAACTGAAGCTGGTGACTATGGACAATGACAGAATTCGCCACCCTGATGTTGACAGCCTCAAGCTGACCTTCTGGAAGCTGCTCAACTAGACACCCAGCCTCCTTCCATCTGTTGGGTGGTCGAGGCAGCCCATAAACCACCAACAAAGAGATAATATGGGTACAAGTACTCAAAGTTCCTTGATTTCCTTCGACATTGAGGTCTCAACATCAAGAACTTCAATACCGTCCACCTTTTGGAGTTCCTCTTGGCGTTGTTGGAGCACAGGCTCTCTTTGTCATCAATATAATGTTACCTGTCAGCAATCTCTTTGCGGCTACATATGAGAGGGTGACCTTCCTATTTCTTGGACCCATTGGTCCAGGCTTACCTGAAGGACTATAAGCATCTTCATCCCCCATGATGAACCCAACTCCAGGCTGGAATCTACTTCTAGTGCTTTGCCAGCTCTCAAAAAGGCCATTTGAACCATTAGCCACTAGTGACTTGAGACTTCTTTCTTGGAAGACAGCTTTCCTGGTTGCTGTAACATCGACCAGGAGGGCTAGTGAACTCTGTGCCTTGAGAGCGGATAAACCTTACCTTAGATTCCATCATGAAAAGGTTGTTCTTAGGCCTGGTATCACCTTTCTGCCCATGGTGGTGTCAGTCTTTCACTTCCTGCCTTTTTCCCTGATCCAGCCACGGACTAAGAGTGGACATTGCATTCTGTAGATGTCAGGAGGGCACTGGCGTTTTATGTACAGCGCACTGCAGAGTATCACTAGTTTCAAAGACTTTTCTTGTGCTACTCTTCTAATAAAAAAGGACTCCTGATTTCCTCTCAAAGACTTTCCAAGTGGGTGGCTTCTGTTATGAACTTGCTGGAAAAGAGCCTCCTCCACAGCTCAGGAGTCATGCCACTAGGACACTGTCAGCCTCAGCTGCCTTTCTCAAAGGTATACCCCTTCATGATGTCTGTAGGGCCACCACTTGGCCCCAGCCAACTACATTTATATCACATTATAGAGTTCACCAAAGGGCATCTGTTGATGCTAGTTTTGGAAGGGCTGTTCTTTTTTCTGTGGTACAGTGACTGCATATATATTGCTTTGCACTTATTTTCTGAGCATTTCCTGAATGTTCCTTCAATAAAGTGTTCTTGTTGGTTATATTGGCCTAGCTTTCATTCTGTATTAGTTGGTTTTGTTTTTGTTTTTTTTTGCTGGGTTACCTCAGAGTATGTTCTTGGTATGGTTGGGCATGACACCCTTCTTCTTTCTTCAGCTTGCTAGTCTCCCATTTATGTGAGTCACAGAGACCATGAAGAAGAAGAACAGGTTGCTTACCTGTAACTGGAGTTCTTCAAGTGGTCACCTGTGAACTCACACAACCTCGCTGTACCTCCCCGCTTTGTGTCCTGCTATCCTTCATGTTCTACGGCTGCCATGGCAGTCACAGAACTGAAGACGCAGCTCTTGGACAGCCTTATATAGCCTCAGGGGAAGAGGTGGGGTTCCTGCCCAAAAGCTAGGCCTAGAGCTCTAGAAGATTCCGAAAACAGCACTGTGCAAGTGCAGATGACCCATTTGTGTGAGTTCACAGATGACCACTCGAAGAATTCCAGTTACAGGTAAGCAACCTGTCCTTATTTAAGCCGCAACCTTTTGTGGATGAAGGCACATAATTAACAATTGAGCTGTGGCCCCTCCCTATGTAGCTTTCTCTTTAATGCTAGCCTGGTAAAATACTTTTGGAAAAGCATATTTCACATTCTGATTATAAGTTAACAAGTGTCAAAACTGAAATTGGTTTCAGGATATTTTAAATTGCCATGTCTTTAGCCTAAGGTTTTTCAAAGGCATGATTGGAGGTATTCTCTCTATGCCTTGAAATTTTGCAAGGGACAGTTTTCAGATCATATGTACAGATTTAACTCTCCTGTCCTGACATACATTGGAGTGGGGAAGTACAAAGCTGAATTCACTCATCACTGTTCATCCCCAAAGTCACAGATCATTCTCTATTTTATAAATACTTAGTGGTGCCAGCACGTCTTTTCCTACAGCTGCAAATAAGCACTTACACAGGGCTGGATAGTCCTTTGCCATCTTGTTCATCTGCACAACATCACACTGCACTGTTTTTGATGCTAAACAGATGAGAGCTGATGAAAATTACTCAAAGCCACCAAGGAAGCCCATTTCTAAATCTGAATCTTTGCCCAGACAAGTATTGCAGCCTTTTGAAAATGCAATGCCAACAACAGCTCACAACAACATGCATTCATTTGGATTCTTCTTAAATGAAGGCAATTCCCACAGCAATTCTAGGTTTCTTTACCACAGTGCATAGCTCAGTCCATATTCTACTTCATCCTGTTTAAATGGCTGTTCTGTTTTATCCCCACACACAGATGGAGAGCAAGAGTGGTTGCTGACTGCAGATGTTTTGACTTTGCCGACAATGGCATCTCCAGAACCAGTGACTAAGTTCCAGGAGTACTAAAAGGCCAGCGCTTTGTAGTAAGGATGTATAGAATTGCATATAAGGAAACAATGGGGAGACGCACTCATATAAATTCAAAAATGGGACATTTTATTTAGTTGAAATACACCTTGTTTGAGATTCACCAGTGTTTTGAGTTTTGTTGTTTTGTTGTTCCCATTTGAATCTGATGAAAAATCTCAAATCAAAATTCATATCCATGTTTTGAACGTGAGAAGTTTAACTCAAATGTTTTAGAAATGATGGTGTTCCTTGACTGTTCTGGCTTTCTAGGCTTAAAATACTACCTTTCCTTTCTTGTTAAATACTACTTAACATTGCAGCTCACCCATCAGATGTTGTAACCCATCATACTTTGCATGTCAGCTACCAAATATTGTTCATAGCATATGCTAGCATTTTTCAGGCCATCTTCTGAAACTTGTAATGGGTCAATTAACAAAAACAGCAATAAAAAGCTTACCCAACTACTACTGATTTTTCTGTGATACAAGAACAGCTACACAGAGACCCTAAGTGTGTTCCAGGTTACACTCAGTTCATACTAGGCAATGGTGAGGCCCAGTCAGTAGCCCATGTGAACCACGTACACACACTAGAATGTTTGACCATAGTGCATGGGCTTTCTAATTGTGAGCCTGATTAAAGAAGGTAGCTGTATAACAAACTGGTTCTTGATATAAAGAAACAGTATATCTCTTTGTTTGTACACCTCTTAAAACATGGCCTCTATACTGATGCAAAAGAAACCACAGATGATATTTGTTGAATGCTTGAAGAATAACATGACTCATATTTACCCTAGTCTAGAGAATCCTGTGCTACCCAAAAAGATGTCCAAAGCAGCATCACTTTCAGTTTTTGTGACTGAATATGAATGAGGTGCTTAGAGCATCTGGCCTACCGGCCTACCACAAATCAGCTTGCCCCTTTCTTTTCTTGGCTTCCAAAAGGAGACTGATTGGCAGTGACCATGAGACCAACCAGGAATAAAAGATATCTCTTTAATGAAGAGGTGGCCTTGAATGCTATACAGTAAACATTTTTGAGGTCATTTTTTTAAAACTCCTTAAATGCCTATATATATGTATGTATGTATGTATGTATGGCCTATCCTGAGAGAGGAAGTTTATTGATTTTACAGATTAGTGGTACTGTTTACATCTCATTGTTAGCTACTCTGAGAGTTTTATGTCATGGGCTATATACTTAATAATTTACTAATATATACAGATATACAAAGCGATCTTGTAGCTCCTTTGAGATTAACTGAGAGAAAGAAGTTGGTAGCATAAGCTTTCATACAGTAAAGCTATTTCATCAGACTATACAGATATAGATATTTATAACTCAGTGTTGTTGTGCATGAGCCATTAAAAATACAAAATATCAATGATCAGATATGAAACATATGGTGTGGGTTTGGGTTTAAAAAGCAGATAGGCCACTTTCAGAAAATATTAAAGCACTTAGAGAACATCTGGAGATTATTGGATGTCAAATTCACAGAACAGAATTCTGAATGTTGGGGGAAATGGTGGATAAAATTCATTTTTCTCTAGTTACAAAAGAAACATAGTGATCCTCCTAAGACCAGTCCCATATCAGGAGCATGGTGGAAAGGTCAAATTAGGATATCAGTGTTTATTTCTGCCATGTCCCACAGAAGAGGACATGCCCTTGTTTACATCCATCTCTTTTCACTCTTCACATCACATCAGAGAAAACACTGGCAGTGCAGGTATGTTCAAGGTCACTGTTTCCAAGTTTTGAATCATAAGCTGCACAAGCCAGTGCCAACTACAAAGGACGCTGCAATGACACCAGACCACTTTCAAGGGTATGTACAACAGTCTCTTGTCTCCACAATAGATACAACACAACTTATGGCACAGCCAAGTGGCTCATTTGTGACGCTAATTGCCCTTGATACCTACAGGAAAGAGAATGGCACAGGCTAATGTTTTTTATCATCCATTTTATTGGTGTCCGTTCCAAGTTGCAATTTCATTTGCTGGGCAAAGCCTGGCAAGATGTTCAGATCTCCCTATTACAAGTCAGCCATGCTGGGTGTTGGAAACAGGCACATAATGAAGGTCAGAGCTCCAGGTGTTTTTCAGAGCACATTCTCTAGACATGGCCAGCATGTGATTTCCCCAGATGCTGATTAGGCCATTCCCAAAGCTTACACCTCACTAAAAAGAAGCAGCCAAATCTAGATCCGTTCCTCAAGCCAGATAGATTGTCTTCAAAGTTGCTACAGAAGAGAACAAGCAGGGCCATAATCAGTATATTATGCAATGTTTGTGTGATCAGAAGGAAAAAAGACATATCCTTCTGCTGATAAAGAGGTTGTTTGTTACATTGTAACCAGTGAATGGAAATGTAATCCTGTTGCACAGCACTAACTTGTGGATGTAGTTGCATTTTGCAGTATCAAAGAAAGTGGGAGATAACTTGCTGTTCAATAACCCCAAACCACCATTTATCATTATTTTTATTGTTTTATTTTTTCTTTGCAGTTACAATAATACTTCAGAATCGAAACAAGGCCTAGAAATAAGTATGCCCTTCCTTGACCCTCAGCAAAAGCAAATAAATTTTTACCCCAGTGATAATTGGTTTTGATTGCTAATCTACCAGTGAGATTCCAGTTAAAAGAGCAAGAGTGCAAGGTGCCTCTGTTTGCGTTGCAGGAATGGGAGCTTAGACTCCTGGGGTAGTCCCAGTGATCTCGTTGACCATCATCTCCCATAACAGAAACACAGAATTAAATCTGCATCCTCAAAACATGGAAACAATGCAACACTAGGACATCTAAAGATAAACAACCCTCCCGAAATACCAGTGTATGTCTTCCACAGGGTTTTGTGCTTACAGCTATGCTGGTATCTCATTAGAGCGGAACTGGGAAAGTCAGAACTTAAAAGAAAGGCCATCAGCAGTGTGGGTGGGCGTGGCAATTATGAGGAAAATGACAAACAATGGGATCATCGGATGGCATGATTTCGAGACTCACAGAAGTTGCTGAATCAAGAGCAATCAACAGCACCACAGCTGCTGTGGGTGGAAGGAGGGGAGAGGAGGCTGCAGTTGTTGGCGGTGCTTTTGTCTCTGAGTACACCAATGAACTCTCCTGTGTGTATCTATACCATTCCCCCTGGCTCCCAAACAGTTGCCCCTAATGAGCAGAAGGTCTGACAGCTGTAAACAGCTATACATATGCACAGAGATCTATATTATACCCACAGCCATATATAAATGGAGAACGCAGCTGCTGTAATTCTTCTGCCGCCAGCATGGCTCAGGAGTGTGCTCCCCTCTCTCTTTGGAGGGTTACTTGACCTAGTTTGGAGGCACACATTGTTTGCGCAATAATGAGTTTCCCCAGTTGGTGCTTTTGATTTGGGCTGAATCATCTTGATTGAATGATGGCAGCTCCTTGAGCCCTGTGGCTTTGCTGACATTGCAGAAAAAGGCTGAGATGCTGGAATGTGCATGAGTAGAGGTGGAAATGAATGGCAGGTGGGAAATGTTGCAAAGAAATGCACCATCACTGTTTAATTACTCTGAAATACGGGAGGCCTTCTGGATCTTTGTCCAACTTCATTATTGAACTTGCTGAATCTCAGATATGTGTGATCTAACTAAGACTGCTCATTGGGTCATATGAATCCATATTGCTTAATGTGGTCACACTGCTGGCCCATCTAACTCAGTATTGTCTATACTGACAATAGTGGATTTCCAGGGTTTCTGATGGGGATTTTCCCAGCTCTTCCTGGAGATGAAACTGGGACCATCAGCATGAAAATTCTGTGCTATAGTCCCATAAAATTTCAAAAAATAAAATAAAATAAAATAAAAAAAATTCGGTCCATTCCCTAAGTGCACATATGCTACGTATTCCATGCCTGGGCCTTCAGCCTCGGGATTTAAAAGATCTTGATGGGACCTTTGAAGGATCCAGTCAACTTCTGCAAATGGCTGTGCCTCTTTTGGAATCAGTTAGGTATAATCTGAAGCCTGAAGCTATAGCTAACCCTAAGATATAGTTAACGAAAAAGGTGAATGTCACATATTCTTCTGGGTCTCATCCCTGGTAAAAATTAAGCCCTGCTCTTGGTTTGAAAAGGTTATTCCTTGCATCACTTATACCTTCTATTATACAATATCACAACTCCATGGAACATTCCTTATCTCAAGTCAAGCAAATCAATGCCGCAATGCCAAGCAACCCTGTCTTTTTGAAGTTGATCTGATCTCCTATCTGCAGTATCATATTAATTTGCAATGATCAGAGATTAACTCTGAATTCTATTGTTAGTTCCAGCTAGAGTAGAGTGACTGAATCAAAGGGATTTACCTATATATCAGCTATTGATTGAAATAGGTCTGCCTTCGGGAGGTCTAATCAACAGCCTTGACAGTGTAGTCCTATATGTGCCTACTTGAAATAAGTACCATTGAAGGTCAGTGGGGCTCATTCAGTTACTAGGGTCACCAGGTATAATTGCATCCACAGTGGTATAACGACAACAGTGAATGTATGCTGAGTCTCATACAGTCTTAGCAACTATTTTCAATGTCAGAGCACAGTTCTAGATTATATTTAGAAAGAACAGATGAAAAGGAGCCCAAACAGATGCAGGGAGTATTTCTCTCACCAATGAGTGACAACAACAAAATCTCCAAACATCAGGATTCAGAAGGGAAATTTCAGATCAGAAGATAATCAGGAAATCTTGGGCATCGCTTTTTCTAGAAATTAAGCTTTCATTCCAAACAGATTGCACAGATTCTCACAAAGAGAAATGAGTTCGTAAAACTTCAAATTGTACAATTGTATTTTTAGAGATTCAGCATAGTTTTGGAAAAAGGATTCCAGTGAGTGAACAAGTTGGAGAACTTGTCTCTTCCAAACTCGCAGAGCTTAAAAGTATGATAGATAGATAGATGATAGATAGATAGATAGATAGATAGATAGATAGATAGATAGATAGATAGATAGATAGATAGATAGATAGGGTGGCTATGCTGGTGGAAGGATTCAGGAAACTGTAGTCCTAAAAGTACAATGTTCAAGCCCAACCAGGTGTTTTATTCTCTCACATGTAGTTCACCTCTCTCCCCTCAACTAGAAGAGTGCCATCTTCCCCAAGTCCAAAGGGACTCCTAATTCCCAAACTTGATTTTCATCTGTAAAGACTAACTCCTTATCTATCAGCTCCTGTCTATGAAACATTCTGGACTATAAAACAAATGAACTAATAAATGAGCAACCAAAAAAATTAATAAATGAGCAATTGGCCATGGATCCATCATTCAGCACCACGAACCCTTTGAATATTAATCTGGAAGACTTTATAGCTGCAAGAATACATTTGGAATTGTGTGGACAATTCCTGGTATAATCTCAGAAGCCAGAGAGGAGGTTAAATATTGCCCCTGGCCATGCTAAGGAGGTACTTCAGTGGCAGTTGCTTTGTGTTCTTCTCTCTGTTGAATAGACTTGCGGGAGGAGGGGAGTATGCAGATCAAATAGAAATAAATAGAAACTTCTTTTTCATTCTCTACATAGTTTCTGAGAATTCAGTTTTTGTTTACGCAAAGTATGAGATAACTTCCTGCAGTGTTTTTTAAAACTATATAATATGCATAGTCCCTTCTCCACATATTTATTCATGCATTTTCTGCATATCTCTCATACCATATAGGCTATCCTACTGTCATATCCCACAGAGTCATGGGAATTGTAGTTTGCAAGTGATCCCTTAGGTGGCATTTTCAATATCTGATAAAAATACAGTTCTCAAAATTCTAGGAAGAAAGCCATGAAGAGGTCAAAGCTGCAACAAGTTTAACTGTCACTTATATCTAAATTGGAGTATTATATATGCTGTGAGATAGGCAGACAGATTAGAGAGATAGATGATAGACAGACAGACAGACAAATAGATAGATAGATGCTCTTATCTGAAGCCCCCTCCCCACATACACATGTCCCATCTAACAGGAGATGGGTATTTTTCTTTTAACTTTTTGTCACTTCCCCATTATATTATTACAATGTGCAGACAGTGTGAAAAAATTCAGGGCAGATCAGAAGCATTCAGAGTTCAAGCTGAAGTCTGAACTCTGCTACAGAGGTATACACCATACTACTACAACAGTATACGCTAGTACAGTTGGATGATATGCAATGCAAATACTGGCATAACGGACCAAAACAAGAATGAAATCTGCTTGTTTTCAGTCAAAGGAATTCACAAGTTCCAAAGCAACCACCAGAGGGCCTCAAACTGATAATATTAATTTGGTGTAGGTGGGAATTGAAGAAAGATTGCATTCATTTTAAAATGGAGCTCCAGCAAATAGTCCAGCCAATAAGCTTCAGTGTGCAAATAAGTTGCAACAAGAAGAAAGTTGATTTAATAGGCAGCTGCAAGATATCATAGTGTTCAGAATACATTGTTTGTGAGTTAGGCAGCTATTTGCATGACTCATTATCTCCCTTTTCCATGAATTCTGGACTATTAGTTCCAGGAGTTAATCAGAGCCAGAGCACACCAGGTAACTGCAGATACAGCTTCTGGTTTCAAGGCTCTGACTCTTGAGAAATGTTAAGTGTTGAAAAAGGTACCATGAATGAGTGCAGAGTGCCTTTCCCAGAACTAGTGGGGAAAGGCTGCATCTGGGATTCTATATTGCCTCCTTAGTTATGAATGCATAGCTAGGTATTCTGGCTCATAGCAGGCTCCTGACGCAGCCTCCCAAATCTGCCTTCAGGCAGCAGTTGCACCAAGAGATAGAAGTCTGTTCTACTGGTGATCCAATCCCACTAGGATGACATTTTCAGTTCCTCCTGCCAGTAGTCTGCTGTGCAAGAACGAGTTGCAACAAGGGACTCTGCTTCTGTTCCTGGCAGACCATTGGCGGGAGGGGGCTGGAAACATTCTCCTGCTTCTTCCAGATCAACAGCAGTACAGACCTCATTTGCTCTGTGCAGCTGCTGGCTATTAAGGTATTTTTTTGAGGCAAGGCATTTGTAATCAGGATAATAGTGCCAAGATTGTAAACATGAATACTGACTAGTTACAAGAGCCTACCTCTAGCTTCCACATTTGTAACTGCTTAACAGGATGCCAAGCAATATCCTTACTAAGGCTATTTCCACACTAAACTGTTATAGTCCTATTATTCCACTTTCAACATTCTGTGGAATTATGGGGTTTGTAGTTTACTGTGGCCAAAGAGCTCTCTGGCTGAGAATTCTAATTACCCCTTCCTAAACTGCAAACACCAGGATTTCATGGGATGTTGAAAGTCGAATAATAGGACAATAACAGTGTAGTGCAGAAATGGCCTAAGTAAGGATATTGGTTGGCATCCCGTTAAGCAGTTACAAATGTGGAAGCTAGAGGTAGGCTCTTGTAACTGGTTGGTGTTCACATTTACAATCTTGACAGTCATCCCTCCACATTTGTTAGAGTTAGGGGCACAGGAGGACCCCTGTAAATGTGGAAAAACTGCGAATAACTCTAGGCCCTCCCAAACCATATTCAACACACAGAGAAGTATTATCATCACGTTCAACCCCCCCCATGGATTCCTTTGAGGCATTAGGGTTCCTTCACAAGGCAGAAATGGGGGGCTGATGGGGCTTACTGCCATTCCACTGCTGCCTCACACCATTTTTAATAGGGACTTACAATTTCACAGTTCAGTTTCTCAGTCTCATGAGGCTTGCAATCCTTATTAAAAATGGCATAGGGAGGCAGCAGAGGTAACAGCAAATAATCCATGAATAATCGAATCTGCAAGAGTGAAACCTGCAAACGTGGGGAGCTGACTGTACCTTCTGCTCAAGAGAGTATGCTGTTATTCTAAGGCTCTACACCAGTAAGATTCTAAAACTAAGCATCATTTGTTTCACAGGGTGTGGTTTGAATACTCTGCAAATAAATGTAAAATGAGATTTAAGGAAAATCTAAGTAGGGATCTCCAATGTTATATCCTTTAGTTTGCATTTTACAAGCAAACAGTTTCCAAAGAAAACTGCTGTCACCTTTATGGATCTCCAGCAAGAGCTCGAAGGGTGAAAATAGTTTTCTTCTCCTGACTGCGCAACTGCAGCTGTGTGATGCCCAGGTACCTCCTGCACTCCCCTGGCCACAGAATGGCTCAGGGAAGCACATGCTCCACCTCTTTGAAACTTCCTTTTGGCAGGGGGAAGGTACTGAATACCTCCTTTTGCAGCATTGCAAAAGAAAATGCCAGCAATAGGAGTCTGGCCAATGTGTGTTAATGATCTCACTTCTTGCTAGGATGCTTGACTGGTTTTCTGAAAGGCCAGTGTTAATGATGTGGTTGTCACTGTTAGCACTATCTGCATTTAAGTTCACTCTGACCTCACAGCCCACATTCCACCCCCAGTACTGTGCATGCCATGTGTGTGCATGGTGTACATGTGTTCAAGGATAGGAAAATGTGTAGTCTTCCCAGTGCTTTTAGACTTCCAACATTCCTCACCCTTTCCTATGCTAGTTAGGGCTGCTGGGAGTTGCAGTTCAACATCTGGAGAGTGACACAGTGCCCATCTCTGCTCTAGCTTCTGAAGAAATGAGCTATTGTGAAAAAAAACTCACACTATAATAAATTTGTTAGTTTCACAGGTGACAGGGATTCACTGTTTTAAATGTTGTGACTGATAGCTCAAACCTTTTCAAAGAGCTCAAGGTGTGTGACATTGTGACAGAAATGTAAAATATATGAGTCTGATGAAAACATTTTCTGGAGCAGAATGTGATTGCAACTCCCAGCTCCACCCTCAGTTAGATCTTGTATTCTCATGAATGAACATCTCAAACAACATCTAAGAAGATCACACATAATTTTCAATCTGTCTGGAGGCTGGCAGAAGATAGCCATCTTGAAATATCTGAAGTCACACAAAACATAAACCAAGCTTGTCACCTGTTGTTCCAGAGATCAGGACTAGAATTTTGTTGTTGCTGTCAAGTTGACTGCTGTCAAGTTGACTATGAACAAGAGATTTCCAAGTCACCCTGTTGTCAACAACAATGCTCAGGTCTTTCAAACTCAGGACTGTGGCTTCCTTGATTGACCCTATCCACCTGTAATACAGTCTTCCTCTTTTCCTACAGCCCTCTAGCTTCCCAAGTGTTATTTTTTTTTCAAGAGAGACATGTCTTATGATATGTCCAAAGTATGACAGTCCCAGTTTAGTCTTCTTGGCTGCTAGGGAGAGTTCAGGCTTGATTTACTCTAGGATCTATTTATTTGTATTTTTAGCAGTTTACAATATCAGTAGAACTCTTTTCCAGCACCAAATTTCAAATGAGTTGATTTTCTTCTTATTAGCTTTCTTTGCTGCCAAGCTTTCACAACCATACATAGAAACTGGAAAGGTGAACAATCCTAACCTTAGTATTCAACGATATATCTTTACACAGAGGATCTTGTCTGCCTCCTTCATAGCTGCCCTTCCAAGTCTTTGTCTTCTTCAGATTTCGTGACTGCAATCCCCATTTGGATTAATGACTGATTCAGGGTATGGAAATCTTTAACTGTTTCAACGTCTTCATGGGTAGAAATTGCAAAGGAGCAACTTTTGGATAATCATTAGTAGAAACTTCCTAAAGATACAAGTTGTCTGGTGGTGGAACCAACTTCTCTTAGATCTCCTTTCCTAGAAGCGTTTAATCAAGGCTGAGAAGGATGACACTCTCTCAGCTGCATCCTGCAATGCCATTCCACCTTAGTGTAGAGGGCTGGGTTAGATTATCACCAAAGTCTCTTCAAGCTCAAGCCCTGTTCAGGCATTTGTCTGAAAGTGTGAAGGTAAGAAGTAGGTAAAAAAATGACATGCCCACACCCATCTGAAGACTGAAATGTTAATAGAAAAAAATCAAAGTGTTTTGTTAACCATTCGTGGTCTCAAAAAAATGAATCCATTTACAGTAACATTGAGTGAAGTAAGCTTTTAACATGTTAGGTTCCCCTTATGCTAATCATTAACATTCAGAACCATAGGAATGAACGAGAAAAAAAAACATATAACACTTTGACTGACACCTGCCTGTAGTACTGGCTGTTGGCTTTCATGTCAGAGGGATAATGAATCCTCTCTGGGTTTCAAATTGAATTGTAAAGCAACTATCCCAGATTTTAGTCCCTTGTTAAGATAGGGATTAGCATCTTGGATTTAAAATTAAGACTAAAACCCAAAACTGTCTCACTGACATGGATGCTGCCAGCTGTCCCTGATACCTGCAAGTGGTATATGTTGTTGTTGGCTCCAAGAAAGTACTGTTCGAAGATTTTATGTTGCCTTCCCCAGTCCTGTACTTTCCAGTTGTGTACAAAATCCGTGATCTGATTGCTAGGAGGTATCACACTGGGGAAAGCCTACCATGGAATATGGTATCCCACAAGTTGTGCCATTGTTTTGATTCCTCACCTCTCTTCAGTTCTTTCCATCTTTTGTGCTATGTGTGCTATTCAGTCATCCTTCAAAAAACATGGTTTGTTTAAGGGAAAACGATGTAAAAATCTCAAAAATTCCTGTCAAAATGCTTCTAAAAATACCCTTTATTAAAAGAAAAATCAACAGCTAAGATAACTTCCTTGTCACAGTTCAACAGAAAGCATTGTTGGCACATGAGGGACCATGATTCTGCATCACTGAACATAGTGTAGAAGTTCTATAGGTGGATCTATGCTATGGTTCACCTTTCACGACACTCAGAACTCATGGTTTTGTAATGAAACCCCCACTCCTTGGCCATTCAGTGGCAGAACTGGAGAAGCACCTGTCCCTATAGCCAGGTAGGCTGTAGACATCATCCCCTTAAGCTACAGATAATGGGATTCTGCTCTAGACAATCCTATTGTAGTATGTGTCTGCTTACAACAAGCAAGGTAAACTGCCTCCAGAATTCCTTACAGAATATGCATTAACAACAAAAGATGGAAAAAATGGTAAGCCTGCCACACCGGCTGCCCACACCCTGTTAAAAAGGGATAGATCTATAGACCAAACTGGAAATAATAAGAAAAGTAGACTCTTAATGCATTTGGGGAGAAGTTTTCAGATAGTCTCTAGAAGATTCAAGAAGTTTTTGATTACTTATTCAAGGCTTGTTTGATATGATTGTTTCATTTCATTTGTGCATACTGCTAGTTTTGGAAAAAGTTCGCCGAAATACATTAAACTGCTCTTTTTGTGTGTATGTTGAAGGAACTTATCCATATTCTTTCCATCTTATTTCTACCTCTGCTACCAAATTTTCTGTTAAAGAAATAAGGTTCAGAGATACATCCATTTTGTTAACTGAGTTATTGTTTTTGTGTGCCTTCAAGTCATTTCTGACTTACGGTAACCCTGTCACAGGGTTTTCTTGGCAAGTTTGTTCAGAGGGTGAGAGAATGTGGTTTGCCCAAGGTCACCCAGTGATTTGAACCCTGGTCTCTGGAGCTGTAGTCCAACACTGAAACCTTTACCATGTTGGCTCCTAACTGAGATACACCTGTAATTTAAGAAAAAAATGGGAAGAGATATTCAGTCATGCCATGATGAGTTTAATGCTAAAACATCTAGAGCTAAATCTGCAGACTGTGCAGTTTCTATCTTACTCTGCCCTTCTGTCCTGAAAGGGGGTCCCATCTGTCTGCTCAAAACTGCAGTGAAGGAAATGTTTGCTCAAGCAGATGACTGTCTGTCCTTGCAACGGTGGAACTCATTACTATAGGACGCTATTGGGAACAAACATCCAGCAGGGTGTACAGCTGCGACACAGAAACTCAAGAGCTATAACACAAAGCTACAAATATTCAGAGTTTTCCTACATTTTCCCAGAACAGTACAGACAGGCAATTTCCTCCATCTTTTGGGGGGCTTTTTCAAAATGGCACATTAACTTTTAAGGTTGAACTCACACTGTCTGGATATGTAAGGGGGGTGGGGGTTGAAGTTTATCCACATTCCAGGGGTTGGGGAGGCCTCTCCCTTTTCACAAGGCCTTGGAATTTTAGCTTTCTTTCTTTTTTTAATGGGGTACACAATTTCCTCAGCCGTTAAACAAAAGCATTTACCCTGTGGGGGCAAATAGGAGGGAAAGATTCAAAGGCCCAAGGCAGTTTCAAGCTGTCAGCAGAACATTACCCTTTTAACGAGCCTAGATCAAGGGGGAATCGTTTGCTGGTTGGTGTCTCATCAGACAAAACTCTGGTCTTTTATCTCTTCTGGACAGAATGGCTCCAATATTGCCACATCGTCAGTATCTGCTGAACAAGTCATGCTGCATCTTTAGTATCTGTGTAACAAGTCCCCTCCCCATTCCCTTGGGGAGCCAAAATGGGCCCCTCCTGTCATTTTCAGGGGCTACATTCCTCAGTGAAAAGGCATCTGGGAATGCTCAGCCCAGGCTTTGCACGTCCATGCTGCAGAAGGCTGCAAGGGAAGCCACTGACGTCCTTGGATTGAATATATGGGCTGGTGGTGCATATTTTGTTATATTGTTTATTATATTATATTATATTGTTTGTTATATTATTATATTTATTATATTGTTGAGAGGACTGGTTCACACATGATACTTTACACACACACACACTCTCTCTAATGGATTAGGCAAGACTGAGGAGTGATGTTGTCAAAGAAAAATTAAAACTGATTTTTAAAAATCTGGGGTCCACTGATTTGATTTTAGGGGAGATTTGTAAACAAGGCTCCAAGTGGGGGAGAAACAAGGATTTTTTTTTTTACATTGTAGAGTTGTTGTGCTATGATTCCAATTTAGCTGTCAGGGGTTTAGCTGTGGAATCCTGGGGTTTGCAGTTTGTTGAGGCATTACAGCTCCCTGGCAGAGAATTTGAAATACCCCTCCTTAAACTGTAAACAGAGAATCAGCGTGGTATAGTGGTTTGAGTGTTGGATTACAAATCTGAAGACTAGGGTTTGATTCCCTGGTCAGGGACAGAAACTCACTGGATGACCTTGAGCACATGACGCACTCTCAGCACCCAGAAAACACCATGATAGGTTCACCTTAGGGTTGCCATAGGTTGGAAACAACTTGAAGGCACACAGCTATAACAAACTGTAAATCTACAAGATATTGCCATGGCAGTCGAAGTAGAATCATAGCACTATAATTTTATGGTGCGAAAGGACCCTGGGCCTGATTGAGAAGAGGATCTGACAAATTATAGAACACTTATGGACTTAACAGAAGGTGGGTAGAATTCAATGCTGAGGTAAAAGAGTTAATCAATCAGACACTGGCAACACTCCATGTGTGTAAGAGTGTGAGTGTTTGTGTGTTGCAAATTACCTGGTTTGGAAGGGTGGACTAAATTCTGCCTTACCCGTGTAAGCTGTTGGATGGGAGGAGTTCTGCTTTCTTGTTTCTGGCTACAAGTTCATAACTGGGACCTTCTAAAATTGCCCCTTAGAGGGAGGGCAAAGAATCAGTAAGTCATATTTTTAGGGGAGACCTTTGCCTGATCTTGCTTGGCATACACCCTCAGTGGAGAAATAGGGTGGGAAGAACTTGATTTTGAAATACTGTATGTGCGTGCATTCATTCATAGATCCCTATCTTCCAGGATACACAGCAGATGCACCACATCTTGGCGGCGGGTGTGTGTATGTGCGCTTCTACTGAGCATTTGACTCCCATTATGCTTAAGGGCTGTCAGTTGCCATAACTCTGAAACAAAATCATCTTGCTGCAGAAAACCCAGCCAAAATGTAACTCTGATCTTCTGACAGAAATTATGCATGGATTTACAGAAGAGCTTTGGTCCTGGGTGCCAGATGTTCCCAGAGAATATAGATTTAATTGTAATTAAAATACTTGACTTGTATTTAAAGTTATTTTCCTTTCTGTACAAGTGAGTTACAAAAAATTAGCCAGTTTATTGTGGGGCATTTTATTAGTGTTCATTTGATAATGGGTGGATTCTGAATATCTGCAATTTTGACATTTGATTGAGAGGAAAGGTGTTAATCATCCATATTTTTACTATATATAGGACTCAAGAGGAAGCCTGTATCTCCAATATTAGTGTTGTTCAAAACTCCAACTCTTATCTTCTTTCTCCACTCTGAGCTGAGTTCCCCCTCCAATATATTCCATCTGTCCTTAAATTCGATCCCCTATCTTTATCTGTAAAAATGCATAAATATACTGGAATGAGTAAAAAGATATTTCCCTTACTGTATGTAAAAGACTGACAAAAATCAATACAAAAAACTACAAGTAGGATTAAGATACCAGTCCCCAGGTATTTAATAAGATATTAAAGTTAATTAACTTATAATATGCATTTCTTATTAAAACTCATGTACTAAGTAAACTTGCCTCAAGCACCCCAGTTAGCTCTCCTAGAATGACACAAAAGATAAAACTTGGAAGTTCTCCCTTTGGTCAGGGACTCAGTAGAAGAAGTCAGCTGTCACACATGATGGAACCTCAACGTGAGACTAATGCTTTTTCTCTGCCGGGCTTACTTTATCTTCCCTTGGGGTCCTCTTTCTGGTCAGGGTCTGGAGGGACCACAACACAGTCAAGAAGATGTCACAGTTGCCTCTTCTGGAATCTTCCTGTTTCCTGAGGCCAACTGCTTTCTGCTGTCACTCTGAGCAGAAACTACCCTGCAGAACTGCCTCCAGAGTCTTCCTTTCCATGTTAGCTCTTACAGCTTCTGCCCTTAGTGATCTCAGCTTGTTGTCTGCCTCTCCCAGATTTGTCTTCAGCTGCTCTTTTTATTTCCCACCAGATCATACCACCCCTGCACAATGCTGTGTCTGCTTTTCTATCCAGTTTCCTTTGGAATAACGGCTTACAACATCTGCAAGCTAACCGTCCTTCAACTTTGAGCCAATGAAAGCCATTCAAATTTGAAAAAATGGCCTACCCTATTCTGATCTTTTGACTCTTTCTATGTAACATACATACCTACAGGTTGAAATGTGAATTATTAAAAGTCATAGTAGTTTGTTTGAAACTATTGATAGATATAGGCTGTCCTGTTCACAGTAAAAGAGAAGCATTGGACTCTAAGCAGGCCTGATCTTTTCACCTCTCATTGATGTTTACAAATACTGTACTATTTTTCAAAATGCATTCTTCTTTCATTTTAACAACAAAACAATGCATTTTATATCCATTTTAACAATGATTTATCTCTAATTTTGATTCTCCACTTCTCTAACCCCTTTCCCAACTTCCACCACCTTCAGAAGTGGCCCCTTCCATAAGATGTTGAAAGTGGAATAATAGCACTATAACAGTCTAGTGTGGAAATGGCCAAAGAGAAGAGCGACACACAAGCCAAACTTCCAGTTGCCATTGGTCCACAAACTTTAAAAAAGAGTCATTTTCACACACACATGCACACATAGCCTTCTATTTGAGTTGCCATGACCCTAGCTTCACTAACACTAGGTGACTTCTTGAGCCTTGTGCACATATACTCTTCTCTCCCTCTTCCTTATGTCCCTTATCACAACAAGACAGTGCGCGTGATGGAGACATCTAGTTCTGCCCTGAATCTGTCTGAGGGAGGAATATACAACACCAGTCCCTGGGCCTTCATCTGGGAACAAACTGGATCCTGAGATGGAGAGCATCTGGGCGGGTAACAGAGCACAATGGGAAAGAGAGAACCAGGCAGGGGCTATTCAGATCAGTGTTTTTTAAGTGTTGCTTTCTGCATAATTCTGATATATATTTGCTATTGACACTGCTTTATACTATTTTATTCCACATTTCTTCTCTGGACTACTGCAAATCCATCTTCTCAAGATAGTCTCCTTGTTTCCATGATGTGCCATGATATGCCACTATCAATGATACCATTGGTTCTTTTTCTTTTCTTTTTTTTTAATGTGAGAGTAAATCAATCTTGTCATGCCTCACTGTGCCAAGCTCCTTGCCTCTGGAATCACTATCCTTAAACCATGGTTTTAGCACGTTCACCTAACTGTCCCCATTGCCAGACAATATAAGCTTTGCATTCATGGAAGGGTGGAGGGGGGTGCACTTAATTTAAAATAACATACAGTCCTCCCTCCACATTTGCAGCTTTGACTTTTGTGAATTTGATTATTTGTGAGGTGCGTGTGTGCCTTCCCCCTTCTCCTCCTGCCATTCCCTTGCATTTTGCCAGGCACAGAGAAGGAAGGCAAGCATCTGAACAAAAAGCAAGGGGCTAGGAAGCAAGCACATGCCTTCCTTCTCCCCTTCGGAGCTCTGCACTCCCATTCCCTTGCCTTTGGCCCTGGCACTGAGAACTTGCACCAAGGCAAAGGGCAAGAGAATGGGGAGCGGCTCATGTGAGCCTTCCTTCTCCCTTCTGGAGCTCCCATTATCTTGTCTCTGACCCCAGTGCACAAAAGGGAATGGGAGGAGATCAAGGGCAGAAGTGTTTGCAGTTTTTCTATTTTTGCAAGGATTCTGTGCCCTGAACCCTCACAAAAAAAGGAGGGGCCACTGTAATCTCCAGCCTCCTGGTTTGTCAGGGACAGTTTGATTAATCTTCATTTGTTTGACTTTTCAGCTGCTTTTAAAATGTCTCAATCTACCTCCCAAATCCCATTTTTGTCTTCAGTTTACTTCAGTTGCTGCAACAAAGTTAAAAGTGCAAAAGTAGTTGGCAGCCAATTAACTCAGGGACTGGGGAGAGGAGCTGTGGAGCTTTGTCCTCCCCAGGGGTTCAAGCAAAAACAAACTGCTGCATCCTCTCCTGTCTTGTCTGTTCTTCTTCACATATAAAGTCTGCCATCTTGACACATTCTGACGTTGCTTGGCCAAACATGTCCCCGTTTTCCCCTGCGAAATGTTAGAGAGTATAAGTTGTATCAATGTTGGCAAAGCTGATTTCAGGGACATTTTATCAACCTTCACAAGATGTTGCAGGTTCTCTGCATTAAAAGTAAACTAATACAGTACAAAGATGGAAAATGATCCATCTCTCAGGCAGAAAAAGTAGTAGGTATTGTTACATGTTTATGAGTATACATATACAAAATTTATGGCTTCATGGCACCATGTAAGAAACAGTGCAAGAAAAGTTCTTTCTCCTGTCTTCAAACAGCAGCCTCATAAATTGTGCAAATTAATAGTGTAGATGTATATTTTCAGAAGTGCTGATTACTCGAAGGTGATTATCTTGCAGACATTATGCAGATAATACCTCTAGGCGGCTTAGAATTGGGGCTTGAAAGCAATATTCTCTCAGTCTGCCTTACTCCCTCTTTATCGTAGACATACAAGAGATAAAGAAAGAGTGGATGTATACACAAATCCATAGAAAACTGGCACTGGCTGGCATTCTGTTGGTGACTCACACATGCATAGATTCAGCTTATGTGTGCTTGTCAGTCCCATTTCTTGCCCTGTAGTCTGACCAAAACCCTCCCACCACCTAACAATACCAAGCCTCATGATGGCACCCTGCTGCTGTCTCTTACTGGAGTGGATAGAGCTGGGAGACAATTCAGACCAGGGATATCCAGCTGCTCTGGGCTTGTGAGGGAAGGAAAAACAGGTGCACTCTGTTTAAGAGCACACTCTCATTTTTTTCCTCTCCAACTGAGCTGAGGCCAGCTGTTTCACCATGGCCTGATTTGCCTCTCCCTCCTCTCCATTCAGTAAGTGACAGCACAGGGGCCTGGCAAGTGCCAGGCAAGAAGAGAAGATGAAACTGTATGTGCAAAGTGATTCACTCATGAAGGACTTCAGGCATGGACAATTAACAGTCTGATCCATCCGACTGTTCAGCTGGACACGGTTGCTACTGTTAGATGACTGGCAGAACAGTGAGGAAAATAAAGGAGAAGAAGTCGGAGAAGGGGGAGACACCCAAATTTTTGTCATGACACCAGAAACAACAATCCCATTAGAGAACTGCATAGAGATAAGGAAATAGAGCCAACTATTCTAATATTTAATTTTTGGACTTTAATGTGGAAAGAAAATAAACTTGCTGATGTTACAAGTATAGTCTGATCGATCAGAACAAGGTGTGTGTCATGTACATTCCAAAAAGGAAAGCACAAACAACCCTGCATGAAGAAACCCTTGAAATGCAACAGTTCACTCAGCTGATTTCCTAGACTCTAAAATGCCTGGGCAATTTAGGATAGAACCTGATATACAGAAGGGTGTATAAAAGGGAGGAGCACACAGGGAAGCAACTTGGTCATGTTAATGATTAACTAAATAATGCTACTCTTCTAAACACAGGCTGCCATGTTGCTATGTAAACGCAGGAGGAGGAGGAAGAGGCGAGAGCTGAAATCTGATTAGTAACGCAATTCTCAATTTGGGTGAGTCCAGGATTAAGTGGTGGCTGGTGGCATGTCAGTGGGAAGAAGATTCTGCTCATGGCATTGGTCTGAGATTTAACGGAACAATCCAAAGTGCTGAACGTCACCCCTTTCAAGGGATAGCCCCTTTAAATTTCAGACTAGAACTCAGACTGGGTTCACCACCAGCTGCCTCTGATAGAATTGTTGCTTGTCGATTGCTGTTGATAGAATTTGTACCAATGCCACGTGTGTGTGTGTGTGTGGGGGGGAGTATGTAGCTACCTTAGTCTACTGCAACAAAAATAGCACACAAGAGAAACAAATTTATATTGCTAAAGGCTTTCATGGACTAGCATCCATGTCATCAGATGTGTGGAATCTGAGGTTTGTAGGTACATATATTACATGTGGGTGAAGACAGAGAAAAGCTTTAGCAGTGAGGTCAGACAGAAATGGGAACCAAGAAGTACACAGCCTACAGAGTGTGACAATGGTGTTAAAGCTTAAATAAGTTATGTAACTTAATTACAGTGACCACCCACCAAAACAAAATGTTGGTGATAATACAAACATTCTAGCATTGCTAAGCTGATGAATACCTGCCATTAAGCTTGACTTTTTTCCCCTGAGTAATAGCAGTGAACTTTTTGATATATTGTAATTCAATGGGTTCATGCTGCAATCTCCCTTTGAAGTTTTTGTTTTGTTTTGTTGTTGTTCAAGTATAGCCACTTTTAAGGTCAGGATTGGATTCCTGCTAAGCCCACAGCTAATCATAGTATAACATTGGCATTACATGCAGAGCAAGCAACTCAGTGCAATAGAGCAAGCTCAGCCAGTAAGCAGTACAATCCCCGGCCGTGGATGCCTGGACAAAGGAACTGGAAAGAGAGCCATGGGTACTAAACTGCTCTCCCAGTCACACCTTAACCTGTATAAAAATTGAGACATGTTATATTTGCATGCATAAATAATACATAGGAGGTTAGAAGTCCATAAGATGCCACTGGAAAATACCATTTCAGTTGTATACATGAAGCATGTGTGTTAGCACCCATCTTCAGCAAAATACATGCTTAAAAAACTCCTTAATCTCACTCCCTTTCATTCTAGTGTGAAAAATGCCAATCCTTCCTCTTGAGATTAATAATTTCTTTAAGAAGAAAAAGGGTGAGGGTGCAAGGTTGCACAAAAATTTTAATTTTTTTTTCAAAAGTGCAGAGTTTTAATGCATTTATTATTGCTTCATAATATACAGCTGCTGGCATGATTATATTTGCCTTAGGCACCCACTTGCAACTGCCAGGCCCTTGTGAGAAGATTCCATCCGACTCTTACCACATGCAAGCATGCGCACTGTCTCTCTCACGCGCACACGCACGTTCTGGGCAACCAAAAGTGGGGGAGGGGGGATTACTTGGATCATGGGACCTGCCCAGCCACCAAGAGACAAAGAGGCACTTTTTGGTTGGCTTTGTTTGAATCTGGCCTTCATCTCTGTTTCTACGGCAACCAGGAAGTTCACCTCCTGGCCCGGATGTAGCAAAGGATGCAGCCGGGGAGGGGAAATGGCAGAGAGCGAAACTGCTCAGTCTGCAGCTGAAGGGGTCTAAGCCTTTAAAGAGGAGGACTTGGCTGGGTTTTTAGAAAGCTCTTCTTCCACTCAGCCTCCCTACGCCCTGCTAAATTCTTTTAAGAATCACAACCCAGCTGCCTCCAGCTTTTTTTTAACTTCACATTTTCACCAGAAATTAACTTATCAAAACTTGTCTCGTGTGTGTGTTTGTCTTAACATGAAACAAATGGCCTTTTTGTTCTACAGAGATCCACTGGCTTTGTCAGTTCTTCTCAAAAGGCAAAGCTGTCCCATAATAAGGATCTTTGCTCAGACTTTAGGAGGAAGTTTCCCACATGTTCATCAGTACAGAGAGCCAGGCATTCCTTTTGCCAAACCAGAGCCACATAAGCAACAGTACTGAGAGAGAGGAAAACCGGATGCCATGGAAAAGTTAGCTTACCTGCAGAAAGGTAACACAGGGGCACAGTTATCCTGAACTTCAGAACTGATCACACTCTATAGAAGGAGACATCAGATTCAGCACAGTGGGTACCGGAGAAGAAATGACTGAAATGACTGAAACAACACATTCATTGGCTTAAATTTACATAACAAAAAAATTCCAATTTTGTTTGCCAAATCTGAAAGTTTTTTTAAAAAAAGGTGAATTCTGAGGCCATTTCCACATGGGGGTAAAACCCCACGGGGAGACGACCGGACACGGAGGTCGTCCTCACCATGGGGTGCGCTAGAGCGGTCGGAAACGGTGAGGCCCACACCTCAAACCGCTGTAGTGCAGCAGCAGGGCTGGCGCTGCGAGTTTTATAAAAACCACCTTCCCAAGTGGTTTTTATGAAACTCGTCCGTGCTGCTCTGTGGTAGCCCCTGGTGAAGAACTGCAGAGACGCGGTAGCGCATTTCTGCAGATCTGCCCGGGGGCGGGCTTCTGACTGGCGAGCTGCCCTGATTGGCAGAGCGCCGCCGGAAGCCGCTGGCCGCCGTTTTGGGCGCCGCCAAACGCCCTGAACGCCGCAGAAATTCGGCGGCGCGTGGAGCGGGGAATCCGCTCTCCCCACAGGGACGGAGCAGGGACAGAGCAACACACTACCAGGTAATCTCCGCCCCTGCGTGCACCGCCCTGTTTCGGCCCCCCCCCCGTGAGGAAAGGGCCTAAATAAAATTTCTGAAAACAATCATGATAACAGGTTTCTCAAATCACAATGAGGAGTTTCTCAAAATCAAGTCATGCCAGACTAATTTGATGTCATTTTTTTCAAAGTTACTAGCTTGGTGGATAAAGGCAATGCTGTGGATATAGTGTTCCCTGATTTCAGTCAGGTCTTTGACTAAGTCTCCCGTGATACTCTTGCAAACAAGATAGTAAAATGTGAGTTAGACAAAGCTACTGCTAGGTGGATTTGTAATTGTCTCACTAGCCAAACACAAAGGGTGTTCACCAATGGTTCTCCTTTATCTTGAAAAGAAGTGACTAGTGGGGTACCAGAGGGTCCTGTCCTGGGCCCAGTGCTATTCAACATTGTTATCAATGACTTGGATGAAGGAATAGAGGACATGCTGATCAAATTTGAAGATGACACTAAATTAGGAGGAATAGCTAATACCCCAGAAGACAGGATCAGAATTAAAAATGACCTTGACAGGTGAGAGAGCTGGGCCAAAGCTAACAAGATGAATTTTAACAGGGAGAAATGGCGGGTACTAAGGAGGAAAGAATGAACTGCACAGATATAGGATGGGTGACACCTGGCTCGAAAACAGTATGTGTGAAAAGAATCTAGGAATCTTAGTCAGCCACAAGCTGAACGTGAGTCAGAAGTGTGATACAGAAGCTAAACAAGCCAATGTGATTCTAGGCAGTATCAATAGGAGTATAGTGTATCAATATAGGAGTATAGATCAAGGGAAGTAATAATATCATTCTATTCTACTTTGATTAGACCTCACCTAGAATACTGTGTCCAGTTTTGGGCACCACAATTCAAGAAAGATATTGATAAGCTGAAACATGTCCAGAGGAGGATGACCGAAATGGTGAAGGATCTGGAAACCATGTCCTAGGGCAGTGGTTCTCAACCTGTGGGTCTCCAGATGTTTTTGGACTTCAGCTCCCAGAAGCCCTGAGCATTGACCATAGTGGTTGGGGCTTCAGGGAGCTGAAGTCCACAAACATCTGAGGACCCACAGGTTGAGAACCACTGTCCTAGGGGACCGACTTAGGGAGCTAGGTATGTTTAGCCTGATGAAAAAAAGGTTAAGAGGTGACATAATAAATCATGTTTAAATATTTGAAAGGATGTCATGTTGAAGATGGAGCTTTGTTTGTTTGTTTTCTGCTGCTCCAGAGACTAGGGCACAGAGAAATGGATACAAACTATAGGAAAAGCAATTTCACCTAAACATCAGGAAGAACTTCCTGACAGTAAGAGCTGTTTGACAGTGGAATATCCTGCTTCACAATGTGGTAGAGTCACCTTCTTTGGAGTTTTTTAAACAGAGGCTGGAGAGCCATTTGCTGGGGGTGCTTTGAGCATGTGTTCCTGCATGGCAGGAGGTTGGACTTGGTAGTCGTTGTGATCTCTTCCAACTCTATGATTCTATGATAGAGAAAAGTAGGGAATGGGGAGCTATGTTCAGAAAATATGAGTAGAGAACAGAGGCAGGAAATATGAAGGTGAGAGGCTTATTATTTAGGTATAAAAGTGGTGGCTTCATAATACTATACACAATGTTCCTTTTGGCATCTAGCTTCAGTTAATATTATCCAAACCGAAGACTAAGAGAAACTCCTTTTTTTGGAGTACAGCTTCCCAAATTCCTTAGCCAACAAAGACCAAACACTTTCAAATTGTCTAATTCACTCATTCATCTTAGAAACATGGGCCTAAATCCATGTTAATCTAAACTAGAGTAAACCTAGTGGAAATGAGTGGAAGTTTGGTAAGTCAACAGTTAAAGAAATTTCACTGATTTAATACATCTAGGATAATGGGTTGTAACCATTGGATGTAGGCCATGGTCAGCATGTCCACTTTTTAAAAAGCCAATGTTTTTGGTAGTGGTAGTGGTTTTTCTGCTGAAGATCACATTCTTATCCCTTCTGCATGTTGGCAGTATGCAAGGCTGAAGCCAGCAAAGGGCGGGAACCCAAACTGGTTGGGTAACCTTTTTCTTTTTCTTAACTCTATCTACTTTCTTTTGATCTTGCTTCCTTTCCACCCAATAGGCTTCCAGGAAAGGGACAGATAACTTTTTCTAGAAAGATCTCCACAGAGCCTTTGAAATCAGGCTGCAGGTTACATGTGGCTCCATGATTACTCGTCTCTGTACTAATGAAGTTATCCTGCAGGAGAGCCTAAAGTACCGCATATTTCACCCTTTCTTGGGCCTCTGAAGTGCAAACTGGAGTGTATAATCCTCTGCATGTAGTATTTAACAGTATGTTAGAGCCAAATACTGACATCCCTGGGCCTTGACTATCCCAGTTAAGTCATGATCTTGCGTGTGTTCTACAGATGTTAGATAGCATTGTTATGGAGTATGCAGCATTTATAAAAACTGCCCTGGTTTGCCCCAAAGGCAGCTACATCAACACTAAGATAATCTCTGAAAACATTCTGTCATTTTGAGCGCTGCTGTAACCTACTGGAGCCAGGAAGTCCCTCCTTTACATCTCACCACCATGAATTTACTTGCAGGGCAATTCTGTGCCTGAGTTACACCTGCCTGATATGAATGTGACTGCAACTGTGCTGGTGATATAAAATTTTATGGTGGCGTAATGCAACTATGGTGCTGGTGTTAACACTGCCAGTACAAGGGGCACCCCTGTGTGGAGCTTGAGATGTGGCAGAAGAGAACCTAAGTTTCTGTGGGTTTCTGTGGGATTCCAGGCTCAGGTGGAAGTCAGTCCTAATGTTGGCATAACTTTATACTGACGTAAGGAACAATGAAACAACAACAAAACACACACACACATCTCATACCTCAAAATTTGTGGCAGGGAGTAAAATTACTCTTCCCCTATGTATAGAAAGGAACGGTCACACAAGTAGGAACTCTAGTAATGCTGAATTTTAGTGGAAGAGAGTACTCTGTACAGGCAACAGTCAGCCAAGTAACACTGTGTATATGTTTGTGTGTGTGTGCACATGCATGTGCTTTCAAGTTGTCTGTCAACTTAGGGCAACCCCGTGAATTTCAGAGGGTTTTCTTAGGCAAGGAATACTGGGAGGTGGTTTTGCCAGTTCCTTCCTCTGAAATATAGTCTGCAGCCCCTGGTATTCATTGGCAGTCTCCCATCCAAGTTCTAACCAAGGATGACCCTGCTTAACTTCCAAGATCAGATGGGATCTGGTGCCTTTAAGATGTTTAGGAAAGGCAAGTTAATAACATCTCCATTACTTTCAGACCCCTCAACAGATATTTTGCTGCAGGAGTCCAGCTACAAACACCCAATCTACATCTCAGTTCCAGTCGAGACACAAGTTAGGATACTCTTAACAGGGTAAATAAATGGGGAAGTATGACAGGGTGAGGAAGACAAAGTTCATAGTATGATTCATCAACATTCTGACCTCTTAAGTATATCACACTTTGCAGAGCAGATGAAAATGCACTCTTCTCTTTCCTGCAGGATGAGAGTCAGGGCACATGAAAGAGGAGAAAAAGTAAATTGCAGGAAAAACAAAATTTCTAGTACAGCTCCCTCCATACACTGAATATCGTTGGAATACTTAGCTCTCTCAAAAGATGATTCACTAAGTTTACGCATCAAGAATCATCATCATGTTGACCAATCGAGGAGTAGAGAGCCGGGCTGAGTTACACAGATTATGAGAATACCTAGGTAGCAGCATTCTCTCAAGTACTCATTCCCCAGAGCATCATGTCACCAAAGCCACTTGTTGCAGCTGCTACCTATGACTCATTAACACCCTATGTTTCTCATGTCTTCCCACACTCAAGATGTGCAAAGATGGGATGTTCCCCACCCACAGTGCCATATAGGCCAATTGAAGTGAACAGTGAAAGACAAGCTCTTCATACGAAGTGTTTCTTCCTGCTAGTTTACTCTGTGATCTTTGGCTTTTCCATACTGCATGACAGGCACTAATATAATCAGTCCAGCGGTACCCATGAAGTGATGGGGAAGTGGCACCTGCTTCTCCTCCATCTTGCAGTTTTCTCAGGCACAGGAGCTCTGAAGAAACAAAGTAGTAGGCTTCCCCAGTGTGCAGTATTGTTTTCAGAATTCACTCTGTTTCTGATGCTGTTCAATAAAAGCTTTCTGTTTTCAGTTCTGTTTCAAGGAACCTTCCCTTGAGCTAGAGTTGCCAGAGTGAAAACTGGAGAGAGTTCCTATACCTTCAATGGTGGTATAGAAGCAAGAATTTCACCAGGTTTTGCTTGTCACGCAAGCAAGTTACAAGCTGTACTGGGTAACACCTGTTGAATTCCTCTCTTCTACACAACCATTAAATGTACAGGAGTACTCTCTGGTTTTCATTCTGGCAACACCAACTCCTGAGCACTTCCCAATGCTGGACACAAATGTTTTGCTGTCCAAAGTGGAGTACAAATGATTTCCAATCATTGTTGAAGCATTAGCAATGTGAGAGGAGGCATTATGACAGTATTATTAGCAGTATGTGGAGTATGGAGTAAGTTAAATGACCTCATCATTGTGTCACTTCTGTCCTGACATGCTGACTGGTCTCTTCTGTGTAAGTCTGTCAATGAAACACTGATTGTGGACTGGGATGGAGTTGCCCAGGCTTTTGTGGGAAAGGACACAGTTAATAAAAGGTGACATTGCCTATAATTTCCCCCTGCTTTTGACTTTGCTGGTGTGAGAGCATAGGATCATAATTTGTTTCTTGGTTTTAAGCTTTAGCATAGTTGTGTTTCACATACAGTATGGGATGAAGTGTCTTGGTTATGGTCTGAAGCAAATTGCGAGTCACTCAAATCTTCTTTCCCATATGTCGTACAGATAATAATATTGGTTGACTATGTATGATGTATTATATATTTTATATAGTGGAGATGATAATAGAGTTGTTCTATCACATAAGGCTGATGTACATAATACTGTGAAATTCATTGGACATTTGGAATATGCTGGATCTTCGTGGTCTGAAAGTCCAACAATATCTGGAGGACTGCTTGATTTCCATCCCTTCTGTATAGTAAACACCAAACCGAATGTGAAATTAATTGTGAGAATGCAATTACTATGTACATGGGGGATATGTAAAAAGCAACTGCAGACATTTTCCAGGTAATGGAGGTGTGGAAGTATGTTGGGAAAGTGTAACACTTTGTCTCCTTGCCACAGTCCCCAAATAAGCTGTTATTTCAAAGTAATCTCCCACTGGTACCAACAAGAGCAAAAAGGTAGGTTAATTGCATTCACACAAGTAATGCCACATCTCACTTTCCCCTAAAGTTCTGCATATATTCCCTGAAGAAAGCTTAGCTGAACACAGTAGGGAACACATCTGAGCAAACATGCCTAGGTTTGCGTTGTAAGACTGCAAACTTAGTATAAATAGGTTCAGTTGAAATCAATGAGACACCTTTCCAAGCAAACTGCATAGCAGTGCATGATAACTGTGAGTGACCCATGTCTGTGCTATTAACAGACTTCCCTTAAACTAGAAACGACCATAGGCTTTACTCTGCCTCTTCACAGCCTGTACAGGCATGAAAGCCCTTCACTGAATGACTCAGTATAGCATATACTGAGAAAATACCATCTAAAACTGTGTTCTAAAAACAGCAAAGAAACTCCAGGTGAAGAATTTTTGTTACCAGAAGGCAGATAGGTGCTAATTAATATTCTTGCATATTTTTCTAAGAGCTGATGAGGTATCTTGAAAAATTCCCTGTAACAGTGTTCCATATTTATAAGCTTGCTTGCAAGTTGATGGCACCTAAATATACTTCTGCTGGTAATTAAAGCTCTGTGCTTAATTTTCTAATAAACCATGAGCATTTCCTTGCAATGCATCTTGAGAGCTTTAATAAGAGATGAGCCAATATAGTCTGCTGGGAATCTAGGAATTTTAGTCAACTCAAAGCTTTCTACATTGTAGAAGGATTTACCTTGTCCAGGCTGCAGCTGTGGAAGCATGAAATGTGCTTAGAATAAGCAGAAGGAAACAGAAACAATCTGAGATGGCTAGTGGGTTTAACTAGAAGCAATTTCTAGCCTTGGCTCTCAGCATGACAGTGGACTGGGCACCATGCATATAGTAGTGAATGTGCCCAGTGTGTCCACTTTGACTCCATGTGTATAGGAAAGAGAGAAAACAAATAATGCAATCCTCATATGCATACCTATTTACAAGCAAGCTCTGCTGACCTCAGTGGAATTTATGTCTAGCCAAGGATATATAACATTGCAGCTTAAGTGTGGGATGCATTCATTCCTTCTTCTCTCTCAAATGGCTGGGGAGAATTCAGGCTTCTTTCTCTTTTAGACAGGTGATTAGTTCTATCACAGCAAACTGTTCAGACATAGATTGTGCATTCAACTAGCCCACTGCTGCATGTGCGTATGGCTGAATAGTGACCTAGGGGATTGTTCTGCAGAGTTCTGCAGTGAAGCATGTATACATAATAGAATAACATGAGGTGTCTTTACAGAAACCAAAGAGGAAATTGTTGGATTTAGAGAAAAAGACAGGTTGAAGGTAATGATCTGATTATTTTTTAAAAGGCTATATATGAGCACTTTAGTATTCAGCTCCTGTAAAGATCTGAGTAACTAATATAAGTCACAAATTAAATCTTTCAGAAAGATGTTCACAATGGTGACTAGAGGGGCAACATTTTTTATTCATCTGGATTAAATGATATAAAGCCAAGGAGTTTAAGAAATTTTCTCAGAGGATAGGAACAGCGATGTTTTCCTGATCACTGGGGATCTCTCTCCTGCCCTTGAAATGCACTACCTATCTGACTTTGGGATGATGACATGCTTGCTTAGAGCTAAGACAAAGGGCACAGAAACAGTCTGGAGTCAGTCATGCTTTTCTAAATTGGAGCAGACTAAGAGGAAGCTGAAAGCATAACTTGGGGCACAGAATCCCACCCCACCTTCCTCTCACACTACAGTCTTGCTATTCCAAGCTTAGACCTAACTGTTTTTCATCAGACTTTCCTGAAGTGTCACCAGCTTTGAGTATCTCACTTCCACCAGGCCTTGTGTCCTTCAGCTAATGCCCATTTTTCTTTAGGCAGTGCTTCATTTTTCTTCCTGCATTCTGACACATTTTCAGCCAGCTCCTAATCCATCTCTTACCATTTACAACTTGAACTGTATATTAATGCTTTATTTCCAGCCTTTTCCTCCCCACCCCCAGCCCACACCCTTCAGGGGGAAAAAGGACTCCATCAATAAAACATGAAATGTCAACCTTCCATCATACCCTCCGATTTTTCCTTCCCCCCTCTGCCAGGATGTAGAGAAATCATTAGCGCTGAGGAACATATGGCCAAGGAGGAATGGTGAATAACTAGAATAAATGGGCTTCCAGGTTGGTATATTTTGACTAAGAAGGCTGACGAGAGGACTGGAAGAATATCACCAGAGTTACTTAATGCTTTCTTAATGTATGGCCCTTTGTTGAGAACCTTTTCAGGTGCCAGGGTCAGGCCAGGGGTGTGAGTGGTATTGTGTGCTGTCTCTTTAAGAGGCAAACTCAGAAGGTCAAAGTGTTAGCACACCTTATGGGAGATATACAGTGGCAGAAGAAGGGGACGTCAGAGACAAAACCAAGAGATCACCACTTTCCTATTTCCAGTTTCCTAACCAATGCTTTCCCCTGCAGTGTCTAAGTACACTTTGGCCATTTCCACACTACACTGTTATAGTGCTGTTATTCCACTTTCAACATCCTATGGAATCCTGGGGTTTGTAGTTTAGGGAGGGGCATTTAGAATTCTCAGCCAGGGAGCTCTTTAGTCTCAAGTAAACTACACACCCCAGAATTCCACCGGATGTTAAAAGTGGAATAATAGCAAACTACAAACAAAATAATAGCAAACTATAAACAGTGTAGGGCAGAAATGGCCTTTGTATTCCTCTCAAAGTGGCTGGGAGGAATGCTAGAGATTAGGTCAGTGACACACTATCTGCCACAAGTGTGGCACTGTTTGTTGCTGTTGCTGCTGCTGTGTACCTTCAAGTAATTTCTCACTTATAATGACTTTAAGGTGAATCTATCACAGGATTTTCTTGGGAAGGTTTAGGTAGACAGGGTTTCTTTTCTCCCTGAGACTGAATGAGTGTGACTTGTACAAGTGGAGTTTCCATGGCCTAGTGGGGATTCGAACTCTGGTCTCCAGAGTCAGCGTCCAATGCTCAAACTACCACAGCGCACTGACATAGCATACCACCAAACGTTTCACAGATGAAAATTTGACAGATGTAGCCAAGCAACACCAGTATGTGATCAAGATGGCAAAATTAATTGATAAGGAAGAAGACACAGGGTAGGCAAGCCTGCAGCTATTTGTTTTTGCCTGAGCCTACAGGGAAAGGCAATGTTACACCTGCTCTTCTCTTCTCCTTCCTGCTGGGTTAACAACCTGCTTTTCCATTGTCAATTAAGTTTACAGCAACTGAGTGAGCTGTGGACAAAAAAAAATGAGAGGAGGAGAAAGAAATGGGACATTTTCAAAGCAGTTGGGAAAGTGGGATGATAGAAGTTTAACTGGGACTATCCTTGTCAACTGGAGACAGTTGGAGCATGCCTTGGGAGCAGTGCAAAAGAGTGCTTTCACTTTGGAGCAGAAGCTACTAGGAATAGTTACAGCCTGTATCCCCTCTTCAAGGGTCAGGGTAATCAATCACTCTATTCAGCTGAGTTTCCTTAATTTGGGGATGGGAATCATGAGACCAACCTGAGGTAGCTGGATTGCAGTTCCAGCTATTTCCCATCACTGGTTGTGGGGGACAGGGCTAATGTGAACTGCAGTCCAACATCTGGCTGCAAAATTTCCCTCCTGTGCTTTAAAGTCAGATGTTGCTCTGTGTTCCAGGAGGTTTTAATAGGAGTTAGTTGAAGACAGCTGTGTGTGGGGCTGTTTCCTATATTCCAAGTGTGACAATACCCAAATCCAGACATAGAGTAAATGCAGGCCAGCCCAGATTTCTAAGGTCAGTTGATGAGAACCTGCAATGCAATAGATAAAAGACATGTGGCTCTGTTGAGCAGGAAACCCTGAAAGTCTAGGCTTGTCATTTTTGTATTGTTCAGTCCTGAGGCTCATTACTGCCTATGACAGGAAGATTCTAACATGATTCAAGGCCTACTATTTCAAATCCTCCAAACCATGCTTTGGAGGATTGGAAATGAGCCATGTGCTTATGCAAGTTTGGTGAGTTTCAAGATGCAATGCAAACTATGGTTTTTGCCCAAATCCAGGATGTTATTCATTAAGCTAAGCAGAAAAGAAAAAGCCCAGGGTTCATTTCCAATCGTACAATCCCCTGGTTTTGGAAGTTTAAAAACATCACATCTGAACTAATGTTTACCGTGAAGAGACAAAATACATGTGAGCTCAGCATTTTATGCTGCTCTCATTTGCCACTGCAGCTGTATTGCCATTGTCTTTGAGCATGAATAAATGAGTTGGTTCTGCCTGAGACTTCATAGGCACTCTGGCAGGTGCAGGAGGGGAAAAAGAGAAGTTAAAAAGGCACCTCCTCTGGAGTGAAGCTGGCAGGATGGTCAACATCAGCAAAAGGAAGGAGAGGAAGGCTGCTTTAATGGATACAGTTCTGTTTTTACTACTTTGATACTGGAACAAATTTGGCTTGGTAATCTTGTAGACTTTGCCGGACTGGATGAGTGTCGCAGTCCAGCCACCAATGTTTGGGGCCAATTGCATATTAATTTTTCTTTCTGTATCTCTAGATATTCTGTACCTCTAGATATTGCTCTGTGCCCTTTTGTCTTCAGAATCAGTGATGACTCCATAACTTTCTCACTGTATTAAGACATATTTTCTTTCAGACCGATGCAATCACATTTCTTACCTAGTTTTATGATCTCTCCCTTCATTCCTGAGCCTTTACTGCAGCCCCTGGTCATGGCATCCCTTTTGACATTTGCATGATAGCAACTAGAATGAGAAAGCTTATCAGAATGACTGCAGTGTGGCCTGCAGGGCTAGCACCTGTGAAATCTGTGAAAATTCTCTAGTTCAACCTGCTGCATTTAAACATCATAGAAAGGAAAGCAGGTTTTGATCTCTCTTATGGGAAAAACAGCTTCCCTCCCCCTCCATGTATATTGGATGAGATGCTAACATTGCCAGTGGGGGTGCGGAACAAGGGCTGTAGCAGCTGTCTCCTGTTTATGTTACCTCTTTTGCCACTGAACTGACTGGAGGCCAGGAGAAGGAAGAAGAAAGGTGGTGAAGGTAACACAGAGCTGAGCAGAAGCAGTCTTCCAGAGGAAATAGTTTGTAGGAACACCCACCCACCTTGAGCTGGCACTGCCAGGTCTGCATGCCTTATGTGTGTCTTTTTTGTTTATTTCTATGAGGGTATACAGGATCCCCACCCCCCCACCCCCACCCCACTTCTCCAAAGAGCATTCAAGAGCTGTATAGCTAAAGTAGTACTGCTTGGTAGCTCATCTTTTGTTCTTTGCAGGAAATGGCTGACCTTAGCTGCAGACCTAGTTTAAAAGGATACCTGTCACAAAGAGATCTGTTTCTGCTCAGAAGTTGTTATCATTGTGATGTTGGAATTCTGCTCCCTCTCTATAGTGGGGCTGATGGTTTCCCTCTCTAGAGGTCTCCTCTCCCATTCTTGCTATCTCAGTGCATAAATCCATTTTCAGAGGGCAGCTCTGCCTCTTCACCTCTGCCTCCCTTGGCTGTCTTCTAAGCAATGTCCTGCCCTTTTCTTACCAGCAGGAATACCGACAGGAGAGGAAGAATCTCACAAAATTCCCACTAGCCCAAGGCACGCTCCTGATGCCAGAGCACACTCTGCTCTCTGGTCCTTCTGTGTTTGGATCCAAGAACATTCTTGGCACGCCCAGGCCATCCACGTACAGCCAGTGCAAGAGGAAATGCCAGCTCCCCACCCAACTGCAGAGGCTACAAGGCTTAAGGAGGCAGGCAATGTTAGCCATAGCAACACAGGAAGCATGCAGGTGCAGCAGTCAAAGAAAACAGGGGAAAGAGACCGATTCCTGCTCTGAAGCATAAAGGTCACATGCTTCCAGATGCAGCTCCAGCAAGGTCAGATGCTTCTAGTTTCCAGGAAGGTATTTGTACAAAGGTTGGGGATGAAGGTGGAAATCTTAGACAAGGGTTGTAGCTGTTAAGATGATGGTACAGATCAATTGGAGCCTAATAAAGATAGCAAGGAATGTGGAAAGTGGAAGGCAGGAAAGTGGTAAGCTAGAAAAAGAAGCAACTTTGATCAATTTGATGAATGGGCTTGTGCACGTGCATGCACATGCATTTTTTACATTTTGATCCTGCCCTTCCTCCAAATTACTCAGAGTATATGTGTGGTTGGTTCTCATCCTTACAACAATCCTGTGAGATGATGAGAAGATGATAACTGGATCAAAATTGCCCAGTGAGCTTCCTGGCTGAGAAAGCATTAGAAGATGGCTGGGAAACCTCTAGCCTTCCAGATGTTGTTTAACACTAGTTTCCACCAGCACTACCTAAGCTGGCCAATAATGAAGCATGATGGGAGTTGTAATTTAGTCAGATCTGGAAAGCAGAAGATTTCTCAACCAGTCACCCCAGATTAGAACCTGTGTCTCCCCATAATTACTGTCATGCACTAATTGCTACACCATACTGTTGCAACCAGGAAGTAATCAGAGTTGTGCTCATCAGTTGTGTTGCTTAATGGAAAGAGTAAGAAAACAAACTAGTAGTTGTGTTGGGTTCAACAGAAACAGGTTTGGTATCATTCCTTTCTTTCTACTACATGCATGTATGCTGTCTAGGAATATTCAGTGGTTTGAAATCTCCATTAAGTGCATGAGCTAGTAACAGAAACAGAGACCTCTATAAAATTAACATCAGACAGCTACCTAAAAGCCATAATAAAAATGGAAATGTGGGAACAGTGTACATATACTATAATTAATTTTGTTAATCTATGCACATCATTTTTGAAAGGAGGGTGAAAAACACAGTTTTAAATCATAGTGTTTGGGGGGTTTTTTCCCCTCCAGAAGATACCTAAAATTGCAAGGCTCTGCACAAAAATAGAAGCAACACAAATCTTCAACATAGGCGCGCAGTCTGAAATGAACAGAACATTAGGGGAAGAGAACGATCATTTAGAGTAACTGCCAAAGACCACCAAAAGGATGTTTAACAGGTGTTTAAATAAAGCAGCCTTAAGATTGGACTGATACCAGTTGGACAGACGTTCCGTTCTTCAGGAGCAGTGAGAACAGAATTAAAACTAGTTAAGATATTGGACTACATTTTCAAGTTACTGAAGATGCAATCCTACCTTTAACAGGAAAATTAAAACTGAATTGGTGACCCCTAAATGGCAAGTTAAATAAATGAAAGCTGTATGGGAATAGCTATACACACTTATGATGTTGCAGTACTTTTTTAAAAAAAAATATTATATTAACACATGCAATTTTAATACAATAAAATGACATACTACAAACAAAACAGAAAAAAAGGAGTGAAAACTACACAAAATAAAAATGACAACCTAAATGACTACCTGAACTATAAAATTAAGCTACTATAATAGCAAACAAATAACATATACAATATTGACTTCCCACCACCCACAAAGTGGTTGCAGTACTAATAGGATGACTCCTAGCTAATAAGAGGGGGAATTTCTCTATTATTAATTTCCTGGTTTGTTGGCACTTAGCTCTTCCAGTCTCTTATAACTCTGCAATGAATATAGTTTATATATTCTTGCTGGTTGGCTGATGTGGGTGTTGTAGTTTTCCAAGCTCTGGTTTATATGATGGAAAAAGCAGCCCCAGCGAAGATGGAGCAACAGTAAAACAGCACAGAATGAGGGGAAGTTTAGGAAATTTAGACTTCCTTGGTCCTCTATCCAGGACCTAGGGTGTATCTGCACTAAATAATATAATTCTTTGATGATACTTTAACCGCCATGGTTTCACCCTATGGCATACCAGAATTGTCTAGTGCACGCCCCTCTACTACAGTGCTAGAGCTCTGTGGCACAGAATTCTAAGTACCTCACCCAAAGTTCATAAGATGGAGCCGCAGCAGTGAAAATGGTATCAAAACACTATAATTATCTAGTGTGGATACACTTCCAGTGAAAATACTGAGATCCCAAATTGCTCCTTCCATTGGCATGGAAGCTGTTGCCATTGGGATTCCTTCCCAGTGCAAATGGTGTGTGTGTGTGTGTGTGTGTGTGTGTGTGTGTGAGAGAGAGAGAGAGAGTTGTTAGTGGAATCCCACTCCTTATGGTTCCTTTTGTTGCTCAAGATCTGCCCAAAAAAGGGGAAAAGCATGTTAATTTCTCTCATATCTACTTTGAGTAATGGCATGGCTGGTTTGGTTACTCAAGTTTGGTTACTACTTTCTACCTTATGATGTCGGAATCTTTTCCTCTCACACATTCATACACACATCATTCTTCACATCAACTCTGTCAGCATTCCCATGTTAAACTTCCAGACGCATTTTATCACCCTTACTGAAACTACTAATTGTTGAAACTGAAACGGAAACATCCACTATGACCTCCACCACTTTCAAACCCAGCTCAAGCAGGGTGTTTGCCTCTCTGCGCTGTGGTTTATGCTGGATGTGGGAAGTAGTAGTTATGGAAACAGCTGTTTATGAGTTGGAGCCATTCTTTCGCTCTATAAATACTTAACCAAACTTAGAGAGGCATAATATATCAGAAACTGCCAAAGGGTCAAAATCCTTTAATTCACTCTAGTGAGTACCAAAACACATCTTTGTTTAGACAAGTTTACATTACAGCTCTGTTTTTTAGCAGATAGTAATAGCCAAATCACCCTTGCATTCTGCCTCTGATGGTGGGCTGAAACAGATGCTCCAAAGCAGTGCAAAGTACCCTGTTCTGTCTGTCAGACTGGCACAGTAGCCCCCAAGGCAAGCCCACCCTGGATGGGCAGGGACTGTATGAGAGAGACAGGAGAGGCATGGTCTCTGTCCGATTAACCTGCTTTTATTGTATGTGAGACAGGAAAGAAGATTTTTTTTTGTGGGTTTTCCAAATGGCAATATTAAAAAAATAAGTCTCCTGGAGATAAATTTGTCTCTCTGGTAGTTTTCATTGGAAGATTTAGCTGTAAAGGAGACCCCAAGGAAGAATCAGGAAACCAAAGGCACTTGGTCTGGTATCTGAGCTCATGTTGACTTCAAGGCCTGAAAATTGGCTAATATGCCATAGTAAATATACCAAAGTAGAAAGAACAGTGCAGGTGGAGACTGGCAAAATATTCTGTTTGAGTAAATGCCAGTGGGGGGAAAAAAGTTAAGATTCTTCAGAACACATCTAGCTTGTGTCAGAAAGAATTGTGTACATGGTAAGTTCATTCTGTTTATCTGTTGGTCATATTTTAGGGAGTTGTCATTTCAATGAGTTGAAGCCTTATGTACATTCATCCAGGGGTATTGCTATGGGGGGAATGTGAGTATTGCCTCCCCAAATAAGAATTCTGCTCCTCCAAATGAATTTTTCCTTCAGTCCTCAAATTTCTGGTATTGTAGAAAGTGAGAAAGTAAAAATAGTTCCTTCACACTCAGGACTCTATTATTTCCTCTGCATTCTGTTGGTAACATAACCTACCCCCTTGCCAAGAATGCATAAACTTTATTTTTAAATATTCAACTGAAATTTTTAAGTTACTGAAAAGCTAGAAATTTAGGGACTGGGGAAAAAGTCACGGGTAAGGGGAAGATTTTTATAAGGGAGCACTGCCTTCATTTCACACCCACCTCACCGCTGTTGCCATCTATTCACACACTAGGAAGTATTTTGAATACTGGTAATCCCCTGGTCAAGGTTGGGTTGAGATTAAGGTCTCACTACTGTCATTACAGCACAGACAGTTCTCATACTGTTAGGAAGTGATTCTGTCTATTTGCTCATCTTGTTACATGTGCTGGTACAATGTATATTTGTTTGAAAAAAAAAATCTGGATATGCTCTGGTAGCTGATTTAGATTTACAGAAGCTCTTTAAAACTTTCCTGTTATGCTAGATCACAGAATTCTTATATAAGTTCAATAACAAAAGTGCCCAAAATTGCTTAAGTACAGATCAGATTTGAAAAAAGGATTTAGCACAAAGATGTTGGTAACTAAGTAACAGATACTAGCTGTTAGCCTGCCTTTTTTTGCTATCAAAGAATCTGTCTGTATAATAGTGGGGGGGGGGGGGCGGGATTTGGAAGTTACTGCAGAGTGAGTTGGATGTGGAGAGAGGGCAACTGCAAGAATGGCTAGTGCTGGCAGGTAAGAATCATAGAATCATAGAAATGTAGAGTTGGAAGAGACCACAGGGGCCATCCAGTCCAACCCCCTGCCATGCAGGAACACCCTCAAAGCACTCGTGACAGATGGCCATCCAGCCTCTGCTTAAAAACCTCCAAAGAAGGAGACTCCACTACACCCCGAGGCAGCATATAGCACTGCCAGACAGCCCTGACGGTCAGGAAGTTGTTCCTGAGGTTCAGGTGGAATCTCTTTTCCTGCAGCATGAATCTATTGCCCCTTGTCCTGGTCTCTGGAGCAGCAGAAAACAAACCCACTCCCTCCTCTACATGGCATCCCTTCAAATATTTAAACATGGCTATCATGTCCCCTCTTAACTTTCTGCAGACTAAACATACCCAGCTCTTTAAGTCTATCCGCATAGGGCATGGCTTCCAGGCCCCTCACCATTTTGGTTGCCCTTCTCTGGACTTGCTCCAGCTTGACCATGTCCTTCTTGAATTGGGGTGCCCAGAACTGGACACAGTATTCAAGGTGAGATCTAACCAAAGCAGAGTAGAGTGGTACCAGTACCTCCCTCGATCTAGACACCATACTCCTATTGATGCAACCGAGAATTGCATTGGCTTTCTTGGCTGCCACATCACACTGCTGACTCATGTTCAGCTTGTGGTCTATTAAGACTCCTAGATCCCTTTCACATGTACTGCTATCCCCCATCCTATATTTCTGTATTCCATTTTTTCTACCTAAGTGTAGGACCTTACACTTCTCCCTGTTGAATTTCATTTTGTTAGCCTTGGCCCAGCAATCCAATCTGTGCAGGTCATTTTGAATTTTGATCCTGTCCTCTGGTGTATTAGCAACCCTCCCAGTTTGGTGTCATCTGCAAATTTGATGAGCATGCCCTCTATTCCTTCATCCAAGTCGTTGATGAAGATCTTGAACAGCACTGGGCCCAGGACAGAACCCTGTGGCACCCCGCTAGTCACTTCTCTCCAGGATGAAAAACAGCCATTGGTGAGCACCCTTTGGGAACAGTTAGTCAACCAGTTACAGATCCACCTGACAGTAGCCCTGTCCAGCCCACATTTTACTAGCTTCTTTGCAAGAATGGGACAATTCTTGGTAAGTATGGGACAATGCCTGTGCTATGGTGAACCAAGGTTTTTATGGGGCAAGTACTGTACCAAGACTTTTTGTTTGCCAGGAAAAGTAACCTCTTCCACTTCTCCAACATTCCCACGAATGATAAATATTGTGGGTATCTTATTCTTCATTGGGCAATTAAGACTCATTAGCTTTACAAAATATGTGTTCCTGGTGGATCTAAAACCAGCTAGAAATTTTTATTTTCAAGATGGATCAATACCATCTGTTGTATTTTTGGACTCCTCTTTGGGTAGCATAGTCATGGGGAATTGTGATGAGTGTCTTCATTTTAAAAAGTACCACTAGCACTTCCTCATCTCACAGCCATAACTTAGATTGGCAAGCACCTTTGTGAACTCTAACTAATTCTGGATGCATCAAATTGCTTTAGCCAAGTAACATTCCAAGCTGAGCAGTGAGCCTAGCCTTCCCAGGCAAGGAGTTCTAGAGCAGAGGAAGGTCACTAAGAAAGCCCTTGTCAGCCACTGAGAAGGTCTCAGCTTATAAAATGACCACAGTGTCGCATCCTTATTCCCTTCTGCTTTTTAAAATGTGGCAAATAACAATGGAATTGTCTGTCTTTATCAGCAGCTGTGCTCCTTTGCTCTTTGAATCTTTTATTAAAATCCCTTTTTAGATGGCTAGAACAGGAGATGACAACTTCAGGGTCTGGAGGCCAACTTTACATCACTTTCCTCATCTTCCACAAGTTGCACTTTAAACCAGCAGTCCACCCATAGTTTCAACACCCCCCATTCACTTTTTAAAGGTGTGCTGGGGGTGATTAGAGAATCAATTAGATTTCCTGGAGATATAAAGGAGTGTGATTGTCCTTTTTTTTCCTGTGATTTTTTTTCCCTGAGGTTGTATGGAGGACACTAAGAACTGCAAAAATGCATAGGGGCTGATGGTTGCCTAGAGCGGAAGGCACATCTAGCCAGTTACTTTTGTTTTGAGCTAAAGGCCAGCACAGACACCTCACACAGAAGATTGATATTTCCTTTGTTACGTGTGGGTTGGATATCGCCATTGAAGAGAGATGTGCAAGTACATCACACAAAGGCTAAAATTTCGTTAAAAGTATAATGAATTACTGTGCATAAACACCCCACATCTCCATACACCATGGAATGCCAGAAACAATATCAATCAACCATTAATATCTGTGCATGACCAAAGTCCAGAATAAAGCAAGGCTAGACTTGTAGTGAAAAATTAACCTATTATGAGAAAATGTTTCCATAACAATGGTTCACTGTTGTGCCACAGGACTGATATCTTTTCAAAGCAGCATTCTTTTTGAAGAATGTAAAGCAAACAATAGGATAAAAGTTCTTTTTTACAAGTAAATCTGTTGTTCACTGTTTTTTCCATACACCCTATGATTTCTTTTTTCTATTTTACTGAATACAGTCCAGCTTTATATTTATCCAGTCTTCCATCTGGTTATGCTCCAGGCCTTCAGGCCCTGTTTCAGAATCATGTGTCAAAAGAGCATTCACTTTCTGGGAAAGGGACATTGGGAGCAACCTTTCAAGTCTGTGCAGATCACCACCATTCTGGCATGAATTGACTTTCCTCTGTGCAACCCAGGGAAGACCCAAGTTGAACCTGGTCTTCTATTATTGATACAGCCTAGCTGTCTACTATACCATAAGATAAAGAAGTTTGGAAAGGTTTGTTTGGCCATGCTGCCTGAGGGTTTATCAGAGTTGCAATGTTTCCAAGTAACTTTTCCAGCTTCTGAAATAATGTGGCTCTATTAAGAAGCTCAGCTCACATTTCATGTCTGACTAGCCTGTTAATGTGGCCTGCTAAAACAAAAGGCTCCATGTATAGTTGTCGCTCTGAAATTCACTTCTGTTTCTATGATCATTATAACACTAAATATCTGATTAAATGGATTGCATATGTGTTTGTTAGCTCTCAAGATGCTGCAGGATTCTTTCATTTATACCCTGTTTAATTCTGTGCTTCCTAGAGGACAGAGCCTTGTGTGAGAATTATGGCTCAATTGGCATTCCCCTCCTTTCTTTAGTCCAGCTGAGACAAAAAGCCAAATTAAGGTTATGACCAATGTGACATGTCAAAGACACAAAGAGTGGCAGTGTGTTCTTGAATCATCTAGGGCACTGCCTGCAAGCAACAACAGGTTGTCTTCTAGTTCACTTTTGTTCTTCTTTCCATTCTGTATACCTGTTTTGGCAAGCCAGTTGTCCAGCTGAGAACAATTTTGCTGTAATTCTTTCAAAGACTGAGTACTTGTGAATAGCTTGAAATGCTGGCAGTCTGACTATAAGATTTGTTTTCTGTTCTGTATCTTGTCATATCTGGAGTAGGGGACAATGCTAGCAAGCACCAATTTTGTATCTTCTTGTGTGCCGGGTCCAGAATTTATTTGATTTACAAAAAACTTTGTAAGCATTCCTGTAAGACATTCTTGACATTTGCCATAGGGATACAGCAACTCTACCTTATAACTGAGCTTGTAATTCTAGATTGTAATTGATAGAAAGTTGGTGGATGAAGCTGGGAAGCTTTGCCATTAAAAAAAGAGTACAATATACAAATTGCACAAAAGTTCTAAGTACTCCTTAGTCTGCTTCAGATATCCTTTCTGAGCTTGGAAACTTTACTTGGTGGGACCACAATTCTTGGAATTCCCCAACTAGTATGACCACTGGTCATGCTAACTGGGGGATTTGGAAGCTTGTCTGGATTCTGAAAAATAGTAAATTCAGTAGTGGCTGAAAAATTCAGAAAGTTTAGATTTCAGGGTCACAAAAACTGGAGAGTTTACTCCTCTGTCTATGACTGAAAGTGTCACCTCAGGACTGGGCCTGAGTGCAAGAAGTGTGTTGGCCTGACCCAGCCAGCCTCCAGTCCCAGGGAAGCCTGATGGGTGCTTGCCTGCAAGGCAGCCAGAGGACAGCTGCCTTTCCCTGCTGGAAAGTCAATTCTGTTCCCAGGGGAAAGTGTCACATCTGTTCATGTGATATTCTGAACTGTACAGTTCTACTAGCTTGCAATAATCCAGGAGGCAAACAAAAAGTTGTGAATGCATTATTTTAAAGTCTTGTGATTGTAGCTCAGTGTTGAGCTTTGTGTTTTAAAACACAGCTGTGTTTTAGTGCAAATGGAATTCAAGTGTTGTACAACTCAGCATGTTTGGGGCAGAGAGGGGAAGTAAGAGTTTGTTAACAGAGGCAGTGTACTGCTATGACTTAAAAAGTGTGCTATTGGAGTTTCTGCATTGTCAGTTCAAACCATACTTCACTTCTTGAATTAAGTAGATGGCCTTAGGCAAATTATGAGCATCAGTACCAAGATAACACTACTGATCTACCTTATAGGCCCATTGTAAAGGTTGCTGAGATAAAGTACATGGAACACCTGGAATATTCAAGCACTGCTGAAAGGTGGTGGTGACAGTTATCAGGATTACTTTGTCAGAGCTTGGGGAAATTATCTTTTGATACTACACAGAATCCCTCAGGCAGCATAACCACTGGCCAGGTGGCTACGGGATTATGGAAGCTATGGTCCAAAAAAGTAACTTTTCAAAGTGCTGCTTTGAGAAGGGCCAAATGAACGAAATTGTACTAATCTTAGGCCATTTCCGCACTACAGTCTTATAGCGCAATTATTCCACTTTCAACATCCTATGGAATCCTGGGATTCGCAGTTTCGGGAGAGGCCGGCCGGCCCCTCCCGAAACTGCAAACCCCAGGATTCCATAGGATGTTAAAAGTGGAATAATCGCGCTATAAGAGTGTAGCGCAGAAATGGCCTTACTTTTCTCATTGCCTGAAATGCCTATTTGCCACCAATTCATTCTTCCAAAATTAGGAACAAAGTGCACAGCACACAAGTAAACAATGTCCCAATTGCACCAGATTCACTGCAGTAAATTCCAGTTGGAGCTTTGTTCTAACTCCTATAAATTACAGCACTGTGGAAAAAGGCAGGAATAACAAGGAGACATGGCTTTTCTCTCTAACAACCTGAAGGTATGGTGTCTCCAGTAACTGAGCTGTTTAACATTGATTTGCCTTATTCAGAATAGCAAGTTTGCACAGCCCCCATGCACTGACTTGTCTTGTTCCAACCAGCACCTCACTTCTGTTCCAAATCAACGACATTCATACCTCAAAACAAAGCTCACTATGATAATCTTTAACACTTTCAACTCCTTGAAGTAGTTAAACAAAAGGTGCTTTACCTCTTTTTTTTTTTAATCTGTTGCATATGTGTAACACAGTGTATTAAACAGTTACCTACAGCATACTAGTGAAGCAACAAAATTCAAACTTTCATTTCTCCCAGCTTGTAGAAGAGGAGACAGCCTCAAGGCTATATAGGGCAGGAGTGTGGAACTTTTTACCTACCACATATTGTGGACTTTAATTCCCAGAAGCTGTAATTAGTATGGCCATAGGTAAGGGACTGTAGGAGCTGTGGTCCAAAATGTCTAGAAGGTCAAAATATTCCCCAGCTATGATGTTGTGCTTCTTTGTGTTTTTCCTTGACATTAAAGATGGAGAATACACATACACACACACACACACTCCCATATATTAAGCATGAATGTGTGGTAAATGTAAACTATATGAACCCATTTATGAGAGGTCATATGACCCTCAGATTTACAGAACTGGTCTGTATTGTGTCTTGCTTTGGAACTGCTATCTGAAATAACTACCAGAGAAATTGTTGTGACAATATATTTATCTGACAGCACTCCTGTGGCAGCTACCAATGACAGGTGTGCTGGCCAGAAATTGCTCCAGTTGCTGTATCTAGAATCTTGGTCTTCTTTGCTCCAAGGCGCCTTCTGGGTCGGTCACGCTGAGAACCTCTTTTGGAAACATTAGGAAGCAAAAGTGAGACTTACTACAACACACTGGAAGGATCACACTTCCTGAGATTTCTAAGGGAAGGCATCAAAAATAGAAATGTTTTGACTTAGGCCATGCGTGAACCTTCCATTGGCATTGATACCACAAGAGGGACTCCGGGCTTACTTGTCCCTAAAAGTAGAAAAGCATGACGCTAGTTGTCTAGCACTAATGCCATTCCAGATCCCACATAGATGCCAGCATAGTATCCACACAGAAGTTTATGACAGCTTTATTGTATGCTGGCTTGAAGCCACTATATAATCAATCTGTGGTACAGCACAGTTCAGGAAAGTCAGTGGAACATCAGAGTACAGCCAATGTCAACAGACCCACAGCTTTCTGTCCCTCTGCACATACAATCATCCAAAATGTTTAATTCCACAGCTGCTCATAGGGATGCATTGGTGGCACCCACTATACATAATGCTCTCTACCCTGACATTAGACAAGATCCAACAGTGCATATTTCTAGGCACATGATGATGATGTACCTACTTTTGTGAGCCTTCCTGGTATAGTTTAACCTATCATGTAAATTATGGATGTGGATTTTATGTACTGTTTTATATTATTTCTTATGACTGTGGTACACTTCTTTAAAATTACTCATGCTTACTCATAAGTTACAGCTTATAATAACTCATAAATAAATAAAATAATAAATTAAATACTTCCTATAGGTCAGAAGGAGGTTATTTTTTTCCCACCAGTAGTTCTGTTAAACGTTGCTCCTGCTGCTGTGTGTATTTTGAATGAGATCCAAGAAGAACCAAGCCCAGTCTAGGCAAACCCTAACTAACTGGCTGGGCAACTGACCAAAGAAAGACTGGAGCTTATAAAATTATTTGGGAAGTTGGTAAGTTACTATTATGAGTCCATGCATGTGTACTTACACCGTAGTAGATAGTTACTGTTATAGTTACAACTTTTTTTTTAAAAAAAAGATTAATCTGTTCTCAGTATGCTACAAGCTATTGTGATACATAACATACCATCCTCTTCATCACCACCTCAATTCCCACAACAGAGCATAAAGCAGAAGCATAAGGCACATTAGAAGCCACTACTTCTTCAATCATGTGATATTCCTCCTTCACCATTTAATCAGAACCCAGTCCCATAATTACAAAAATAAATTAACAGTTACAAAAGTAGTAACGTAATCTTTTGCAATGTATTGTATTGCAACTGTCCTCTCATTATTGGAAGAAGAAATTGTAACTGGAAAGGAACCAGGTAGTTCCAGGCTTTGCAAAGAACAGCTCTGGACCAGTGTGGTTGTTACCAAACACTTTCCATGAACATGGCCATTTCCGCATTAGCCTGTTATAGTGCAATGATTCCACTTTCAACATCCTCTGGAATCCTGGGGTTTGCAGTTTCGGGAGGGAATGTTGAAAGTGGAATCATCACGTTGTAACAGGCTAGTGCAGAAATGGCCCGCGTGAAGAAGGGGATGCTCTATCCCCATCCCTAGTTTTATCTTTCTCCTCATGCAGTGCAATAAGTCTGAATAGCTGAACTCCTGTTACATGTGGGCATTCTCTACATGACTGGGAAGCAAACACAGACTGGAGTCCTGTCTGACTGGAATCCTGATGGGGGTTTTTTCCAATGCTGATCAGGAAGCAGCTGACTGAGGGTCCTGACCCACCTCACACAAGCTATCTCTGGTGTGAGGAGGGATTGTGACAGGGATTCTGCTTCTGCCTGTTGCACCAGAGATCATTCACAGGTGGTGGTGGAAATGGCAGTCATCTACTTCCTGAGTGACAGGGGAACAAGCCCCCAATGATCCCAGCAGCTGCTTCCCAGTAAGTGGAGATGGGAGGGCTGGCCGGGATTCATTGTGTAGCACTGTAACTAGTGTGCTGATGCATACATATTTCCCACACAGAATTCTGATAATCATTAGGGTCTCCTATCATGTGGAGAGCATCCATGTGGAGCAAAAGCTCTCCTATTCAGACTAGGCATACTCCATGTCAGGAAAGAGATTGAACTGGGGACAGAGCTTGATCTCTTCTTCACCTGTTGATAATAAACACACTTATCTATGAACACGAGCCAGAGTGGAGTAATGGTTGCACTAGGACACTGGGAGACCAGGGTTCAAATCCCTGCTCAGCCATGGAAACCCACTGGGCAAACCTTGGGCAAGTCACATGCTCTCAGCCTCTCTGGGCAAATTCTGCTGAAAAAACCTGGTGGTCTTAGGGTTGCCATAAGTCAGAAATGACTTGAAGGCACAGAACAACAAGAATATACTCAAGTGTCTTTTCAGTTTACAAAAATATAGTAAAATTATATGGTCCTACAGCTATACCTAACAGAATTCTGGGAGTTTAGGGAGTGGTTATTTAGAATTCTCAGCCAGAGAGTTCCAGGCCTCATAAAACTAGAAATCTCAGATTCCAAAGAAGCCATGGCAGCTCAAGTGGAATCATATTGGTATAACCATGTAGTATGAAAGGGCCCTTAGAACTCCTCAGTATACATTATCCTTCTTTTCATGAGCATATGCTGTGACTGTGATGCATTCCTACATGGAACAAGGATAAGAACAGGTTGCTTATCCGTAACTGTGGTTCTTCGAGTGGTCATCTGTGCCCTCGTACATTAGGAGCTTTTGCATCTGCGCGGTAGCGTTCGGAAAATTCCAGAGCTCGTTAGCTTGGCGGGAAACCCCTCCCCCATGTTAGTACTGCGCATGCTCCTCCCACTGAGCAACAGTAGCTTCGATGATGTCAAAGGCGCGGCGGTTGTTGGAGAACCAGAAGCCGAGGTTAGCTGTTTCTCAGCCATTGAAGCCATCTCGGTTCTGTGGGCCCGAAGGGACTCTTCCCAGCAGTGGGACTTAAGCCTGGCCGCACGATTACGAAGGGTCTGGTGGGTGAATTCCCTGCAAGCAGAACAAGCTTGGACATTGTGTCCCTTGCCCAGGCAGAACAAGCACGTCGCATGTCGGTCAGAGAGGGCAACCTTTCTTCCACAGGAGGTGCACCGTTTGAATAGAGCTGACATAAACCAAGGGATGGATGAGGGTTTGGAGAAGAGGAAAAAAGGAGACCGAGAGCGCCAAAGACAGTCCGAGATCTGAGGATGAAGAAAAATAGCCAAAAAACAGACAATGGTCAAACCGATTTTGCCGTACCAGAAATAAGTTCGAAATCCAAGAGGGGTCATCAACAGTTAGTCTAGTCAAGCCAATAAATTCTGATCGATTTTAGCAAAAAAGCACAAGCCACGAGAGAACCTTCCATATGCTGAGGCGGACAAGAAAGAACTGAGGGGCGACCATTGCTCGGCGGGAGGAGCATGAGCAGTACCGACGTGGGGGAGAGGTTTCCCGCCAAGCTAACGAGCTCTGGAATTTTCTGAACGCTACCGCGCAGACACAAAAGCTCCTAATGTATAAGGCACAGAGACCACGAAGAAGAATCACTTTCTCATAATACAAAGACAACTGTATCTCTTTCTGCTTTCATGGATTGTCATAAACAGGGGTTCTCAAGCTTTCTACACTGAGAAGGATGGAAATTATCAAGGCTCATGCCTCACAATGTGCTAACGTATGGGAGGGAGGAGCAGGGGCAAAGCCAGCCACAAAATGGCAGTGCAATGCTCGATGATCCCTGGGTTTTGTGAATGCCAAAAGATCTCCCTCCCTCACTAGCCGTAGCCATGTGAAAAGATTAAATAAGCTTTATAATCAATTGTTTGCTGTTCTTTCATGACACCAAAAACAAAAAACAGAAAACCCTAGCTCAAGTGGACGTCTCAAGCTAGGGCTCTTTGGTCCCATGGGAGAGGTAAAGAAAAACAGAGAGAGATAGAGAGATTCTTGAGGTGGTTTCAGAATTTTAAAGAAAAAGCTATCCACTGAACTAGGTTACCTCGACAAGTCCACTTAAAGATGAGTTCACATCAACCCACCTGAAGCAACCCTGTGGCCCATAGTCACAACACTGTCATCATACTTTTCTGAATATCATACATAGATGTCTTATTCCTTACACGTAGCAATCCTTGTGGGAGTTTTTCTTCCCTAATCCAACCATAGTATGTCAGGCATTGTAGTCGTCCCTTACTGGCAGTAAAAATTCTGTAATTTAATAGAGAAGACATGAAGTTTCCAGTTTTTCCCACAGAGAAATTCTCAAAGGAAGAGACTTTCATATACCAAGACTTGGCCAGAACAGCATTAATTCCCACCCCCCCTTGAAATACACTGTGCTTTCCTTCTTCCTCCCTCAGTAATAAGGAGAGAGAGAAAGCTGACAGAGAACCTCTTATATGCTCATGAACAGATGTGCATATAGGCAAGCTGCAGAAATGATCTAATTCACATACTTTTCACCTGGGATTTCAAAAGGTGAGCAAGGGGGAGGGGAGCAGAGGAAAGAGGGCCAATGAGGCGATGACAGGAGAGGGGATAGGTTGGAAAGGGAAGAGCAAGATGAAATTAACCATTCTCTCTTGGTTAGATTTATGACCCTACTTAACAAAGTGCAAGAATATAGTACTCCACAATCTCCTTTGGGAAGGGACAGAGCCTGGGTTGCCATTCCTGATTTCAGTTGTGGAAATGCAAACATCTCCCGTTAGTTTCAAAATAATTCAGGAACTGTTTGTGAATATATTTGGACTCCATTTGTAAAAAGGTATTTTTACAATACATTTCGTATCACACACAATAGTCAGAAATAACAGAGCATCTGGGCCTGCCTGTGAGGAAAGTGAGGCAGTCATCTTAGGCAGCAGATGCTGAGAGAGAGAAGCAGAGCAGAAGTGTTGAAGAAGAAAGCTGAGTGCCAGGTGGCCTTTGCTCAGCTAGCCTGCGGCGCTTAGGTTTGGGCGAGGATGCAGCCCCAACGCCACCTCTGAGAAAAAACTCAGCTGCTAATCTAGCTGGGTTTTGTACAATTAATGAGGAGGAGCACCATCTTGTTCTCATGTAGCAACATATCTTGGACCAGCACCGGACTCTAAAGAAGAATATGCCAAGTCTGAAGTTGTGTGCAGGTGTGTCTCTTCACTTGCCCTCGCCAAAATGAAATGAAATAGTTCTGACAGAGTTTCTTTGAGCTTTTCCTCTACCTTCTCTTACCTAGCTATTTTTCATGTTCCTCCTTATGTCATGCTGCCACCAGCCTAGTCACTTGTAGCTGCTGTTGCCTCATGTTCTCCTGACCCTTCACAAATTTTTACCATACTGTGAAGGAGCAGATAAGTTGTGTCTTCCCCCTAGAGCTGCTCTCTTATGAAGAAATTTTCCTCCTTTAGCAATGATGGCAGAAAAGAAAGCAATTGTACCAACCCCAGTGTGGTTCATCTAACAGGTCTGAAACAGTGAATGGCTATTAGCATTAAGAGAAATAAGCTTATCTTGGAGTGGGCAAATTTTGGCTCTCAGGTGCTGCTGGGCTATTATTCTTCTCAGCCACAACTTATGTGAAAAAATAAAAATAATGGATATTGCAGTCGTACAACATTTGAAGAGCCACAGGTTGCCCACCCTTGTATAGGTGTTTGATGACTGTCATATACATCAGTAGTGAAATCTGAACCGACTGGCCTGTCCTTTAATCAATTTTCCATTCCATCTTACCTTAGCAATCTTGTATGCATCGGCAGTCCTTTGCATCATACAATCTACTTCCCACTTCTACATACCCATCCTATTTGTTGGGTGTTCTTATACTCTCCCCTTCCTTCTGTCAAGGTTGTTTTTCTCTCTATTAGAAAGCTAAGGCAATTTGGGAGCCTTTCCTCTAGAGTAGTTTCCTGGGTGGCAGTTATACAGCTAAAGTCAAGTAGAACATCGCTGAAGTATATTGTCCCCTGAGGAACTAAGAGCTCCTGTTGTAAGCTCTTGTGTGTATCTGAACTGGAATCAGACATGTTGGGAGGTGTTTTATGGGCACATTTTATGGGGCTGTTATGAGCCAGGCAGACGTTCAGCAGCTGTTAGTGGAATGATACTTAATGCCTAGGTGGTAGGCAGTAATGGGGAGAAATCAAAACCAGTTCTTCCGTTGATGGACTAAGGCTCCCTACTGCATCACCAGGAAGAATATTCATTCTGCACATACACAGTCAGACATATGCGTGGTCATGAGAGGCGAGAGTGGAGGCAAAAGGGTTATCAGCCAGATATGCACATGTGACAGAAAGTTAAGAATTTTTCTTCTCAAGCCAAGGGGCAACAACGGTTCAGTACCCACTGAGGTAGTACAGAAAATGATAATTTATATTTCACCAGTAGAATTAATGCAGAGGAAAAGCACTGCTACTTGAAACATAGGTTCAAAGTAGGGGTGTGGATGGAGGGGCAAAATGAGGGCATTGCCACCCAGATATGAACTCTGCTCCTTAAAATGTATTTTTCTCTCCATTCCCAAAATTTCTACCATTGCAGAGTATGAAACACCAAAAACTGCTCTCTTCTGGGACTCACATTTACTGTGTTCATATTACCTTGGTGTCTTTGCCTGCCCCCTTTTTTGGGGGGTGTCTAATCTGTTTTTAGAAATACATAACAGTTTCAAATTACTTTCTTGCTGTTGTTGTACTGTGCCTTCCAGCTTATGGTGATCCTAAGTGGAACTTCTCATAGAGATTTCTTGGCAAGTTTTGTTCAGAGAGCAGGATTGCCTTTGCCTTCCTCTGAGGCTGAAGGAGTGTGACTTGCCCAGTGGGTTTCCATGGCTGAGTGGCAATTCAACCCTGGCCTCCCAGAATTGTAGTCCAATGCTTAAATCACTCCACCATGCTTGCTACTCTCCGTTAAATCACTACAATGCTAGAAAAAGGGGACTGAAAGGAAAATTTAATTGGGGACAGAGTTCTTGTTTGTCTCATTTGCCCATCCCCCATACTCTCCCTGTTCAAACACACCAATGATAATACTTAAAAAAAAAAAATCAGAGCAGTTTGGGAACTATTTTCAATAGCCTAGTGATCCCCAGCTGTTTTGGATAGGTATTTTTATTGAGTCCATCTCCTTCTGGCAGATAAAGGTTGCCTTTTGGTTTCCATTAGCACAATTTGTTCAGCACCGGGGCTTAGAGGCGGGGAATGCCTCTATCCTTATGAACCCAGAATCCAGTAGTTTCCATTTTGGCCTTCCCTTGCCATTTTGTCTTAAGGCGGTTTCACTTAGTCAGAACATAAGGAGTGCAGTGACATGTTTACAATAAAATTTAAGGCAAATTCCAGAAGAGCAAGGTCAGTCAGGAGCAGCATGAACTTAGAATCTCTGTGGCCTGTATCCAAATGTTAATCTCTGCTAGAGTAGACCCCTTGAATCAAAGGGAAATTGGTGAGTCCAGACTTACATCAATTCAATTGATTAAAGGGTCTACTCTGGCTGAGATCAACAACTAGATTTGGCACTTGTTGACACAAAAACATAAACTAGTTTGGAATCTGTTTATAACATTCATGGTTTCCACCCAAGATACCTTGGGAATTGCACTTCTGTAACAAAAAGGGTTTTCAAGCACAGAACTCTCATTGCTCTCCCCATAACTGTTTCTATGGTGCTTTCTCTAACACAGACAAATTAAGCCACTTTCAAGCTTGTTTAAACATGTAGTGTTAACTGTGCCTTGCCTGTTTGTGGGTCACTTCTGTCAGCAGCTTCATTGCATCAGAAAACTCAAGGTAGAATACAGTAAATAAATTTGTTTATAAGGGAGCTATGTTCTTTAGTAAGAACAAGGTGAATTGCTTTATTTTCTTCATTTTTTGAACAGTTAAGATTCTGTTCCTCAAAAAGCTAAGCAAGATTAATCTTTTACAGTCCTCTAGATTACTCCAAAGAACATTTCTGAATGTGGAAAAATAAATTGTTCACTAAAAGTTCTGAAGAGCAAATTCAGGATTAAAATCCAACATTTCAGCACTCCTGAGTTTGAGCCCATTTCTTTAACTCCATGTGTGCATACTTAATTTATCTAGAGCACTAGGGACAACAAATCAGTTTGGATTTTGCCCCTTTGTGGCCCCCATTTCTAAAACAGCAGGAAAGACTGTGTGCTGCAGAGATTCCTTGGCCACCGATAGTGTGTGATTTTGGCTGCAACTCCTGCTGGGGGGAGGAGAAGGAAGAAGCTGGAAGCTTGCTGCATCACAAAGAAAGCAAGAAAATAACAGGCGAAATACAAAGCCTCTCATTCTCAGCTTTGAATCCTCAGTGTGCACAGCTGTATGTTTTGGCACATCTGCACCTCCTGAGAAAAACAAGCAACATCCCCCCACACCCTTCTCTAAGGAGGAGGAACACTGTTCTTCTAGCTACTCTAGAGCTTAACTGTTTCTTGCATGGAGTCATTCCAGGGCACAGCATTCACTGAGCCGCACACTATCTGGCTGCATGGGTGGTTTTATGGAAACCCCATAAATTTCATATGGTTTTCTTAGGCAGGGAATACTCAGAAGCGGTTTTGCCCATTCTTTCCTCTGAAATTTAGCCTATAGCCCCCGGTATTAATTGGTGGTCTCCCATCCAAATATTTTCCAGGATTAACTCTGCTTAGCACCAAGATCAGAGCCTGCCTAAATGCCCCAAGGCACCAGATCCTTTCTGAGCTTGGAAGCTTAAGCAGGGTCAGCTTTGGTTAATACTAAGAACTAAGAAAACCCTGTGAAATTCATGGGGTCACCACAAGTCAACAGGCAACTTGAAGGCACACACACATCTGGCCTGACACACTTAAAATGTCCCTAATGATCAGCAATACTTTTTTTGCAGTATTATACAGGAATTCTGCCCTTTCAGCTAATTCAGGGATGTGCCCTTCAATCAAGGTGCTGCTAATGCCTGGATCTTTTCCAACATGTTCTGCCCAAGTGTTTGCAAGGAATCAGCAAAGAAGAAATGGTCTTTGATGCAATTGGCTTAGAGTACAGGTTGACACAAGTGTGGCATTCCAGAAGTTGCTGGGCCACAACTCCAGCATTCCTCGCCATTGTCTAAACTGGCTAGGACACTTTAAAGTTGCAGTTGAACAACACCTGGAGAGCTGCACTTTGTTTACCCCTGGAGTTAAAAGGGTTGGGCAACATGTGGCCCTCTGGATATTTTGTCCATAGGCAGCACGGCCAATGGGAAGATATTTAGGGAGCTGTAGTCCCAAATGTCTGGATAACTGAAGATTCTCCATTGTTGGCTTAGGGGATCAGTTTTTAGTAATGACTTACAACAGTGCCCTGTGTGTTTTTAAGGTACTACAAGATACTAACAATCCAAAGTATTTTGCAGCCCATAGTTCTTTGTTCTCCTTATGATTTGGGTGCATGAGAGAGAAAAAGATGGAAGAAGTGTGAAAACATGGGAGAGTTACATATGGAAGGTGAGGTCATCTGTATCCCCAATAAAAATTCATGAATGAGGGAAAACAATTGTTCTTGGAAGCATCCTATCATATTTAATGGAGCTAACTCCCAGGACATTATGCATTCTCTTTGACAGGTAAGCAAGGGGTAACCTTGTAGATGTTGATGGTCTGCAATTCCCAGAAGCCCTAGCCAGAATGGCCAATTAGGAGGAATGCTGGAAACCTCAATAGACCCATCATCAATAGGTTGGTTGACAATTCCATATATGTAAATGTAAATTGCTGTGTCTTTAATAGTTCACATAATGTGCACCCATGAGAGTGCAGTGCATGGAAAGAAAGTGAGTGTGCAATTATGACCACTGACATATTTAGTCAGTCTCATATGGGCATAACTCAGGCACAAACACGTGCTTTTGACACATGTACACATATATAGACAACAAGCATGTACTGCAACTTCTGCAGAAGGCTATTACTTTAAGCATTTGAGTATGAATGCTGGGGTTGTAAGGACCATAATGTCAGATGTAAAATTAAGCCTCTCACTGATGACAGTGTGCCATAACCTCTTGAGTGAAACCCTGGACATCTAATACAGTTTAAAAGTTTGGAGGACTTGCCACAAAAGGGATTTAAAAAAAAAGGCATAAAAACTATAACAATTCTAAAGAATAACTGCATTTTCTAGAAAAGGTAGATTGCGCCAAGGTGCCTGAAAGACTCACTAATACTATCGTGAGGGATTGTAGGCAAGCCCCCATGTGGATTTGTTCTTATAAAAAAAATTATTCTATTCTCCATCCATAGAGGCAACTTAAACATGATAACCTAGTTTGCTTTTTTATGACTGTATATTATAGCCCTCAACCAGATTTTCATGAAAAGAGAAAATTTTACAGACAGTACTCTGAGAACCAGTGTGGTGTAGTGGTTTGGGCACTGGACTCAGTGGCAGAACTTGGAGTATGTCGAGCGGGGGGGGGCCTACAACATGAGGGGCGTGGCCACGGTGCAGGGAGGCCTGGCTGCTGCGGTGCGCAGGGGCATGGCCAGGGCACACGAGGGTGTGGCTACGGGTTGGGACACCCCAAAAACATTGCCACTTGGGGCGAATCACACTCCCCGCCCCCACGTCCCTACATGGCTGACCGGACTACAACCCTGGAGACCAGAGTTCAATTCCCCACTTGGCAGTGGAAACCCACTGGGTGACCTTGCATGTGTCACACACTCTCAGCCCCCAGGGAACCCCGTGATAGGGTTGCCTTAGGGTCACCACAAGTCAGAAGTGATTTGAAGGCACACAACAAGAAGTCTGTTTTTGCTTCCTATCTGTGAAATGTAACTAACCAGAGTTCGGTAGTATGTAGCCTTCCAGGACTTTGCAGACTACAAGTTCCATCATCCCTTGTCCTAGGCTATGTTGGTGAGGGTTGATGGGAGTTGCAGTTTTGATAATATCTAAAAAACTACAGATACCCCCACCCAAGTTAAAAACTGCAAGTTTAGTTGCAGCTAAATTACTGCTGTATGGAGGAACATCCACAAAGTATGTCCCCCTTTTGAGTCCTCTTCATTATGATCACCTCTTCCCCCTTCATTTTAGTCAATGGTAAATCTAGCTGAGCTGGAATGCTTTGATCCTTTCAGGGACCTCCCTTGGAATAAGCTTTGGTTGTTCTTGCAGTGGCAACAAGTGATTTTATCACTGTTCCATTTGTTTAAAAACATGGTCCGAAGACTTCTTTCGGTCCACAAGGGCTGAGCTCTGAAGAGAGACTAATATGGCAAGCAAAAGGTAGGGGGTTCAGTTAAAATAAAATTGAGGAGCCTCCTTAAAAAGAAACTCTCCTGTTCTTACCATGTTTGCTACTGCCAATATTCAGCACAGCCTTCATAAATAACTCCTTTGTCACAGCATCTCTATTCCCTCCTCTCTCCCACATTGATCTTTGACATCTTTTATGGATGATCTCTTAAATGATTCATAATATGGTAGAATGATGAGCTAGGATTTCCTTTGCCTGTTGAGGACTGTGCTTTTCTCCTGTCAGATGTACATTACAGCTGTGCACATAACTTCATGCAAGAGTTATATTGGGCTAAATAGTAAAGATTCCACCCCTTCCCCTGGATTCGTGAAGCTGGTTCAGAAGAAAGGCCTTCTATTGTCTCTTCCCAGAGTGCTCGACCTTTACCTTGATTTGTTTCTTCTTAGATACTATCCCAGCCCCTAACACTGCCATGCAGGCCATCATACACTAACCATTTTACTCATGAGACAATTGTTTCTCTTTCATACTGCTGTAAAGAGGATGGTAATGAAAAATACCAGTATGGTGTAGTTGTCTGAGTACTGGATTACAACTCTGGAGATCAGGGATGGAATTCTCGCTCAGCCATGGAAACCCACTGAATGACCTTGATGAAAGTGGTATCAAACCTTTCTAATTGTGAAATGTGGATACATTCCAAAAATGGGTGGACTATCTTTCCCTATTATTAGCTTAGCAGAGGAAAAAGGATTTGTTTTAAGTCCCTGTTCTGACAATGGTCTGGCTTATAACAGGAGAGCTGCCAGTCTAGGTAAGGCTAACATTGAGGTCCCTGTTACCACTATTGGTTGGACATAATCCTCTCACAGCCTCAAAATACTGTTCATTGCAGGGTGAAATGATGGTAGAAAAATGGTTGCCTCCTCCTGCAACCCCTCTCTTCTTTCACAGAAGCACCATCTTAAATTTCTTCATCTCAGTACATCACTCAGGAGCATAACATACTCAGAATGCTCATTCATTTGGGGAACCACTTCCTTTCAGATTGACAGTAGGAATACAGAAGGCATGTTCAACTATTTGCATCTTGCTAGCCAAATGAATGAAAGCCAGCTCATGTAGTAGTCCGAGTGTTGGATTAGGGCACTGGGAAACTAGGGTTCAAATCCCCACGTGGCCATGAAAACCCATTGGGTGACCTTTGCCAAGTCACACTCTCTCAGCCTCAGAGGAAGGGCAACGCAAACCCCCTCAGAACAAACTATGCCAAAAAAAACCCTGTGATGTTTGCCTTAGTCATCGTAAGTAGGAAATGACTTGAAGGCACACAAACCAAACAAGTAACTACTGTTATCTTGCCAAAATCAGTGCATTTAGAGGATCAACAGGAACAGCTTTCTCATGATGGACTTGTTTCTCCAGGAATTTCTAGCCCCCACTTCAGAATGGTTTTAAAATGGCAAGACTCAAGTTCCCACAATGTTGGAGAAAACGCCATCAGTGGCTCAGTCTCTTAAGACGTAGACCAACAAAGAAAAAAGCTGGATCTTATTTCCTTCATCAAACAGCCTGATTCCAAGGAATCCAATCTGTAACTACTTCTTCATCAGATGAGCATAGTAAAACAATCTGCTGAGCACAAGTGACTGGGGCTGCAATTTTGGGTTGTGGATCACCAGTCTTGAAAACCAACTTCAGCTGATTTGATTTCCAGTTCAGCAAAGTTATTCAGGCTGAATTAGAAAAGCTTCTGTCATAGTTGCAGACACCATCACTTCTCTAGTTTAGCCTTCCCCAACCTGGCACCATTCAGATACATTGGACCATCATTTTTATACCCCTAGCTACAAAGACGAATGGTGCAAGTCTAGTAGGTTGAATTGGTACTGCCTCCTATTTCAGTGGGAGCAGACATCATAGCTGTGTGCATTGTATTTCTTTCATTAGAAATAAGAGTGCTGGCTAATACTGATGAATTCCAGGGTGCATATTTAAATCCTTGTCACTTACAAAGAATTATAGAGGATTATATATATGACTAGCTTACTGAAAAGATGGTCGCTCAAAACAACTACCTTTGGATATCTGTACAGTACTCACTATAAGGCACAAGTCTTAAAATACACACATACCAATCAAATCAGCAACAGGTAACTTCATATCCTGGAAAAGTCTGTTTGAGTGCATGTCTTCCAACAGCTACCTTGTCTTTTTATCTATCTGCACGCACACGCACACACACAGGAATACAGGATACATGCACATTCTGGCATATATATTTTTTTTCTGTATACACACACACACACACGTTTTCATTTTTCCCTTTTTTCTATATTGCTTTCCCCAAACTGTTGAAATGCTTTATTTCAAATGTTTAGAAGATTTGGACATACAGCCTTTATTCCTAGAGCAAGAGTACAATTGACAGTTTTGTTGAACCTGGAGATCTTCCCTACTGTGAATGTAAGAACACTTTTATTTCAAAAGGCTTTTAATGCGTAATTGTGCCGCTGCTTTCAAAGGGCTTTGATACTGATTGCTATGTTACACTGTATTGTTTTTAATGCATTTTTGTAATTATGATATGGCATTTTATTCTTGTATGCTGCCACAAGTCAAAGAGCATGATATACTATATTAAATAGCAATAATAAAAATAATTATCAGCACTTTGGTCATGCTTGCCCAACACCTCTACTTTGGCTGTTAGGGCTGTGCTTTTTGTGGGGGATTATTGGATCCATTTTTGCCAGTTGCTTTGTGACAGGTTGTAAAACAATAAAGTCAAAGCAATTTGTGTGATTTATACTCTGGCTCATATGGGTGGGTGCTACACTGCCTCTAAGAAAAGCTCTCTCCTTGCTTCTGAAAGTAAAATGGAATAGGCACATAACAAAAACGTTCATGGCTGTGTCCCCATAGTCTCTGCTGTTAACTAATTAGCCTATTCAAAATAAGAAAATCAATCAACGAGTGGAAAATAACCTTAGTCTGGGAAGACAATCATTTCTCAGTTGTACATAGAAAAAGCTTCCCATTTACTTCCCCAGCTCCCCTATAACAAACAGGAATCACAAAATGAATCTTCAAATATTTTGATTCCTTTCCATATGGATCCTGATTTCAAAGCTCAGAAGAAACGCTTTTGGACACAACCCCCATAACCCTCCAAATAATATTGCCATGGATTCAGAAATTGTAGAAAGTTGCTTTTCTAAATTCTGCTTGTTTTACCCCTCAAGGTAGATAGATCCCCTTCAGTCCTGTTTAAAGTCATTCTTTTGGGGCCATCCCATTTCTAGAGCAAGACCTTTCAGTAGCATCCATACCTCTACTTCAGTATTTTAATTAACCTTTTCTTGCAATGCTTTTCTTGCAATGCTTGTTTAAGGTTCTCGGACCCAGACCTTGATAGGGTTCCTGTACCTTTTAAGGCTGGAACAGCACAGTAAGGTTATTTTCGCACTAGATTGTTATAGTGCTATTATTCCACTTTCAATATCTTATGGAATTCTGGGGTTTGCAGTTTAGGGAGGAGCCAGAAGGTAGTTCCAGTAAGGGCAACTGCACCTGGGACCCTTTCACGCTGGAGTATTATGGCACCATGATCCCACTTTAATTGCCATGGTTCCATCCTATGGAATCCTGGGAATTATTTGGGAAGGCGTATTTAGCATTCTCGGCCAGAATGCTCTTGTTCTTCACTAAAGTACAGACTCTAGGCTTCCATAGGATATAAGCCATGGAGGTTACAGTGGAATCATAGTGCTACAACTGTACAGTGTGAGAGAACCCCTGGTAAAATTCTGCCTTGTATGTTATTCTGAGAGGTGCAGGAAGCCTCTTAGGTCTATGAGTGATAACTTGATTAGTACAGATGGAACCTCCATGATTGAACTTGACCAACACATGGCCCCTGCTGTTTCATGCTTACTTACAGGAGAATCACTCAGAGGTATGTCAGAACCCATGAACCTTTGACAGATGAAGGCTTGCAAGAAAGTCAACTGTTCCAACATGGAATAGGACTGATGAGAAAGGGTAAAGCAGCTGTTCTGGACTTTCTCACAACTATGGACTTGCTGAAACTATGCAGGAAATGTTTGGAGAACCACAATTTGTTTCCTCATTAGGAGAAACAGGTCAGAAAGTTTAGTGACTTGGATTTCCCACATTCTCTACCACATCAGACAGCAAAGGGTGCATTAAGCCATGTAATCTGGAAAGCATCTATTGTTTTGAGTCAAACGCAAAACAGTATGAAGTTAAAGATGGACCTGAGTTGTATAGAGGTGCCAGCAGGGTCTATTCCATAGGATTTTGGAATAATGGATTTACTCCATTTCTCTTTGAAACAGCAGAAGTGAGACTGTATCTTTCCTTAACAACTCACTTTCTGATTTTCTTCCTATGCTGGAAGGAAGGAAGGAAGGAAGGAAGGAAGGAAGGAAGGAAGGAAGGAAGGAAGGAAGGAAGGAAGGAAGGGGGGAAAAAGGACCTAAAGCTCCATTGTTCCTTGGCCTCAGTGGCTGGTGAAAACCCTTCTCTCCACATGCCATCTGCCATAACCCAGGCCTCTAAGGGAGAGAAGAGCAGCCAACATCTGGTGGACTTAATCCCTTTCTCTACTGCCATCCCCTTTGTTTATTTTGATGATAAGACTGAGGGCAGGGAACCATCAAATTAATTTTGTAAGACTTTTTGGCTAAAGGGTGTAGTATAAATACTCTAAATAAGCAAAGAAATAAAATATACATGTTAAAGTAACAAAGAAATAACTTGTGATGGTTGATGGTGCTTTGGGACTCATCCGTTGGCAATGTATTGCTATGTGCGCACCCCCCCCCCAAAAGAGCTGGAACACAGTTGTTTTTAAAGATAACTTCTATACCTCCTCAACATCCTGGCCAAAGTGAAATTACATTTTAATCTCTGTTCGGGGGGGGGGGTCACATAAAAAAGAAGCCACCTAAGACCATCCCATTACAAGGTAGCATCACTTATGGAGACCTCATGTTCCACAACCTATGTCAAACTTTATAGATGACAGTTTAGGACCTGATGCTGTAGACTTCCCCCAGTCACATATAAAATAGGGGCAAGGGTTTGCTTTAAAGAACAAAAAGGCTATATGAACAAATAGCTCTGGTATCCACCCACCCATTTCCTTTGCTTGCAACTTACTCCTACCACAGTATTTACCAGGCAAGCTGAGATTAAGGTGTCATTAGAAGACAGACTGTGGGGAGGTACGCTGTGAGAAAGGGGGGATTCTTCACCCTTTGTAATCCTTTTTTCTCCAGGCCCTGGAGCCCTCCATCACCCCAAAAGTGGTGGTGGTGGTAGTAGTAGTAGTTATTATTATTGTTGTTGTTGTTACTGAGAAATTATATAGTGGGCCCTCTAGATCTGTGGAGGCTTGGTTCCAGGACCCCCAGAAGATGCCAAAAAACATGGAAGATCACATCCCATTACTAAATTATGGTGACCTGTGTATGGATGCTTCAGCATGTCCATGGTGACATTGTTGACATTTTATTATAGGATACGATGTTCTGCAGTCAGTAGAAATCACAGGTGCAGAGTTCTAAAGTCTGGAGGATCCACTGTACTTTCAGAATGTGTGATTCTCTTCTAAGATACTGTGTCTGCATCTTGTTTTAGCCCCCTACAAAAAAATCTATTTAAAAAATGAAAGTACCTCCCAGTCATTGTGGTTCACCATCCCTGATCAAACAGACAGACAGGTCTGCAAAATTGGTTTCCAGGATTCCAGCTCCACTACATACTCTTACATCTCCCAGTAGACCAGCAGAAAAGTAACTGTGGCTCTTCACACCTGTACCTTCCCTTGTCTTGTCAGCTTTTCTACTCACTCAGTTGTTACAGGAAACAGGTCTCTAATTGTGCCATGTGGGAGCATATACAACTGACTTATCTTTTCTGATGCATCAGGAAACAAAGGAATTTAAGAGGTAGGAGTCCTATCTACAGCTCCTATACCTGTTTGGTCACATGTGCTATTCTGACTCAATGCATCACACCTGTGGTGGATGCAGTCCACAAAAGCAAGCCATCACTGAGTAGCTCACTACACAAACAACTGGGAATAATCAAATTTAACAGGAACGGGGGGGAAAGGAATTAAAACACTTATAAAAACCATCATCTAGAACAGATGTGGTTTATTTATAATAAAAATATTTTAATAACTGTTTTTCATTTTTAAAAGTATTAAAGATGCCATTTAATTGGAATGAGCATGTATATTCTTAAATGACAGTCAAAAAAAGTGTGTGAGAAAAATATCTCTTACTATCCACATGCCTCTTCAGCAGGGGAAATACTAATCAGATGGATATAAGTGGATTAGGTCTTATGACCAAAGAAAGCTAACGCACAGACTGGTCTATCAATTTCTAGCACTTATGGCCTCCTCCAACTTCTTCAGTCAGATCAGATGGATGGGACTATAAGAACAGATGCAAATCAATAATATTGCCACAGCCTTAAGACCGTAGCTGTACCTGCAGCTTACTTCACAAATACACAAAGGATATTTACTGTCATCTTAAAGGGGAAAAACATACGCCAAATTAACCTGTAATTCAACTACTAAATAATGATAATGTAAGACCAATGGATATACAGGAAAAAGCTCTATGTATAGAAAGGACTACTTTGCTGTCTGTTACTACAGATGGGTGGTTGTCACAGTGTCAGCATACCCAGTGCTGAGGAAGGGGTGATTCCAGGATGCTGCAACTTTCATTGGCCAGTAAACAGTAAAGCTGGTAGTCAAGGAGAATGGGAGCTGCAGTCTGATAACATCTGGAGGATCACAAGTTCCTCACTCCTGGCTTAAACTGTGGTGAATGATAAAGAAAGCTGACTCATGCTGGCACTAAAAGGTGGCTGTTGATTTGTTAGCTGTACCTTTTTTTAAAAAATGTCTGGGCCTTTGTTTTTCCTTCTTTTTTTATGCCAGAGAACTGGAAGCAAGAAACTTAGGTGTTAATCCATAGGATTCTGTTTGTGGTGGGTTACAACTGAAAAGGAAAAAAGACATGTATGATGAGCAGAGCAAAATGGGATTTTAACTGCTTCTGTAGACAGGAAGGAAAGGGAGAAGTGAATGGCTTTGGGAAGAATACGTGGGCATGCAATTTTGGAAGGTGGATTCACTTGAAGATGTAGGGAAAAATTGTTTGATATTTAGGACTCAGTCCACATATGTGCACTGTAGTCTTTGGGGTTTGGTACAATCTGTCTAATTCATAGTGCCATCTTGCGTAGATTTACACAGAAATAAATTCCACAGAGTTCTCTGACATGAATTCTTATGGAAGTGTTAGTAAGATTACAGCCTAGGTGCAGTAGAAGATATGTACAGAAAATGAGAAATGATTTGCAAAATGTATCCCTAGCACAACCATTTTTTCTCACAAGTAAAATTTACAGTGAGGACTAGAAAACTGATTTTGTTTTAAATGTAAACTGAAATCTTAAGGAAGCCAAATCCTATGACATGTTCTATACCAGACTGCCTATCAGGAGAACATGTAAGGAGGCTCTGCATCTTAATTTCTCACAATTTTAATCAAGGACTAGCAGGTAGGGAATAAAATCCTACCATCACAAATTGTGCATCTTATTTTTAAATACAGCACTCATAAATTATACAAACCTTTTACCCTGCATTCCTGAGCTCAGTGCACCAATTCTTGTTCAATCCAGTCTTCCATTATATCTAAACATAAATTACATTCCTGATTTATTCTAGAAAGTTCAGGTTATGGCCTACGATTAACTGACCAACTCTTCACAACCTTTACCCAGTTCTTGCATGTCTAGTTAAGATTACTCCAAAGGTAATGCAAAGTGCAATCCAGTTTTAAATGCTGTTGGATTTCTGTTTGAGTAAGATTTCCACGTTCCCAAAGGTGGCCAGAGCAGTGCCTACGGAGGCAAAGCAGGACAAGGCATTTGCACTAAGTGATCACATTTATTTGAATATTTTTTGTGTGTGTTCTAAAATTGGTTACAGAATAAATACCTGCGCCTTATAACAGGAAGTCCACTTTTTTTTTAATACAAAGTGCTTGTTAGAGGAAGTTGCATCAACGAAACACAGGAAGGAATGTGTGCAACTTGACACACACTTCCCTCCTGGAAACTAAAACAGATTTTTTTAATTTTTTTTTTATGTTTCTTTTCCCTTTTTTGTGCATTTCATTTCCTGCCATTGTGTATTTACAAATCTCTGAAAGAAGAAGAAGAAAAAATGCCAATATGCACAATACGTGGCCTTTTAACACACAAAAAAAATCAGCCTAAAAAAACCTACAAGTGTCATTTTTGAATGAATCAATGATAGAAATTTTCTCCTCTTAAAAATGGGAAGGAAAAAGAAATTTTAAAAGCAAAACCAAAAAGCCCAGAGACTTTGAAATAGAAAAAGCTCATTTGTCCCTTTAAAAGTTTCCCAAACTGGAAAGTAGCAGTGTCACATGATCCAGAAGTAGATTTTTGATTGAAATCCTTGTTAATTTCTTCCACAGCGCCCCCCAAACCTGATACAAGGAGAGAAATTTTAAAAAAAAATTAAATTAAAAATAGAGATGACAGCAATGCCCCTCTCAGACTCTGGCATGTGGTAGGGAACAAATGGAAATGGATTTGATTCAAAACAACAACAAAAACTAGATTTAAAAAAAAATCTTCAAAAATCAGCAGGATGCTATCCAAACCAGATGGTTAACTGGTGACATAGTGTTTGGTGGAAGGCTGACCATAAACTCTATAGAAATCCTGGCGTCCATGTTGCTGAGATGCATCAATCCATTCTCTCACTGCCAATCCTGGGAGTGACTGAGGTACAGACGGAGCAGGAGGGAGCGGGTGGGAATATTCCTGCGATGACACTGTCCACGGAAAGTGGCCTGACCGTGGATATGGTTGGTGTGCGTTGTGATTGGATACTGAGGAACAGTAACAGTTGTCCACTGAGCAGACAAGGATTTTGCGGCCACCATACTGGGACAGCACAGACTGCTGAGATGATGTGCTGTTGGGGTAGTGAGAAGGATTGAACATCGAGCCGGAGTGAACTGGTTGGGGGCCACTGGGGAGTCCTACTATGTGCTGGGTGGAGCTACAAGGCACCATGGGTTGTGCAGACTGCCCTTCACCAGCTGAAGCCCCCTGGCTCACGTACTGGCTGGCAACGGGTCCCGAGGATGGCTCCAAGAAGCTGGCTTCTGGGAAAGCTGTGGAGTGCTTGCGTTTCTCGGCTCCTGAGTTACTGACGCTGCAAGGGTACATTGGGATGCTCTGCAGGAATGGCACCGGGGTGCTGAAGGGACCTGGAGGGAAAGAGAGAAGACAGATGCTGTCACTTTCATCAAGGCTGGCCCTGCTTTTTCAGTTTAGTGGCCAACTGAGACCCCCTCTAGAGACTGAGCAATGTAAACCCCAGGAAGGAATGCCAAAGGGATGAGCAGCCTCACAACCAGATGATTAAAAGAAAAAAAATTAAAATAGAGGTTGGGAAAAGGATACCTGGTTAGCTCACCTACTTCTTCTTAACATCTGCCAGATGTGTTAATCACAATTCTCACCCCCCCCCAGACAGCACAGCCACTGGGAATGGTAGATGTTGCAGTTAAACACATCTGAGGAGGTACCACATTTGAGAAGGCTGATCCAGCTCTGCTCCAGCTCTTCCTCGTGGTATAAATTAGAGGTAGCTCAGTTTGGCAGGCTGGGAGGCAATTCTACGCTTTCTTCACCACCACTGCTGTGCATGGCTGAATGTGATCAATACCATATTTTTGCCCATTAGCTACAACTGTTCCCCCCGCTTTTTTTTGGAAACTCCTCAGGGACTGGAAGCCAGTGGCTGATGGGCCAGCACTGAGCCAGCATCCACCCCTTTGAATAGCACTGTTTTAGAGAAGAACTGCATTTCTTGGAAGCTCCTAATAGATTCTCCTCCCTGCTCATTTTTTCCATTAGTGAGGGAACTGCTCATAGCACACAGGTTGCATGTTGCTCACCTCAGGTATAAATAAATCAAGCACTGAAGCAAGTTAGGGAGGCTTCATCTTTGGACAACTAAAGAAGTTCCAAATGAGAAGGGCAGGACTCATCAAAGGGATGTAGAACCTGCAGACCTGTGACCACATACATTTTTTGTCCAGGATTTGGCACAGAATACCTGCAGTATGCCAAGCGTTTGGTAAGCACTATACACAAACAAAGTCAATGCCCTAGGTCCTTCCTGTTTCAGATCTCAGAGCTGTCTGGCTGTCTCCAGTTCTTACAATAAACAAATGAACACAAGTTTCACAAAATGGTATTACCTATACTCTGCTGCCAAGAATCTGAATATGGTGTTAATGTCCGGGTTTCTCCCGCTTACATAACTGAGTCGGAGGTGTTTTTGCTTCAGATCTTGGATTTCTGGGGCCCAGATGAGGGGCTCAAAGGATGACATTACAGCCTGAACACCTTACCGACAGCTCCCCTATCCTGTTCCCAGCATTTCAGCCATAGTGATTCAAAGTGTACAAAGTGTTTTAAATGTGTGTGTTGACTGCTGTTTGGTTTAACAGATGTAATGGTATTTATGTGATATTTTAAAAGTATTTGTTTGGTGAGCTGCCCAAGACTTGTCTTCTGGAATGGTTATAGAAGCACAGTTATAAACATCTTTATATGAGGGGCGTACAATCTGCTACCCACTAGGTATTTTGAATCATGATTATCATCAACCACCACTCACACTTTCAATGCTCAGGGACTGTGGACTTGTAGACCAAAAGATCTGGAAAGCAACATTATTGTTCAATATTATTACTACCAGCAGAGCCTGGCAAATTACTTTTCTGGGAATACAGCCCTCAGATTCCTTCAGCATCCCAGCCACACAGATCTAAGGCAACATGAAGTGAGACTAATAAGGGAGAGGGGGGTCGGGGAGCAGAGGTTCAGGATAGAAAACTGCATTCTCACTGCAATTTCCTTAATGGTTAAAGCCAAGTTCTGCCATTCCTTGTCCCATTCTCAGACTTGTTCCTTCCAATATGCTCCTTCCTGTGCCTTGGAGAGTCTAACTTGCCCTTGAACTCTTCAAACAGCAGTGGGAAATCTTTGACCCAGCAGATCTGTGGGGCTACCAGTGATACCAGTGCTCATACTGTAGGCCAAAACACCCACAGTACCAAAGACTCTCCATTTTAAGCCACTATGAGTATCTGTTCCATTATAATTTTGTTTCCAAATTGTACCAAAAAGCACAGAACACTTCCTCTCCTCTGTTCTTGGTACTCTATTATCAAGCTCTGCCCTCTCACTTTATGCTTCGTCCACATCTTCCTCTCCAAGAAGCCTCTTGGCAAACAAATTCTATGACTTGAGTGGAACCAATGTATGTGGCTGCCTCTCAGACATTTCTTGAAAATCAGCTGGAAAATATCAGATTATTTTCAGCATAGCCTCTTCCATTTGTATAAAGAGAACAAAACAGTCTCTGTTGCAGACTAGTTAAATCATGCACTTTGGGCTGAAAGTATGAAACATGGACTACAACTTCCATCAGCAGTAACCAGCATAGTCCATAGTAAGAAATGCTAGGAGTTATATCTGGAGGGCTGCATCTCCCCCCCCATCTCTGGTATAAATGAATAAAGAAGTGAAGGTCTGCAAGCAAAACCAAGCTTTGGTCCACCCCAAATCATACAGCCAAACTTTAGGAAAAGTGGTCACTGCATCACATTTATCCCAGTTGGGGTGCAGAGTAAAAAGCTGAATGTAGCAATCCCTTGCCAGCAATACCTCACTATACTACAAGATAAAACTGTGGCCATTTCTGCACTAGCCTGTTATCATGCTGTTAATTCACTTTCAACATCCTATGGAATCCTGGGGTTTGCAGTTTAGGGAGGGGCCTCAAGGCCATAGGATGTTGAAAGTGGAATAACAGCACTATAACAGGCTAGTACAGAAATGGCCTAGGATACACAGCCCACAAGAAACTTTGGTTTATCCTATAGGTCTGGCATACCACTGCATTTAGCACAATGTTGTTTGGACACTTGACCATGTCAAGTACACAGGCCCATAAAAGTCAAAGTTGGTATAAATGGATATGGAACTGGGGCTATGCACCCCAAACCACAAATCCAAACTTCAGAAGAGTGAGTGGCCTGCCCTTGCACCTGGCCCTACTCTTCAGTTACAAGACACTCTTCAGTTACAAGATGCTTTGCTCGTAGGACAGTGTCTTTTATGTTCAACATTTTCTAGCGAGCTACATTCATCTATTTTTATTCAATGTATGTATTAAAGAAGTGTTATTGGATGTTATAGTGAAAACACATCATGGATTGGGTAGTTTTTTTTGTGGGAGGAGTCTGGTTTGGTCTATGCTATGCTCAATTTAAAATTTCTCATTAAATGTATTGGGACCTCTGAATCACCACAGGAAAATGTTATCTCATTCTAGAGAATGTTCACTTATAAGCAAAATAAAATATAAATTGAAACTCATTTTATTTCAGAGCTGGAGTGGATGGAATAGTGGACTGCAGCTCTCTATAAACATAGACTGCAGAAAATGTTTTAGGTATTGCCACTGCATGCCCATGTCAGATTTGATGCTTTAAAAAAAAAAAAACCTTTGAAAATGCATGAATTTAAAAAAATCCTGGTTTAGAAGGTCCATTTTATGCTTTGCAACTGGGAAATCCTCACTCTGTAATCAAAATATATTAAGTCAGTTAAGTAAGTCATTGAATTAGGAAGTTAAGATGAACAAACTTTAATTCCTCCTTCCAATTCCCTTCAATACCTAGACCCAAATCATCTTTGACATCCAGCTTCCTCTTCAAAATCCCTAGGGAAAGAGGGCCCACTACTCAATCAGGCAATTTGTTTTAATGCCAAGCAGGATATACAATCAAGAAGGTTTCTTTCTGTGATACTCAACCAGAGATTGGGCTTGGTGGGGGGGGAATAGTTTTTTGGATTACACCTCCTAGAATCCCCCAGCCAGCATAGCCTGTGACTATGTTAGCTGAAAGTTTTTGAGAGCTGTAGTTCAAAAGCACTAGCCTCCCCGACCTCTGAATTCAACATATATTTGGAGGGAAGAAATTTGAACCCATTGCTTTTTTCCTACATCTCGTGATTCTTCCAAACAGAAATTCACCCTCCACTTTACATCAACCATCAATTTGGATATCTGAAATCTTGAGTCTTTTTGTGCCAAACAGAGGTTTCATTTGTATGTCATGTGTTTAAACCAATTATGATCCTCTCTGAACTCCTTTCAAAGCTCAGCTAAATACTCCTGCTGAAGACAAACTGCAGCCAACTTGCAAGGCAATACTTTTGCCTCTAGTGTGTTGCATATCATGCTTTGGTTACTACTGTCCTAAAGAGAAATGGCATTTTGGTAGCAGAAGGCCCAGTTGTAAGCTATGCTGACTTGTGTTCACTCTGGAAATATCATGCATATGTAACAGTTTGTTACACTGGCAGGAATTTTTTTCAAAAGAAGTGGGGATTGTATAGGACCACAGAGGGAAAGACATGCAGCAGATGTGCTGAGGTCTGGAAATAAAAAGCAAAAGTTGAAATCCTGGGCAAGGCTCCATGTGAGCCAGCTCATGATAACTCAGTACTTTTTTCAGAACAACTTCAGAGCAGCTTATAATCCTGTACAGAGAAATCTGGAAGTAAGTCTTCCCATCTCCCCCTCAAAAAAAAGATATGCTGGGAATTACAGTTGTTCCTCCACTTTCATGAGGGTTCAGGGCACAGAACCCTTGTGAAAGTGTAAAAACACGAATAACCTCCCCACTCCCACTCCCATTCCTTCCGGGACTAACCCCCTTCCCCTTCCGATATAAAAGGAAGGTAATGGGGGGTGGGGGAAGGCTCATATTAGCCTTCCTTTCCCCCTCTGGTACTCCCCCTGCCATTCCTATGCATTTTGCCTGGCACTGAGAACTCGCGCAAGCCTCCCCCACCAATTCCTTTCTGTTCTGCCTCAGCACAAGTTCTCCGCACCAAGGCAAAATACCTAGGAATGGCAGGGGGAGCTCCAGAGAAAGGAAAGGAGGGCTCATCTGAGCTTTCCCCCACTCCTTTTCCCTTCCATTTTGCCTGGGAAGGGAAAGGAGGAAGCTCCAGGGGGGCGAAATAAAGCTCAAACGAGCTTCCCCCTCATTCCCTTCCATCTTGTCTCAGCACAAGTTCTTTGCACCGGGGCAAAATGCATGGGAATGTGAGGAAGAGCGTGGGGGGAGGCATGCACACTCACGAATAATCAAATTTTTGACAGTCAAACTTGTGAATGTGGAGAAAGAACTGTACTTCCAAGTAACAAGATGCAGGATTAGACTGTGTAGAGAAAAGAAATTAAAGAGTACTACAGGGAGCAGGAGAGGAACAACTTGAAATTTCATACTTAAAGGTTGGTAAATCTTTCCTTTCATGAACTTCTGCAAGTCATAGGGAAGGGGAACCACCATGCAAGTGTCAAACTTTAATTCCATCTGGTTTCTGAAGACTGGAAGACCCCCACCCAATCCTCTTCCTTCTACTCAGAGGCTGTAAGTTACCACAGAATTACATCTGCATTGCAGAGACTGGGAAGAGCCTCCCTTAAAAAGATGCCTGCATCTTTTGGGGAGGGCTCTCTCTTCCTTGAAAGCCAAGTTTTTAGATAAAAAGGTGGGGGAACAGTCCTATGGCCCTCCAGTTGTTGAATTCCAGTTCTTTTCAGTTTCCAGCCAACATGCTCATTTGAGGAGTGGAGAGTCCAACATGATCTAGAGGGCTGTAGCTTCCCACCCCTGCCCTAGGATATTGAGACAGGAAATGGTCAAGATGGCAAATTCTACAGGCTTTCCTGCTTTCTGCTTTGCTGAAAAAAAATTGCATGATACCCAGAGATTTCAATATTTACCTTTATTTCAGTGAAGTTGGTTGCAGCCAGCGACTGCTGAAGTTCTGGGACTAATTCCAGAGATACACAGCAGGGATGCAAAACATGCAAGCTCCAGCTGTTGTTGGACTATAGCTCCTAGCAACTTTAGCCAGTATAGCTGATGATGAGAAATACTAGAAGCTGCAGCCCAACAACACCTGGATATCTACATAATTCTTACCCCTTTGACATAGAGCAAAAAATAAATGTGGTCCTGGAGAAGCCATTTTCTGGGTAACACCCCCTTTCTCTGTGACTGTCCCTCTCACCCTTTTGATTATACCTAGATATTTCACTGACGGAAGTAGCATAACCACTGGCAGCAAGGCTACATAGGCAGAACTAATACAGAGACAGATGGGAGTCTTCCTGCTCAAAGCTGCAGCTTAAACAGGTGCAGATTTGCAGCTGTTCAGACAGAGGTTTCACTCACCTTCTAGAAGTTTGCGCAGCTGTTTCTCCTTCTTGGCAATCTCATTCAGGAAGAGCTTGGAATTGAGGTGGCCAATCTTGGGAGGGGGCAGGCTGCCTCCTGTGCAGTTCTGGGTCCTTAAAAAGGGAACATTACAATTTGTTACAAAATGAAATACTGACATATACATCTTCAGGGGGATGTCAGCTACCATTCCCTCTTGTTTCCAATTTAGGCCACGGACCTTTTTCTAAAGCTCTGTCACGTGGGCCTTAAGTATCAGAAGGTCAATTTTTTCCACATTTGTAAGAAAAGTTCTCTTCCTTCCCTAGCTTTGTGAGGAGGCAATTCTGCAACTGAAGGGTCAACGATTTTCTACTTCTCTAATGGCATTCAAAAGAAACCCATGTTTTCAGGTTTTATTTCATTCACTGCTCTCCTTACAGCAATTAGTTGTCAGTAACCAACCTCAGAACTGTTCACAAACACTAACCCAAAGCTAGGATTTGTTTTAGCAATTGGGTTTACTCAGCTCTGAGTGAGGGAGATGTAAGGCAGAGCCCAAGACAACCCAATCTGCAGCAATAGTTCTTTGCTTTCCCACATCTGACCAGAGCCAAGAAACACACCAAAAGACCGGAGAAAGAGTCCACTGGTGTTCAAGCAGAGAAAATCTTAAGAACTGGGATTTGGTCAACAAATCTTTTCTAAAAGGTTTCCCAGTCTTTGCTTGATTCTTGTAAGACCCTGTTTTACAGGTTATCATTGCTCATTAAGATGTTGTGATGATCACAAAATCACAGAGCTGGGAGAGACCACAAGGGCCATCGAGTCCAACCCCTTGACAAGCAGGATTTTTAATCAGATTTTGTGCATACTTAACTTCCCACTATCAGTTCTCATCTGAACTCCATATGAGTCATGAGAACTGCTAGTATCCCCCCTCAAGATATTATAATCCAATTTGTTCTCAGTCTTCCTGCTGAAAAGCGAAACAGATTGTGCATCTTAATACTTTCTCTGAAAGCCAGGATTCTTTTTCCATTGTTTTCCCCATGTTCAGCTCATTCTTGTTACTGTGCTGAAATGTGGCCAGTTTTTACAATATTTTTCTTTAAATGGAATTTAAAGAATTTAATGGTAGCAAAATCATTCCTCTCTCATCCCTGTGGCCATTTCTGCACTACACTGTTATAGTGCTATTATTCTACTTTCAACATCCTGTGGAATTCTGGGGTTTGTAGTTTTCTGAGGCCAAAGAGCTCTCTGGCTGATAATTCTAAATGCCCCTCACGAAACGCAAACTCCAGGATTCCATAGGATGTTGAAAGTGGAATAATAGCACTATAACTGTATAGTGTGGAAATGGCCTGTATCTGGCCAGGGTGGCACCCTATATCCTTTGTGGTCAAAGCTGCTCAATATCAAGTTCCATTACACTGCAAAGTAAGCCATGGGTGGAACAGTAACTTAGGACATCTACAAAACAAACATCCCTTGAAAGCTTTAGGTCCATCCCCAGGAGACAATCAAGATTTGCTGCATGAGATGCAGCCTCTTTCACCAAAATTCAAAAGGCCAAGAAATGGATTTCTTACCTATCCATCAAGATTTTCACTGACTTGGTATTCTAGGAAGAAAAAGAGAAAATGGAATCAGAAGCTGTCAGTCACGCAGATCTTGTGGCACAGCAGCTTCTGGTCACAGTTCCATAAGATTTCTCAGTTGTTCCCACTGGTTCCATAGGAACACTCTCATCACAACCACACATAGTACTTCGCAGATACAGCTACTGTAATTGTGAGAGACCACAGCCCAAAGCATGGCACATGTTTTGTGCCTAAAAGATACTTGTATCAAACCCCTGCATCTCCAAGCAAGTTACAAGATTAAGATGAGGTCTAGAACCAATCAGTGTTGACAGCATCTGACATCACTTGGTGTTAGGCAACCCCATATAGTAGATTAGGATGACAATACTGAACTGCTTGACAGGATCATTGTTATAATTAATAAGAATGCACAAAAAGCAGTTTTAAGAAGTGCCATGAAAGTGCTAAGTTGTCGCTTTTATAACATTGAAAGTTTATTACTTTATGGCTCTACTGACCCTTCCATCGCTGTTAGACTGTCTGCTACCAGCTCTTCAAGCTTGGCCTTAGCAGCATACAACTTCTTAGCAACGGACAAAAGGAATATTGATGCTTTACCAACATCTCAGTTCTTTCCAAGTCTCCTGAGTCATAAAGTTGAATTTAGGAGGTCCAGATTATTTCATCCATCTTACTGGTATTTCTACGGTCTTCTCTGAAGCAATCCAGTATACCAGAAAGAAACAACTCAGCAAATGTTTAATTTACCCCAGGCTCCAGCCCAACAACAACTTATTGGCTGCACCATAGTGATTCCAGACTTTATCCCAACACTTCAGCTACAGTCCACAACACACAGCCCAGGAACTCTGAAACACATGTTTCCATAGGCTATTGTTCTAAGATCCCTGAGTTTCCTTAACTAATTGTCATGTCTGCCCTGCACTCTTATCAGACCAATCATCCACATCCTCATAAATCCAAGAATAATTCTAGACTACTATCTTGTGCTCTAAAGAGCCAGCGTCGTATAGTGGTTTGAGCACTGGACTATGACTTTGGAGGCCAGGATTCAATTTCCCTCTTGGCCATGGAAACCCATTGGGTGACCTTGGGTGTGTCACACGCTCTCAGCCCCAGAAAACCCCATTATAGGCTTGCCTTAGGGTTGCCATAAGTCAGAAAAGACTTAAAAGCACCCAACAATATCTTGTACCCTAGAACCTGAAAGCTTTCCTTTGCAACTGGACCCTATCTCTTCTCTAGTAGTCTGCTAGGGACACTCGTTGAAGCACAATGATGCCAGCAGTGGATCAGCTCCAACGAAGGGAATATAGCAAAGTGTAAATACCCTGTCAATCAGCTACTGAGATTTACTTGGAAAGCCTCTTTTTGACAGACAATACTGTTCTAGAGGTCAAAGGTATCTCATCTTTCTCAAATGAGGAGTGGGCCATCTGGTCTATATTAGAAGGAAGATTAGCCCCCAAAGGGGCTGGTGAGCAAAACTGAGTACAAAGGCTGAAATGACCCTTTTATTCATTAGTCTGCTTTACAAAATGAAAAGATTCAGAATGAGAAACTAGAAGGGGAAACCTGTTCCAAGTCATGGTTATACACCACCAGCTGCAAGGGAAATCCCCGACTAAGGCAAGCTATCAAAACCAGCATCTGAATTGAGAGTCCCATCTCCTGGAATTAAACAGGGGTTTTCCCTGGGCTGGAGCAATTCATAATGTAATTAGAAGACTGAAGATTCTTATGTCAGCTAGTAATCTTTGCTGACTGTTATCTTAGCTTTGAAGAGGGGACAGCAGAAGCCCCTAGCCTCATCTGCCCAGAGTTGTTTAGAGGGAACTCAACTGCCACATTTGGGATTTTAACATCCCACTTCTTTCCTCTAAAGAGCTTGGGGGGCAGCATACCTATTTTTCCCATTTACCTGAACAATCCCTATGGGATGTGGGTTAAAGGTAGTGACTTGCCCAGTGTCACCTTTAAAGTTTTTAAGGGCCAAGAGAAGGGATGTGAAACCCTGACTTCCTGCTGTATGTATCCAGCATTTCCTGCTGCACTGCTCTGGCTGTCAACAACATATACAGAAACAGAAATCCCCACCCTTTGCTAATCAAGTCTTCCACACATTTTGTGATTAAAAAGCAGTAATTTAAAAGGTCCGTCTGACACATAACTGACACAATGAGTGCACATTTTTGCTTTTGGGTATCCAACATACAAGAAGACGACGAAGAAGAAACATCCCTGAGAAACGTTACTACTCCACAGGAGCGCCAAACAAAAGACCAAACAACTCTTGGTTGAGTGTTTCTCCCTGGAGTAGGGCTTGATCATGTATATCACTCTGACAAGTAGCAAGGAATATCAGCCACTTGTATGGAGCTCACTACAGTTCGCAGTGTGGTAAAATGCAAGGTAAACTGGTTGTCTATATGGGCTTACACTAGACGCAAAATGCAATTTGAACAGTACTGAATTTTAGGCAGGTAAGTAGCTTAATCTAGGAATTGAACTGGTCTCCCAGGTTACTGTTATACTGTTCATCAATCCCTGAAGGGTAGAGACAGAAGAAGCCAATCTTGCTTTGGTCCACTTTGCTTTGGCCTCATCACTCTTTTGGCAGACAAAGAGAAACTGAAGAGCAGCAGCATGGTGGGGTAGGGCGTGCGTGGTACATGAGTAGGGTGGGGCTACCCCTGGGATGCTCAGCTCTGGAACTTTCCAAGTCAGATCTCTGCTCAGGCACTAAAACCCATATGTATGAGGCACAGAGACCATGAAGAAGCAGCAGCCAATCTTGTTTTGGTCTATCTTGCTTTGCCCCACCACCTTTCTTACTATGCCCCAGAACCCCTTCTTGTATTTCTAAGCCTTTGTGGCAACTCATTTAAAAGTGCAAAAAAGGCAACCACACTTCTATAATGAGGAGAGAAAACAGGTAAAAACTGATCATCCTTCGGCTTTTTCCAGGTCTCCTCTCTCTGTGATAATTCCTTTTGTTGCTAGAAAGGTTTCAAAATAGCTGAAGGGGAAAGACCAGCACCAAAGGAGTAACAGATAAGCTACAACAACCACAGCATGAAAGACTAAAGTATTTCAGAGAGAGAAAGTTGGCTTTTGTCCAGTAAAAATAGATGGGGATGCCACAGGGTAATTTGGCACACTTGGAGGGACAGCAGACGATAGCTATGTGAGCTTGGAAAGAGGAAACTAAAGAAATGGGAAGAGAAGGAACTCCTAGAGAGAATTACCTGTATCACAACTGGGCAGAAGGTAGACTGAAGTTACTAGAAGTTACTACAACAGTTACTAGGATGAAGTTGTCACCATAAGATCCAAAGAATCCGTAAGATCTTTTCCTCATCCCCCTGCCAAATGAAGTACTCCACTGGACCCTCCCTTTCACCCAAGCAACCCCCACATCACCTTCATGAAGTTGATGTCTTCGGTCTTGTCATACATGACCTGAACAGAGCTGAGAAGCTTCTTGGCCTCCTGCATACGCTCACTGAGGTGGAGCACCTGCGCAGCATTCTCATTGCAGAATTTTGCTTGGGCCTTGTCTAGGATCTCCATAGTCTTGCGCAGGTCCTCATCAAGGATCTGATGCATCTTCTCATACTGTAGACGCACCTCATCCTTCAGCTGGTTCACCTTCTCCTAGTCGCATGGAAGGGAGAGGAAAAATACTTACAGTCAGACTCCCTACAAACCTATTTACTACTTTGAAGGACTAAAATGGCTGTTCCTAGACACTTTTCATTTGCTCCACTCTTTCACATTTTTAAGAAAATATACTTGCTTTGCTTTGACAGACTACTGAAGAGTTGCAAAAATTGTTCAAAAAATTAACAGGACAAAGTGTTCAGTGTTTAGAGCCACAGGTCAAGAACTGACAACCTTGTTCCAATTTGGTTTTAGTTTGATGGAAACCAGTAAATCATATTGGACACTCAGGTGTATACCCAGAACAGGGTATAGTTATTTAGAGGAGGCTGACAGCCATGAGCTTTGTTTTCGTCCAAGATCATGGAAGAAAAGATACTAGCTGCCAGAATACTGGGGACCATATTTTTGGGATCAGTCCCTGCAGAAATTCCTGGCCTAAATCTTATTGGTAGTCCCAAAAAGAGTAGACTCACTGAATCAATGTGATTTATGTAAATATTGATTTACCATTCAATATTTAATTCAATGGGTTTGCTTTAGTTGGCATTAACCAATAGGATTTATGTCCTTGTATTCTAAATGGCTTGCCTAGGGACTGTAGTGTGTGGATGGTGAATATGTGGCCCTCCAGACTGCAACCCCCATCATCCTTCCCCATTGGTTATCTGGGTCAGGGAGATGGGAGTAGCAGTCTAACAACACCAGAGGGCTGACACATTTCACATCCCTATTGTAGCAGACAGGAATCCTACTAGCTCATTTTTGTCAAACTTCTGTAGGTCCTCCATGGGGAGTATAATTATTGCTACAAAGGCAAATTCCCCTGTTGAGGCAGCCATTTCACAGCAAGTGAACTTGGTGTGTAAATGGAGCCTGAAGCCCTTCTTTAGTTTTAGCAGTGGAGGAAGGATAGAATCAGAGTTACTTCAACCAGGCGCTTATCAGATTCCAGCTTGTACAGCTGCTCCTCAATGTCTTGCTCACGCTCTTCCAGGCGGTCCTGCTGCTTCACCAGCATCTTCTGCAACAGAACGGACAAGAAGAGAAAAGGCTGTTAAGGCTCTTTTTAAAGACAACAACAGCAGAGGTATCAGGCTGAACAACTGTGACAGTAATGAGGACACTGGATGTGTCCAGGACACACTTGTACCAACAATTATGTTTCTATAGGGAAGTAGCTAGAAAAAAAGCTGCGCTTGCAAACTTGTCTCTGCAATTTCACAGAGAATTGGGGGGGCGCGCGAAAATCTCCCAAAACTGTTCAAACTCAGAATTGGTTCATAATACTAAGAGCAGAGTAAATGTATAAGCAACTTTTTTTCTCTCTAATCCCAGCATACCATCATAGAATGACAGAAATGCACAGTAGGAAGAGACCACAGGGGCCATCCAGTCCAACTCCCTGCCATGCAGGAACACCCTCAAAGCTCTCCCGAGAGATGGCCATCCAGCCTCTGCTTAAAAACCTCCAAAGAAGGAGACTCCACTACACCCTGAGGCAGCATATTCCACTGCCGGACAGCCCTAACTGTCAGGAAGTTCTTCCTGAGGTTCAAGTGGAATCTCCTTTCCTGCAGCTTGAATCCATTGCTCCTTGTCCTGGTCTCTGGAGCAGCAAAAAACAAGCCCACTCCCTCCTCTACATGGCATCCCTTCAAATATTTAAACACGGCTATCATGTCCCCTCTTAACCTTCTCTTCTGCAGACTAAACATACCCAGCTCTTTAAGTCTATCCTCATAGGGCATGGCTTCCAGGTCCCTCACCATTTTGGTTGCCCTCCTCTGGACTTGCTCCAGCTTGACCATGTCCTTATTGAATTGGGGTGCCTAGAACTGGACACAGTATTCAAGATGAGGTCTAACCAAAGCAGAGTAGAGTAGTACCAGTACCTCCCTCAATCTGGACACCATACTCCTATTGATGCAACCGAGAATTACACTGGCTTTCTTGGCTGCCGCATCACACTGCTGACTCATGTTCAGCTTATGGTCTATTAAGACTCCTAGATCCCTTTCACACGTACTGCTATCCAGCCACATGTCCCCCATCCTACATTTCTGTATTCCATTTTTTCTACCTAAGTGTAAGACCTTACACTTCTCTCTGTTGAATTTCATTTTGTTAGCTTTGGCCTAGCTCTCCAATCTGTCCAGGTCATTTTGAATTTTGATCCTGTCCTCTGGCATATTAGCAACCCCTCCCAATTTGGTGTCATCTGCAGATTTGATGAGCATGCCCTCTATTCCTTCATCCAAGTTGTTGATGAAGACATATCATTATAATCAGAGTCTGAAAAAATAGTTACTCTGGCTGAAGGATTGTGGGAATTTTAGTGTAAAAAAGTAACGTTTCCAAGCTTTAGTTGCAAAGCTTATGTCACCAGCAACAGCAGACACTTGGACCTCAAACATTCTGATTTTAGTGTAAGAGCAGGAAAAAAATCCCTTCTTTTTCTCTCATGCTTCTACCTAACACCAGCTGCCTTGTTGACACTCATGTTTTATTATGCTGTTTATAAAGACAGAATCATTTTTTCTGGTTATTTCTCACTGTGAGTTTTCAAAATCTAAATACAGTAGTTCTCCCTCATCCTCAGGGGATATCTCCCAAGACCCGCACTCCTGATGCCTGAAACCACAGACAGTACTGAACCCTGCAGTATAGGGAGGCTAAAGAGCTATGTCCAGTGAGGCCAGATCTATTTTCTGTGGTGGTGTTGGTAGAGAGGTGGTTAAAGTGGGGGACAGCCAAACAAGCAGGCAGGCAAAGTGGTAGGACCCAAAGGAGGCCTTGTGGGGGCTGCTGTCCAGACTCTTGGGGACAGATTGGAGCAAAGGGTAGGAGGAACGAAGATAAGTCTATGAGGGTGCCTGGTTATGGGGACGCCAGAGGAGCTGTGGGTTTTGCAGGAGCAACCTTCACTGGTCCTCTGCAGTGCTTCAGAACATTCTCTCCTGCTCCCAGTATATCCTACAAGATATACCACGGATTGACCACAGGTAACCAAAACCAGAGAAAGCAAAGATGTGCTTAAGGGGGAACTACTATATGAAGATACAGGAAGCCCCCACCTTTTGACGCCCTGTTATCTGATGACTCACTCTTTTGACACTTCCAAATTAAGAGCAAGTTCCATTAATTCAACAGGGGTTCTGCTCTTTCATCAATTCTTCCTGCCTACAGAGACTCACCTGGAACTGCTCGAACATGTGTGCTGCTTGCAAAGTAAACTGAGATAGAGGGAAAGATGCTAAGCTGGCTGAGAGATTTGGCAAGCAGTGCGTGCAGATTTGGTCCCAAGCGAGCCTCCCTAAGTCCCTCATGCTCCCTATAATACATGGGTTCCACTTTCCAACCAATTCTGTTTTCTGACAGCGCTCCAGTCCCTAACCTGTCAGGTAAGTGGGGGAACCTTGTACTGTGTCAGGAGTGGCTCTCGGAATTACTCTCCTCCTTTTCTTGATCTCTCAAAAAGATCTTTGTCCATACTTCTATCAGCAACTTATTTTTCTTATGATCAACAAACTGCTAGGGGAGAACAAAATCCCATCACCTCACAAATTAATACTATTTTTTAAAAAGGAAGACAAATTATAATATATACAGAGCTAGAACTGTCAAAATCCCTTACCAAGCATGCCCAATAGATACCGTAGCACCCCCAAAGTAAAGTTACTTCTTCCAATCTCTCTACACTAAGGACTCAAGTTTTATTCACTGAGGTTAATTTTCCTACACCAATCTGGTTAGCTTCTTGTACACATTTCTCTTCATTTTTATTAGAAATTTTTACTTCTATATATGTATTTAAAAATATTTAAATATGACCCCCATCCTACTGGTGTGCAAGGCCTCTAACAGTAACAGTGGCAACTTTAACAATTTAAAACATCCTTCCTTCTAAAAACCAAAACTCACTACAAATTAAAACACTGAAACAGCAGCAGAAGATAAAACTTCAGAAATCAAAATATTTTTCAAAAGTCAAAAACAAACAAACAAAAAATTAGAGGGTGTGTGTTAAACAGCAGCTTAACAACAACATATTATACTGCATCCCTCAAAAAGGGCCTCCAACCAGTTTCCATAAGACCACTAAACATAAATTGGAAGAGTTATTTAATAAAAAAAATCTGGAAAAAAAATAAACATAAATTGGGAGACAGAAACTATAATATACTTGAGGGTAAAAACCCTATTGAATTTAGCTGGACTTACATGTACAGCTCTACTGTATTTTATTTTTCATTTAGTATTTTATACTACACCCTTCAGTGTTACCACTGCCAGAGCAGCACACACTAGTATTAAAAGTAAACAAAACAAGTAATAAAAAACATATCAAAAGACCAATGAAAACATTAAAATAATAGATTTTCACTACATCAGCAGGTGAGTTCAAAATACAAATACCTGGTTGAAGGTTTGGGAAAACAGAAACATCTTCACTTGGTATCTAAAACATACTGTTCTATTGCCAATGTTTTAATGGCTGCTGTTTTACCAAAATCTCTTACCTGCAATCTGTGTTTGCTTTTGGGCAAGTGAAATCAGGCTTGAGTCTGTAAAACTGGGCCAGCCACAAAAAACTTCACTGGTGCCTCGTTCAATCAACTTGGCAAATACACACTTACATAAATTCAATTCAATTACGTCTGCTCTGATTGAGACTAACAAATGAATTTAAGCCTTGGTTTTTTTAAAAAATCTTATTTTTTTTAAAATAAGGTATTCCTTCTGACATCCCGAAGAAGGTAGGCATTGAGTAAAACTGAGGCATTTGATTTGGTTATCTCATCTATTAATAGAATTACATACAGAAAACCTCAAAAGAATTCAGTTATTTATAATATTTTAGGTAAAAATTAAAAAACAAAACAGGAAACACCACCAAAGATGGAAAACTGGAATGATAACAGTGGCAGATGCCAGAGGAGCAGTGAATCCACTTTTAATTTTAGTTCAGACTTTAAAACTGCTATCCAAGGAGCTGAAAGTAAACTTTGAAGTTCTGACTAAAACCTGGAACTGATTCAGTGGTTAACCGACATCACATCCCCTAGCTGCTGGTGAAGAATGAGTGGCAATCACAGTATGAATAATGTAAAAACCAAAGGCCAGTAGTACAAGTATACATCAGTTTAAAAAGCCTGTGACAAAGAAGCTCCCTTCTACACTCTCCAGTCTCCCTTTTCCTCCTTGTCCTTTGTGTAGCTTGAAAGTGTTTTTTAAAGCAGCATCAGCACTCGGACAACGATGAAGGAGGGCTGGCCAATCACAGACTTTCAGCGCTGCATAGCTGCTTGTCTGCAATAAACAATGCAATGTACAACTGAGCTAGAAATAATGGGATTCTGCTCTAGCTGAACCTACTGTAGCTGTATGTGCCTGCCTGCAAGATGCAAGGGAAACAGCAGCTGCTTCTAGAATCCCTTACCGAGCATTCATGAATAAAAGAGCAGAGAGAAAAAGAGAAAGTATGTAAGTCTGTCTCATCTGCTACCACCAGCATGTTCAAGGAAGATACTGCTATAAGTCTGGCCACCAAAATATCCTGCTTTTCTCCCATGTTAAGAGGAAGGCAGGATAAGAATGAATGAATAGAAAGAAAGAAAGAAAGAAAGAAAGAAAGAAAGAAAGAAAGAAAGAAAGAAAGAAAGAAAGAAAGAAAGAAAGGCAGAGGCAGGCAGGCAGGCAGGCAGGCAGGCAGGCAGGCAGGCAGGCAGGCAGGCAGGCAGGCAGGCAGGCAGGCAGGCAGACAAGACCGGTGAAAGAAAAATGGGTCCCTGGATGCATTTTAGAATGTGTTTCAAATGATCTCTGAAGGTTCTAAATGCTTTTTGCTCACTTGTGCAAAGCTTACCTGACCTTGTTCTTTCATTTTATATGTGGATATTGTTAATTTTGAGTAAAATGTTGAACTGCACTTCTCTTCTGTGGGAACCTTTTCCTATTCTTTCCATGTTTTTTTTTTCTGTCCTGTGGTACCAAACATCCTTTTAAAGAAATTTAAAGACCCAGGAACGCATCTACTTTGTTAACTGAGGTATACCTGTATATTCCCCAGTGTAAGGTTGCAAAACTCCCCAAGCTGACTGTAGCGAGTGACCTACCACATTTACCTTTCATTTTTGAAGCCACTGTTGTTACCACACACAGATGGTAAACTCACAGGCTGTGCAAGCTTGCTCTTGTGCAGCACTAACATAACCATCAGTTTTTACAGTATAGCTGGTTTTTTTACCTGTCAACAGGTGGTGTTTTATTTTAATAACCTTAACTATAAAATGCATGCTTATATGTCAGACAACACCAACCAGAACTAGGGACATTTTTCACATGATGCCACTGATGGGCATATCTTTCACAGGATGATTAAGCTCAGTCCTTGATTCTTATGTAAAATAGTTAAAGCTGATCAACTATCATATGGATGATTGTAGCATGCCTGTTTGTTAAGTTTGGACCTGCCCTTCTTTCAAAGAGCTCAGGGCATCTTATCCTTGCAATCACTCTATAGAGCAGGTTATTCTGAATAAGAATAACAAACCATGCCACCCAAGGAAATTCTTCTGAGAACAGGGATCTAGATCCAAGCCTCCCCAGTCTGGCCTCAACCCTTTATTCATGAAATCATGCTGGTAGACTCGTAATGATATTGCCCTCACTCACCCAGTTACTGGGTATCTCAACCAGCCAGCAAGAAGCATCAAAGTGAAGTGCAGTGAAATAAAACAAAATAAAAGTTTTGTAACATATGCTGCTCTCCTTGGCATGGCTCAAACAAACAAGCTATTCTACACAAACAAATACCAGCTGTAAGAACTCTTATCAATTTCAGTGGCTGCAGTTAGGCTGTGCAGCCATTTAAAAACCCACCTCTGGTCCTCCTCCTCCTCAGCTGGCAGCTCCCTGGCAGCTCAGTTTCTCAGCACCACAAACCCTCTCCTGATACCCGCCCCCACCTAAGGAAGGAGATACGCAAGACACAGAGGAAGTATAGGGCCATCCTTCCCTCTCCTTTTTCTAACACGGTTTGGACCCTGGGAATTCATTCTCCCCACCATGCTCCAGCCACCTTCCCACAGATACATATGCATTTTGATATTTGCAATTTTCCCACTTTTGCAGAGGTCCTGCACCCCTAACATTACCAAATGTACCCTTGGTTGTTGCTGAGAACTGGGGAAGCATTTTGATTTTAAGGAAAATGCAACTATACTAGTAACTAATTACTTTTGGGGACTCTAACTGATTAGTTGTAAAAAGTAAGTTACTAAGCTTTGTGTCCTCCACAAAGGAGGGAAAAGATCTTTAAAAACTTCCAGTGTGCTCTGCCTCCAAAGAAGCAGCTTATGTAACGGTTTCTGAGAGAAGCTCCATTCAGGCAGAGCCAGATCAGCTAAGCTGACAGAACTGCACATGTAGCTTCAAACAACAGACCAAAAATCAATGCACAAAACAAGCAACATCTATAAATTGTGTTCCCTTTTGCCCCATATCCCCCACCCATACCTATCTACTCCTTCCATCCATCATACTGTATAGGTCAATTTCAAATTGCAAACCCACAGGGTAGGAACAGTCTTTTAAAAAATTTATATTGTGTAGCACCTAGTAGTTTTAAGGACCTGATAAATAAAATATGATGGTGGTGCTGAAATTTGTTTAATTTATTCAGGCCTCAGGATCTGAATTTTTTAAAAAAATGTTTAATTAAGGCTGTCACCCAATTTAAAAAGTCTTAGCCAATTATTCATAAGATCCTTAATTAATTAAATCTGCACAAATTGCGTATTTGTGCAGATCCTTCTAAAGAAACAATGTAATTTCTTGAGGAGGGGACCACCAGTTCACCCATCCAGAGTAATTCTTGTGAGTCAGTCTTCTCTAACCAGGTGCTTTCCAAGGCAGACCACGCAAGATTACAACTCCCCTCCTCTCCAGCCATCCTGCCATGTCATAAATGCTGTGTTGACTATTCTCATCATCCCAATCAGTATGGCCACTGGCTGGGGATTATGGAAATAGTAATCTACTATAGCTCTGTAGAGACTGAGAATGGCTGCTGTAGCTACTTGCTTTTAAAATGAGTCATTCTTAAACCAGGGGGCTGGGCAAAATGTAGCCCCCTCTGGATGCTGTTGGCTTGTAACTTCCATCATCTCTGAACTGTATAGCCAATACAACTGTGAATTGCTGGAAATTGTTTTCCAAGAACATCTGGGCAGCCAGGCTTTTCTCAACAAAGAAGAGAAATAAGCTATGCTATCTGTTCAAACTAGTTTGGTAACTACAACAATTATGTGTTCTCTGAGCAAATAAAGACATGGAGATAAAGGTGGGGTGGAAGGAAGCATTTTCAACCAACCAAACTATTTCCATTTCCTTTCTCGCTGTAGTAGCCAAGTCGTACTCTGTAGTTGCACTGCCATCAAACAAGAATATATTCCCTATTATCCTTAGTTCTGATAAAAGTTGGGAGAAGGAAAAATCTTAAATCATCTCATCTTAACCAACCTCAAAGTGGTAACATGAACTGGTTCATCTCCTCAACAATATGTCTTCGAGAAGGAGTTGCCTTGCCAAGTGCTGTTGCTACAGAATCAGTGTTGGGTAGGTACTTCCAGCCACTATGCTGAGGACACACTGCTCACAGCAAACACAAACACACTCTCCACTGGCATGTGCCCTTAATTCTGTGCATAATCCTTCCCAGGAAAAAAAATCTTATCTAGTTTTAGCCCTTGAATTAAAGGAAGGGGGAAAGTACTGAATGCCAACCGGTCAGAAAAGGCAGGAGAATTGGTGGCGGGCGGAAAAGAAATGGCACCAAACAACAATTTTGAAGGGATTATCAGTATTATAGAAAACTACCTGAGGTTCATAATCATGTAATTTCTAGATCTAACCATGAGGAAAAAAGGGGATTAACTGCCTGGCAGGGAAAGAGCCCCACCTTCTCTTTAACCACAAAGAAATAATTTGGAACCACTACCTTACATTCATTGTTTTTCCTCAAGATCTCAGGCACCTCGAGCCTCATTAACACCTGCCCAAGAATGGGGGAGGAAATAGCTTGGAGGTGGCAGCAAGCAGGATAGTGGCCTCTGACTTTAGATGTCTTAGGAAAAGGTCATCTTGGCAGACTGGGCTTCTGGAAGGAAGGAAGAGATCCACTTCTGTGTATTCTGAGGTTTTTCGTTTGTTTGCTTCTCTCCTCCCCTATCTGCCTCAAATAATATTTAACTGAAGTTGTGCTGCACTTAGGGATTCCTGGGACAATATTATTGCCGGTTTAGAAATAGAAGATGCATGCTGTCTAAGCAAAGTTGCTCAGTGCAAACAGAACTGATTCCAAGAGCTCAGCTAGTTAATTAAGATAAGCTCCGCAAAAGCTGAGGTAGGAATCAGTTAAGACTAGTATCCCTGAATGGGTGAGTTGGGACATGGAGAGTGGAATGGCCCAAGAGCCTCATACCTTTTACTTTTTGCATCCATTTGGAAATGCGAGCTGAATAAAACACAAACGCTCAAAATCCCTGAGCTGGCTTTATTTGCCTTCCTGTCAGCACAGATCAAGAGGCGAGATTTCCGTCTCCCCCTTCAACTGTTCCTCATTATGAGGGATGTCCTGCATTTGGCAAAATCCTCGGTTTTCTCCCAGTTCTGAGAGATGGATGTGCTGGAGAAGAAATAGTGGCATTTGTAGTACTCATGAGAGAAGCTTTAAAATAGAAAATCAGAGAAGCTTTAAAACAGAAAGGCAAATGTGAGAGGCACCAACATTCAGCATTTGGGAGCCTATTCCAGGCAACCTACCAGCCATTACTGTTTGGATATTTCCTCTCTTAACGCTGGAGTAATAAAGCAGCTTTCCCTAACTGGATGCTTGTAGCTGCACTAGATTATTATTCCCATTATCCCCAGCCAGCATAATCCTCAATCACTGGCCACACTGACGGAAGATTTGCAGAACTGTAGCCTGATACACCTAAAGGCACTGCACCTGGTATACCTGCCACTGGTCACAAGAAGGTACTTTCCTGTTTACCAGAGAACAATAGAATTCCTACAAGTTTGGAGAATAATATTTCATCCATGTTTGACAGAGGGGTACACTTTGCTGTAAGGATAAGAGTTATGTGGCTGTTCGTCCACTCCCTTCTACAGCCTTCCCAGATAAACACACATGCATAAGAGAGGGGGAATGAAATGTCTTGGATCCTAATTTTCATTCCAAGTACAAAAGTGTGGTTTTCATCTCCCCTTTCTTTCTGTTGCCCCTCTGAGCACCTGCTCCTAGCGGTTGGGAGCCCCGTAAGCACGGTGTATAACTTGATGCTTTTCATACAGTGGGAAGTTGACAGAAATCTCCCCCCCCCTTACATGAACAAATGAGCAGCAAAACAGCATCTCCATTTTTTAAAAAGCCTCACTAATATATCACGGGAGAGGAGTGGGTAGCCTTGCTACTCTTTCTATTTTAATAAGCATTCCTGGAAGAGTATTTCAGAGCAGGCTTTTTAATACAGCCTGAAAGCACACAGATTTCTATTTATATTTTTGTTTCAAAGTACAAAAGTGGGGGGGGAAGAGAGAAGTTCACAGTAGAGGGTAGAGCAGGAAGGTGAAAAAGGAGAATTTGTGTTGAGGATTGCTAATAACATCACTGGGAATATTTAACAGGTACCAATGACATTTGCACACAGCAAGCATAACAACAGTGACAATGTATGTGCTATTTGGGGAGAGGGAAGGGAATCTCACATTCTGCTAGGTACAAAATACTGCGTTTTGACCGCCTGGGAAAATAAGAGTCTTACTGCAAACGAAGCACAGCATTCATAGAAGGCATGTCAACAATGTATATTTATTTTGTAGCAAAACTCCAAGGCTTCTGTTTCATTGCTTTACAATAGGTAGGAATGTGTATCTCACACTATATCAAACTATAAATGGCAGGAGAGAGAAATCATGTATATAAAATTGTCATGATCACATATGATCCTTGCACACACCAAGAGCCATTTTTACTTTTTTTTTAAACCTTAAATAGACTATACTTCCCTATAAAAGAGATAATGATATCAACAAGAGCTGTTTGTTTGTTTGTTTAGCAAAGTATTTCTATTCTCTCTCTGTGCATTGAATATAGTTTTAGCTAACTGTTCTCAATAGTCTAATCCGGGGGTTCTTAACCATTTTTTTTTACTGGGGATCCCTTGCAAATATAATTTGTTGCTGGGGACTGCAAGACTTAAATCAAGATTTAAATATTCAAATTAAATTTTCAAATTTTTACTTATTAATTAATTAAAGGCTGCTGGAGACTAGGATTCAAATCCCTGCCCACACTGGGTGACCCCGGCCAAGTCACATTCTCTCAGCCTCAGAGGAAGGCAAATACAAGCTCCCTCTGAACAGATCTCGGCAAAAAACAAAACAATTCAAAGCCTGTGATAGGTTCACTTTGTGGTTGCCATAAGTCAGAAGAGACTTGAAGGCACACGGTAACAAAGTGCTACTGACCTTTGAAAAATTACTTACAATGACCCTAAGGCAAACCTATCATGAGGGTTTTCATGGCAAGATTTGTTGCTTTTGCCTTTCCCTGAGGCTGAGAGAATGTGACTCACCTAAGGTCATTCAGTGGGTTTACATGGCTGAGTAGGGGTTCAAATCCTGTAATGAAACAGCACAGCACATCTCTACAATCAAATGCCTCAAGAAAACCAAAGTCTGGCATTCTTTCTGGAAAGAAATGAGAGAGAAGTGACTTTAGACTGTATTAGGAGAGTAATTCCAGAGCCCAGGGCAACAAAGGAGATATGTCCTGTGTTGTCTGGTATCCACACGGCAATATTTTAGCATCAAATCTCTGCAATTATTTATCCAGTTCATTCTACCAACACCCTGTGAACTGGACCATCAGAGTCTTTAGAGTCTCCTAAGAAGGCGGCCAAATTCTTCACTGAAACAGGTTCTGTAATAGCTCATATTTTCCAAAATCTGCCAGGAAGACTTTGTCCTACAGAGTCAACTAAGCACAAAAGCAGTAGTTATCTTCTGTTTGTAATTCCAAAATCTTGAATTTTGGATACTGAGAGTACCCTCTATAAAGTCTTTTTCCCAAGGCTGATGACTGGGCTCCAGAGGAACATAATGAAACCTGTTTCACCTTTTAATCTCCACACCACACACATATAGGTCACTTGTACTCCCATCTATCTGCCAACGTGGAAGCTGCTTTAAAAAAACAAAACAAAACAGAGATATGTACATTCTGGTGGGTGGAAATGGTGGACTTCTTTCATTTTCAACAGAGAGATTTCCTCTTTAAAAAAATCAAATATGATTTATTACAAGATGGAAACAATGGCCTCTTAAAAGCTAAAAAGGAAACCAATGAACATAGGCAAGCAAGCGAAAGACAACATGAAAAATCAATTCCCCAAGGTTGCCCTCACAAGTTATAGCCTATAGGACAGTGCTCTCTTGGGGTATGTGTAGGGCCCTTTCACATATGAATGTTTAACCGATGTACTCTGCATTCCTACCCTTTGAACTTCTCACTCTTACAGACATTCAAAAAATATAAAGCAAAACAGAAATTCTTAATACACTGCCAAGTAGACAATAACAACGATAATTCATAATGAATTAATATTATTTACACCACAAAAGTGTAATAATTTCCCATCTTCTCTTCTGCCAGCCAAGTGGTTTAGCACTGAGAAACCACTGGAAAAATGAGCCAGGGGGCCCTGAATAATTTGCTTATTGCCAAATGTAACTTAATTTGCATATCATTTTAATTAACAGAGTGTATGGCAAGCCATGGCTGGTAGACATGTTACCCATATGCTCTGCTGCCTTATTTTGGAATTGTTAACTCCCAAATAGGAGCCAGGTTAAGATTAGAAATAATGGGAAAGGAAACTTCTTTTTATTTGTCTGCTGGTTGCTGAGCCAAATAATAAGATTTAGGGGAAAGGACCACGTAAACATTAAATGTTTCAATAGATTAAGAAATAGCTGCTCGCCCAAGGCTAAGGCTAAGACTTCCACCAGAACCTTCTTTCTCATATTCTTAACACAGTGTAAGATCATCAGCAACAAAATTTATCTCGCCAAACTGAGAACTAGAAACTTTAGAAACAAAACAAACAAAGCTGGAATTCTAGTCATAGTAACAAGAGCACTCTGGGTTAAGTCTGTACAAAAGCATTTTTGGGGCCTCATACAGAGCACATAGTGTGTGTTGTAACTCCAGGCTCTACACAAGACAAGCATGCTAAATGCAACAGAAGGATGACATTATGCGCCCTTCAGCATCAGTCCCTTTGCTGCACTGAGTGAAATCTCTCTTCTTAAGTTACCATAGCTGGTTCCCCTAGCAACCAGAGATACAATAGTGAACAGGAAGAACACAGACGCAATTCCAGTGCTGGAACACAATAGCCCTCTGAATGAAGGGAAGTAGCATTCTACTTCCTCAGAGTAGCTTTAGCTATTGGAGATCCCAGTCTAAAACTTGACATGGACTTTAGGGACAATAGTGATTTAAGAAAAATAAATTTCACCGCCTACAACATGACAACGTTATTCACCACAGAAGTTAATTCCAGCAACACACAGACATTTGAAATAATTAATCAAAAATTCATTCAGAGCCAAGAATTTGATATATGGTTTTCATCTCAGGAAAAATTGTTTTTTTTTTGTTATTATTATGATCAAATGAAAGTCAATAGAAACTTGTATCTAGTTTCTCTTTTAAAAGAATCACCTATATTGTAGTGTTTGCATGACCGTTTAACAGTACAAGGTGCTACTTTTAAAAGTTTGCTTCCAACCATGTATTTCGTATGGAATGTGTACCAGCAGTATAAATCTAGGGTCTTGTTCCCACTGCAACAAACAATGAGGGTCTCACCTACTTTCTACATAGAAAGTTAGGATGCCACCAGATTAAAGAAGCAAGACACCTTCCACTCTAAAATAAAATTAATCATCAGACCTGTTTGGTATAAAGCATGGCATTTTGTGCTGCTGAGGCTGCCAAGGCTAACAAATGAATTTGGACATTAAAGAGAAGCACTGAGGACAATCTTCCTAGGCACAAACCTGCAGTAGTGTTTGCTGAAAAGAAAGCCAAACTATGTTCTACAGAGAACCATTTGCTGGCATAATAACCAATGCAGTAAAAACAGATTTGGTGACCTGGAAATTTAAGAGGGTCAGTCTCTTCCTTCTCTTAAAACATTCAGTTTGTTACATTTTTATCCCACCCTTCCTCTCAGAAACACAGAGTTTCAACCCAGTCCATTTTATCCAACAAACTCTGTGATGTAGTTTAGGCTGAGATGTGGTGACTGGCCCAAGGTTACCCAGTGAATTTCAGGCTGAGCCACGGCTGCATCTGAAACTGGGCCTTGTGGTCCAACATCCTAACCACTAAACCTTGGCTATCTTTTCTTTGCCTTTCTAGTTACAGACATGGGTTTCAAAAGCATGAGTAATGTGAAAAGAAATAAAAGGCTCAAGTTTTGTATTCTTTTCTAAGGTATCAAGTGTATATAGCAAAATATATTTAAAAATAATTGCCACATCTGAATGTACTAACTTCCACCCAAGGATACAATGGAATACGACAGTTTCATATCTGCTATGCTCATGAATATGACATGCAAACTATGTTAATTATATGAAGCTAAGATCTGTTTGCATCTTACTAACTTATATACTATGAAAAGGATCCAGAGCTTCAAAAAGATGTTCATTCCTACAATGAACTGCAGGTCAAGAATCTCTGCAGGAGCTCCACCAAGGCCTTCTCTGCAAAAGAGCTCATGAAACAGAGGCAAGTCCTTACACAAAACTTTGGCCAAGTAGTACTAGTTGGTCATTGCTAGAACAAACTAGAGAACTTCCTTTTTCTAGTCGTACCACAAAGCCAACCTAAAAGAGACAACAAGACTGAGGGGTAATGGAGTCAAGTGTGCTGGCTAGATAATTTTATGGACCATAACTTTCAAGTCATGCATGGTAAGATCAAGATAATTAAATTTCATGCTTCAAAAATCAAAGGTCAGGAAGGCATTCCCAAATCTTTGCACAGTACACTGTGCCACCCAGTGAACTGTAGACTCCTCAAAATTTCTGATCTTTGAGAAAAACACCACAATCATAATTTGGGCAGAATATATTCCTATGCAGGAAATCTCATACCAACCTGAAGTAGAAACTGCAATGACTGCCATCATACAAGAAACTAAAATACCTATTGTGTTTTTCTAAACACTAATTCAGAGACAGCTTCTGGTTTAACTTCCTAGGAATTGGCATTCAAACAGACTGCACATGGATCAACCACATTGTCAGGAAATATGGATATGCTCCCATAGAAACCTTCATGCCACTCAGATCCAGTCCTGTAGCTGCAGTTCCATCTTCTCTCCTCAGTTCTCCACTACTCTTTACTGACAATACTCTCTTCAAAGCACTATCTTGGTAAAAAACCGGGTGGTACTGTTGTTGTCTTTTAACTGCTGTCAAGTCAACTTCTATTTATGACAATCATACGAATGACAAAACTCCAAGTCACCCTAACATCAACAGACTTCAGGGATGTGGCTTCCTCAATTGAGTATATCCCATGTACAATGAAGTTGTTCTCTTTTTTTTACCTTACCAAGCATTATTTTATTTTCCAGTGAGTCATGCCTTCCCATGACATGTCTAAAGTACAACACTTTCAGTTTAGTCATCTTGGTTTCTAGGAGGACTGCAGGCTTGATTTGCTCTAGAGCCTATTAGTTTGTTTTTTTAGCAGTACATAGTATCTACAGAACTTTTCTCCAGCACCACATTTCAAAGGAGTTGATGTTCTTCCTATCAGCTTTCTTCACTGTCCAGATTTACAACCATACACTGAAGTTGGAAATACAACGGCATGGACAATCCTAACTTTAGTATTTAATGACATATCTTTTACACTTCACGATCTTGTGTAGTTCCCTCATAGTTGCCTTTCCAAGTCTTAGTCTTCTGATTTTTTGACTGAAGTCTCCATTCTGATCAATCACTGAGCCAATGTATGGAAAATCTTGAACTATTTCAATGTCTTCTTCATCTGCTTTAAGATTATGCGCATCATCTGTGGTCATTATATTTGTTTTCTTAATGGTCAACTGCAAACTTGCCCTTTCACTTTTTCTTAACTTTGTGTAGTAATTGTTCCACGACTTTGCTATTTTCTGCTAGTAATATGGTACCATCTGCGTATCTTGAATTCTTTCCTTTCCCCATGCCTCTGCACAATGTAAAAGTAAAAATAGATTGGGGAGCCTGGCTGGCAAAAGGTTTACGTATTGAAAAATGTGATAAAGAAGTTTGCAGCTTGCCCCCCTCCATTTATTTTCACTCTTACATACTGCACAGGCTCAGGGAAAGGAAAGAAATCTTTGACAGAAAAATGGAATGATGCTCAGAATTCCCAATGGATTCTTTGAGAGAGGATCAAACCTTCCCTAGGTATGACTGGTCACAACTCCGATGGAAATCTGATCTGTAATTCTGAAAAGGAAACAAACCTGATATAGTGAATCTCTTTTACAAAGATAATAACACAGCCAACTATTATTATGAGCATGCAGAATGTCTGTCATTATGGAATATGTGTTGGGAGGGCCCGTCTTTTCCACAGATCTCTGGGAAGTGCTGGGTGTCTTTGCGCTCTTTGGACAGTTGTATCCTACTGCATTGCAGCTTTCTGAAAGATGTTCATCAGTATGGACCTAAAACAGGTAATGTCAGGCCAAGGTTTTGTCACATTACAATAATATCCCCAAGCAATTTTTTTTTATGTATGCATTTTTAAACTTATGATGGTAGCAGTAGATTTCTCTATATGAGATGGATAGAATCCCACCTCTGGTAAATGCTGGTCAGCTTCCAATCCCCCAATCACCTATGTATTCCAGCACAATTTCTCAGAGTGCTTCAGTCACGAGCTGAATGCTCAGTACAAATTGTACAATTGTTCCCATTAGAATACAGCACTGCAGATGTGGATAATCTATTAACAGCAGGACAGCAATGGACAGAATGAGAGAAAGCATGGTTATCAGAAGCTGGCACAGTGACCCCCAATATCTGTGTGCCACCCTAACCTCTGCCACTGACTTCTTCAATGACCTTATTCAGGTCCTTTCTCAAGGACATATGAAAAGAATTACTGTGTCTGCAGTTGCTGCAGCCCAATTACCGTCTTATCTCAGTTTGAAATAATGCAGAGGAAGGTTGTATCAACCCACTGAGACCTTAGAAGATTTGATATTTTTGTACGTTGCCATGGAGGAGATCTGCATTTCTTTTCCAGCAGGTTGATTTTTCTATTTGTAATTGACACTTTTTTTTCTTTTGGCATGAGTAGGATTATTTAAAAAGTAACACCTTGAATACTAATACCGAGTGCTGCAGCAAGTTTTGAGCTTCCAAAGACGCAAATAAAAGATCACCCAGAACTAGGGCAGGCCAACGTTTAATGCTGCCACCCCACAACCTAGTGTACCTTAACGGCTATGCTGGCAGATCTGATAGGAACTGTGGCTCAATACATCTAACTGCACTAAACTGAGGAGGGGCTGTGCCAGGGCCACCAAGAACCTCCCTCCCCCCAAAAAAAGTGGGAGAAGGAGATCAGAGTGCCTTTTGTCCTCCCCCATTCTTAATTCCTCATTTTCTTTTGAAGAGGGAAAGCAGCAACCAGCAGCATCCTTGGTCACTGGAATGCTAGCTGGAACTTGATGGGAGTTGGAAACGAATGATCTCCTGAGGGCTATAAGTTGCCCACCCCTGCTTTAGAACATGGAAACATTCGGGGCTGGTGAGAAGGCTTGGAATCCCAGTTGTTAGGCCTGAACAAGTATGTTGCCAGCCTGACATCAGATTTGTTAGTCATGCAGAGTAAATCATCTGCTATGACTTACCTCATTTGCTTGAGATGTGTAGTGCTGTTTGGTCTACCAACACTTGCTTTCCACTTGTGATATGATGTGGCCCAGATTATATAGGATTGCAAGGATGGGGTTTGAAGTGGGAGGGGAGAAATGGTGAGAGGTAGTGTTCCCATACAAATATGTTACGGGAACAGCATGGACACAGGATCTACTAATTAACAACCCCAGGAATGCACTACCCATTTTTCGTCCCCAGGATCATCTGGGAATAAATTCTTGGTTCCTCATCATTTCAAGTTTGTATAGTAAACTGACATACCACAATTCACATGACAAAATTCTAAAACCTGTTGTGTTTATCCACACACACAAACACATACTGAATCTACATGCAGTCTACATGTAAAGCAAAACTATGTGAAACACTATATTACTTTAGATTGCAGGTGAGGAGGGGTGTTATGTTCTGAATACTTCACCATACATAAAAGCTTTCCTTGCACATAGAATATGACTACATAAGAAAGAAAATATTGTTGATGTCATCATTTGTCCTCCTCCCTTCGTTGTAACGGGAGAGCATTTAAAAATGCAGTCCTCAAACCTGCACTCTAAATTGGTACAATCCAGTCTTATTACATGACTTTGCAGGATATGTAGGCCAGCTATTATTCAAAGAGCACAACGCCAAATACAACAACTTTAGCAGAGAATGTAGATGAAAACAGAAGCAACAGAAGCCCCTCAAATATAACATGCAGAATCTCTGAATTTGCATTTTTGTGCTCATTTCACTTCCTGATTCTGGATAAGATTTGGCTTGGTTTTAAAGGAAGCTCTGCACAATGGTTATTCCTTCCTCCCTCATGTTGGAAGAGAGGATGGCTGGAGAAGAAAATGATACTGACTACTGAGCATCTTGCATCTCAGATTCTAATTAGATTACATTCTCTTACTCAGCAAAAGAATGGAATGTTGCCAGCCGTAAACCCCTTAATGCAAAGGCCTGCATCAAGCTGCGATCCACCCATCCTAAGGCAATGGGGGAAGAGGACCTGCTCTCGCCCAGTCACCATGGTAACAGGGGGGCGCCACCATGTGCATCAGCTCTGTAGGGGGAGGGAGGAGAATGAGGTCAACAGGATGGCCTCGTCAATCACAGTAACATTAGGCGGGTGGCCAAGTGAGCAGATAAGTGGCTAAAAGAGCAGACATTGCCCTCTGCTAAGTAAGGAACAGAATCTGCTCTGCTGAAAATCAGCTCAGAGAGAGAGAGAGAGCGTGCAAAAGAAAGAGAGATCAGGAGGGAACAACAGCAAGAGATCAACCAGTCATTCCTCACCCCTTGCTGGACCAGGAATGGAGGTTACAATGAGAGAGTGGAAGATCTCACCCACATTCCCCAAATGGCATGCCTAACCACTCCCTCTGACTTTGGGATGAGCAAAATAAAATATCTTCCCTGTACTTGCTCCACCAAGGGTTTTCCCACTTGCTTCACTGCCGGGGGGAGCTGGAGGGGAGGGAGGGAGCTGGAGGGGAGGGAGAGAAGGACAAAGAGAGAGAAGCAAAAGGCAGGCTGGTTGTGTCATCAAGAAAGCCTATAAAGAGAAGTCATAGAGAGCCAAATATGGAGAAGCGAAAGAGAAGCTCGCTTGAGCAGTGAGACTACACCCACCCACCTGGTAGTAAACACCAGTGAACTCTAATTAAACGTGTCTGGAATCAGGCTGCAAAATTAACACCTAACGATGTTGAAAATTCCATTAAAGTCAATGGGACTGGTCTCAGAATAAATGTGCATAATGCACAAGAGAGTGTACATACAAGGGCATGGATGACAAAGTTAAGGGAAGATAGATTCTACTTGAATTCACAAATCCAGAATGCCAAGACAGGAGTTAGTGACTTGGGCCATTTCCGCACTAGACTGTTATAGCACTGTTATTCCACTTGCAACATCCTATGGAATCCTTAGGTTTGCAGTTTCAGGAGAAGGTACCTGGCCCACTTGCAACATTCTGTGAATCCTGGGGTTGGCAGTTTTCGGAGGGGCCAGGTGGCTCCTCCTGAAACTGCAAACCTCAGGATTCCATAGGACGCTGCAAGCGGAATAATAGCGCTATAACAGTCTAGTGTAGCAATGGCCATGGACAAGAGGTTAACTCAGCAAAAATGGGGAACAAAAGGATGTATAATGCCCCCTACCTCTGGATGGAAGACAAGTAACTGGTTTTCCTTTCAAGTTTAAAGATCACCGCAATTTAACTCTGAAAAAAATCTATGAGCCACACTTAAGGGTTACAGCACTTTCTTATTTCTGAATTGAGCATCTTATTTTCATTAGTTAAGCCCTGTTAACAGTATTTTAACTTGGACTTTTCAAAGCTTTGGTCTTGGCCTTTTAAGCCTGTGTACACCAAACAAGCACTCTGCTATTTGATGCAGACAGATAGAAGTACCTGCAAACTAAGTTAGAGGAATTTAAGATCTGTTTGCAAAAGCTGCATGGTGTCTCAACTAAAGTACTGTAACCCCAAAATACAAAATTGGCATCAATATCAAGAAAAAATTTTGAGACAATTTACAAAGACTGAATGCTCTTTTATTTCATATAATGCTTTTTCATGTACCTGAATGGTTTCATTTAAAGCAGACCTGGTGCTGTGCCTAGTCTTCAGAAGTGAACCATATGCTCAGCGTACATAAGTCAGTGCAGTTCTGCTGATATACTGAGAGGACTACAGTAATTTATTTATCTCAAAGATATTGCCCAGATATTACAGAAATGTGACTTTCAGCAGGGAAATCACAAGTCTCCTTATAATTTTGCCAAAATGACCCACTAAAAGCTAAAAATGCTATACATTCCTTATCTCTTGAATGGAGCCTGCATAAATGTACCTCTTCTATCAGAAAACCAATGCTGGTCATATTCTAGCCTCCTGTATTGCCAACATTTACTCCCATATCAAAATGAAGCCTTGTCAGTGATTTTTTTCTGTAATAGTCTTCTGTCTGAGCCATTTGGATCACTGTGTTGATATGTTTATATGTTTTTCTCTACAAAAGAGAAACTTGTTTGGTCTTGGCATAGAAGCTAAACCCATTGTTATGGAAACTAGCAATTTCATGTAACTCTTAACCCAAACTTGTAATAACAACAAACTTGTATGTTGTATAATTTCTGAGAAATTGAAGTATACATATAATCCACAGAACCAAGTGGTCAAGCTTTTGGATTATACCAAAAATAGAGTCTTAAAGCACTTTAAAAGTCCTAAAATGTATTGCGGTGTACACCTTCTTGGAGTGCAGTCCACTTCATCATATAACATCAGATATTATCACAAAAGTTTAAGGTCTCAAAAACTATTTGTTGTTTTTGCTGCAACACACTTAACATGCCTACATCTCAGGAAATTAGATTATACGACTCCAAAAGAAAGTTGGAATATGCATGACTGCTATGGACAAAAAACAAAACAAAAACAAAAACTCTGCATATAGAAAACCAGCTGCTCAAGAAGAAGGATCATGAGCATCCAGGCCTAGCCATGTCCCCTCAACAGGAAAACTAATCACTATAGCACATATTATTTTAGACCTCCTCACAATCTCCATGCAAATCACACTGTATCTGCTTTCAGAACATTTGTAAGTTTGTCCTCTAATTCTCTAGTACTACATATACTTTCAAGAAAATTAGCAGGATTAATTTCAAGGTGAACATATTACAGATCTCACTGCCAGGGTGTGTCCGCACTATACTGCTTTCAGAGCTTGCACTTTGATACCTCTTTAACTACCAGATTCAACAGAATCTTGTGATTCGTAGTTTGGTGAGGCACTTAGAATTCTCTGTCAAAGTTCTAGGGCTGTAGTTTAGGAAAGGCAACCAATGAATTCTAAGTATCTCCATAAACTACAAATCTTGCAATTCCATAGGATGGACCTACAGCAATCAAAGTGGCATCGAACTGCTATAGTTGTGTAGTGTGGGTATCTTTGCTCTATATTTTAAGAACTCATATTGCCAAAGGGAGACCTGTGGTCTCTGCACAAACTGGTACAGAAATACATTTGATCAGCTGATCAGGAACATATATGGAGGGCAAAGCAAAAACACTAGCTACAGTTCCTAGGCTTAGAACGAGCAGCCTTTGGTCTCCAGACTGATTCATGCTCTTACAAACAGACTCAAGAAATCCTTTATAAAACTGCCACTTGCCAAGCAAAAATTACAAGGGTTTCTCAATAAGCATATGGCTCATGCTACGTGATTAGCCTACAGTTCATATAAACACTGGAAACATTTTAGAATTAGATCTCAACTGTCTGATAGATAGGTTTTAAATAAACACACTTATATCTTCTCCTATACAGGTATTCTAGCAGTGTTCAATCCAGGGAACTAATCAGGTTCATATTTCCTTATCTTCAGCCAGGCTGCAGCATTAGATGTCTCCACACCATTTATCAGGCACTGCATTTGAAAACAGTTGGAAACAACAGATGCATAAAGAACCGCAAGATGGATTTTTGCATCTGTGAACTTCAGTAAGTCAACCCCCAAACATGTAATCGTATTTTTATCCAAAAGAAATTTCATTTCATATGTATTGCTGGGGCAGGGCAAGCTTTGTCAGTTTAGTTGTGGGCATCTTTCTTAAATTAAATGGTGGGGGGAGAGATGGGGAACTACCTGGAAATGTAATGTGCGTACTCTTTACACCCAGATCTTGTAGTTGTCAACATCAGCACACTGATTAATTTCTCTTTCAACCCCACATTTTATTTATAAAGTTAATTGCTGCAACAGGATTACCAATATTCAACCAATATTACCAATATTCAACCACATCACAGTAACTAATTTACTCCCAGCTTTTCTTATTCTAGCCTCAGCTAATTTTTGGCCACACACAGAAGGCCAAAGAAACAACTACTGCAGAGGAGGGGGCTGAGTATTTTCCCTGCTCCCAATAATATATGCCTGTGCTATATAATTTTGTTGGCCTTGTGGAGAAAGTAGTCTGGTAACCTTTAATCTTTCCCTTCTTATGCTGCAGGATATCCTTGGTCCATTCTGTAAATCAGAAATAAACTACTTGTTTCCAGAGCTTGGAAAAGATGGGGTTTTGGACAACAGCTCCCAGGTTCCCCTAGCTATCATGGTCACTGAGAGAAGACCTCTGCTGCACCAACTGGCAGAGTCACCAACCATGGCATACAACGATTTTTAGAAAGGAGATTTCAACATCAGGACAGATTTTCCATTCAACCTCCATGTAACAGTGCTAATTACAAAGTTGCTGAAGCATCCTGACTATTTTGCTAACACACCCTCCAGCTGTCTCCTTTTTAAAAAATGCAATAAAAAATCAGCTTGGATTTTACTTTTTTTGAGGGGGTGGTTGTTCAGAATTCTAAAGGCCTGAATTATAATCTTTTATGAATCCTATCGTTAGAACAGCCCAGGAACACCAGATGTTCAAGCAAAGCTGCCAACCAGCAGCTGGCTGCAGCTTGCAGCATGGTTTTTTTTGTTGTTGCTGTTAATTTTAAGAAGCAAAATGATACAGATCTATATTTTTAAACAAGCACACAGCTAGGTTTCACAATGCTGATCGAAGCTGTGAGGGCTGCTTCCCATCTAAAAGGACTGGCAGAAGTGAAGACAATCCTGAAAAGGAGCACCCCTTGTTTTCATAACTCTCTGAGCCCCTTTCCTAAGGGCAAAAAGAGAAAACCACGTTTCTTACTGCAGTGAGATACTCCTTTTTGGAAAGCTTGTCCATACAAGCCAGGAAAAATGAAAACAGTACAGGCCAACACTATCTTCGCCTACTGCCTGAGTGTGGAGCAAACTGGCTTGACTAGAACCATTAGACTTTAAATGCTGTTGTTTTAAAGAAACCTGTTTCAAATAGATGAAATCTAGTTTTGCTTTGTTTTAAGGAGCAGCATGTACATTCTGGGAACCCAGCAGACTGTGCTTGCTCACACTCAGGGTCTGACAGGCCAGTTTTGTGAACAGGTTGACATTCCCCCCCCCAGGTTAGTCTGACTAATGACCCATAAGTGAGCTTGGGTGGGGTTACATTATTTTATGTGGGCTTGGCATGCTAGAGCCATCTGGGTATTTGCTATGCAGACAATCTTCTTGATGCGCACATATTCAATGATTGTGGCACATTATAGCCTTAATAGAAGAGGCTGGCATCTGGGCAGATGGAGGAGAAAACAGGTGGTCCTGCCTGGAACAGGACTTGAATAACACTACCTCAGTCTTTTTCTTTTCGTCCTGAGATAGCATCACTCAAGTGTGTTCCAAGCAGAGCTACTTGCTTTCTCTTCCATCTGCCCAGACCTCAGACTCTGCATCTTTCCCTAAAGAGTTCTGAAATGTCTGCTTGTTTACAGGGACTTCCACAGCAAATGTGGGTGACAAGGGATTTCTACTGACCGGCTGGCTCTCTTAAAATATGGGTCTAGGTTCCATAAATTACAAGTGTACACACATACTGTCCCAATACCTTTTCAGTTTGCTCCTTCTCCTCACTTATGAATCCCTCAGATGTAACACCAAGCTACAATTTCCTGTGCTGTGACTGATGCCAGGCAACACATGATGGTTTGCAAGAGGCTGCCAAACCAAATCTTGAAGCTGGTTCATGCACCAACATATAGGCATACTTTGATTTGGGACAGTATTCAAATTATTAATGCTCCTGGGCTACCCTTTGCAACGTCCTTATAAACATACTTCCTCTTTTCTGGATTATGGGTGATTCCAGTGGTGGATCTTGGAGTGCATGGAGGGGTGGGTGGGTGAAGGCGTGGTTACAGCATGTGGAGGCATGGCTACGACATGCAGGTGAGTGGCTACAGCATGCAGGGATAGCTACAGTGCATGGGGTGTGGCTATGGTGAGCAGGGGTGTGGCTACGGTGCATGGAGGTGGGGCTACGATGGATGGGCCATGGCTATGACGCATGAGGGTGTGGCTATGACACAAGGGGGCAGGGGTATGGCTTGTTGGGGAGGGCAAGCAAGGAGCCATTGTGCCCTAAAAAAATTGTCACTGGGGCGCACCGCCCTCATCGCCTCCCTGTCCTGGATGATTCCTTGGGTTTGAATTAACTCTGACTGCGTTATACTTTTCCCCTTGCTTAAGACGGTATGATGGAGTGGTGCAGAATAGCTAGGAGCAAGAGGAATGGCTTTTCCATTTATATCCATGCTGTGGGCTTCCTTGACATTTGTGGATGCCCTTGTGGCAATCAGGATGCCTGATTACATGGACTACTGATCTTATCTGATAGGTTAGGGACTGGAGCACTGTCAGAAAATGGAATTGGTTGAAAAGCAGAACCCATGTACTGTACTGTAGGGAGCATGAAAGACTTACAGAGGCTCAGGTGGGACCAACTGCGCACACACTGCTTGCAAAGTCTCTCATTTGGTTTGGCACCTCCCCCCACCACAGCTCACTTTGCAAGCAGTGTGTGCAAATGAACAGTCTCAAGTGAGCAAATGAACAGACTCAACAGTCTCCATAAGCAAGAAGAACTGATGAAAGAGTGGAACCCCTGCTGAATTAACAGAATTTGTCCTTAAACTGGAAGTGTCAAAAGAGCAAGTCATGAGATAATGGGGCATCAAAAGGCGTAGGCTTTCTGTGTTTAAGAGGAAAGAACTGGCAAACCACCTCTGAGTATTCCTTGCCTAAGAAAACCCTATGAAATTCATGGAGTTGCCATAAGTCAACAAGTGACTTGAAGGCGCGTACGCGCGCACATGTGCACACCTGCGCATGCGCACACACACGAAGAGTGTTAACATTTTCTTATTAAAACTTTTCGACAAAGAAGCCCCAAAATGGTTTTAATCAAGGATATCATGAAACATGAACAGTCACAAATCCTTACAGGATTCTAGCAACCTTTGTCCCCTACAAAGTTTACACAGAATCCTCAAACATAAATGTATCCTTAGATCCTAAGAGTTCCTCAAACATATATGTATCCTTAGATCTGAAATTTTAGGAAGTAGCTCCATCACTGGCAAATCTCACCCAGAATTATAGGTTGTTGTGGGTTTTCCAGGCTTTGAAGCAGTGTTCTATTAGTATTTTCTCCTGACATTTCATCTGCATCTGTGGCTGGCATCTTCAGAGGATCCTCTGAAGATGCCAGCCACAGATGCAGGCGAAACGTCAGGAGAAAATACTAATAGAACACGGCCTCAAAGCCCAGAAAACCCACCACAACCTATGGATTCTGGCCATGAAAGCCTTTGATTTTACATCACCCAGAATTTCTGATGACCATTCCCAAATTTGCCGTATTTATTTTCCATGTTTATCCTACTTTCTTCTAAGGAAGCTCCTCTTTGAGATAATACAAGCTGAGAGATGGCCTGATGATGTCCACAAACTTCATGGCTGGGTTTGAACCTGAGGAACTTGAACTTGGGTCTCTCTAACCTAAGGCAAATACTCACTACTACACCACACTTGCTCATTAGCATTAGTGACAAATTCCAGGCACATAAGAAGCTGGCTTGTATCAGGTCACATTGTTTTATCTAACTTGCCTGGTACTGTCTAATCTAGCGTTTCCGAATCTATTGTCTTGCTCACGTCACCCCAGCCACTACTGGTCCTATATGCAAATACTGGAAAATTACTTACTGGACTACAACTTCCAGAATCCACAACCAGCATGGGCTGTGGGATTCTAGGAGTTCTAGTTCAAAAAGTAGTTCTTCCAAAGCTTGCATCCTGTTAGTGGGAGATGGAGGCTTATATTCTAACATACCTGGAAGGCCCTAGGTTGGGAAAGAATATCCTACTTTGACTGGTCACTGCTTTCCAGGCTCTCAGGCAAAGGCCTGTCACATCAACTGCAACTATTAGGATTGCTTAGTGAAATATATGCTCACAACTCATGCATGCACCGTGCAAACGTACAATAAAATGAACTGTCAGAATTATTTCATGTCTCAGTTGCACCATTTTGTGCCCTTGCAATACCATAACCTTTCTGTGCTAGGCTATTTGCATTCACATGACAGCTTCATTTATTTTGTAGCAAGCCACATCTTCTATCTCAGGAGAGAAACACACGCCTGCACATGTGGCCTTAATTGAAGCAAGCGGCCAACAATATTGAGAGATTGGCAACACTAGCATAACTTGCCAAAATTCAAGGAGGCAGATGGATTTTCCATGGAAATCCATGGCTCAGGGCTGGGAAATGAGAACCAATAATGGAGTTCCACCTGCAGGTTTTACACAAGCCCACCCATAACTGAAAGCAAGCCAGAATAAGCTATTTTGAATTACACTGCAACTTGCCAATGTTTCATTTCCATGCCATAATTTAGAGTTACACCATCTCTGACCCAGCATAACCAATATATATTCTTTTCATATGCTGCAAGCTAGGGGTGGAGTAAATGCAGTGTTGGGGGAGGGAAGAAAGACTCTCTGTGCCTTTTTAAAACCACCAACATTCATCCTTTGCTCAGGTGCCACAGAGGCACAGTGCTCAGCATCCAAAGAACTGTGCTGTAAAATGTTTTTCAAAGTAAGAGATCTATCAAATTAAAGAGTGCCAAGTGGAGCCAAGATTATAAGACTAACAGCCTTGCATGTACTTCACACCTAATAAATAAATACATACTTACATACATACATACATACATACATACTTCCAGGCCTCAATACCACGATGCAGGAGTCTTGAACGATGCGAGAGATATTTATGTATGCATATGTATATGTATGAAGGTTCCAAACAGAGGCAGAAAGTCAAAGAAGAATAGCTATGCAATATTTGACAATGTCACTGGCAGAGCACATGAAGGTCACTTTTTTTTATATTGCAACCTCCCAGACTCCCTCAACTAGTATAGCCATGTTAGCTTTGTCATCCTGGGAGTTTTAGCTGGAAAAAAAGGCTTCAGGTTTCCCCATGGCCTTGGACTATGACTTGTTTGTGCAACTACTTTCCATGTAGCCCAACTACAATGGACATGCCTGCAGCCCAGGGAGGGGAATACTTGTCCCTCTCTCACCATCCACGAATACATGGGTCCCTAAATGGTGCGGAAATGCAGTATTCCTGCAACTGCAATGCTTCATTGAGAGAAGACAGCTGGATTCCCAAACTACCCAGAGCCTCTAGCTTTTATAGTGCAAGAATTACCATATAGAAACAGCCTTACTTCTGTGTTTATTCAGGGAAGCAGCCAAGGATCTCAGCTAAGATGGTACCTTTTCAGCTTAGCTACAACTAGCTGAGGCTGATTAACTAGCCCACAACACTGCAATGCAATGCAATTGTAGGGATGAGACTTCCAAAGAGAAGGCAATGCTAAACTAAAATGAGAACCCTGTGTAGAAAACTATGCCCTAATGGAAGTACTTCCTCACACAGCATGTAGTTACAGAATGCAGTCTGCTGCCACAAGATGCAGCACCAGTGATCAATTTAAACAGCTTTAAAAGTGGATTAGAAAATTTATGGAGGTTAGGGGCATCAATTGCTAGTAGTTGGAACAGCTGTATAGTGGGATTCCAAAATGGTGGGGAATGCAAAATGGAGGGTGTAGCTGCACTCATGTCTGGGCATCAGGTTGCCTCTCTGTGAACACACTGCTGATTTAGACACTCCTTTGGCTTGGCTGTTCCTATATTCTTACTATCTGCCTTTCATTTTAATGAGACACGGTGCAATATTTGTGGAAGTTTTAATTTCTATTTGGATTAAATGACTTTGGTTATGATCACTTCCAGTGCCTTTAGTTAACCATTCCATCCACATTAGCACCCAGACATCCATTTTCTAGCTGTTGACTGAATCAATTTTTCCCTCCTGTACAATACTGTGCTGCAGGTTCCACAATGCTGCTTTGTCTACTAAAGCCATTCTCCTCTCAAAAGGTGAGGAAAAACAAAAAGAGGAAACTGTCCCTCCAAAGAAAAACGTGACAATTTCAATGGCAAAGGGAGAAACTAACAATCCTCATCACAGGGATTTTTTTATTTTATTTTTGTGGACTACAATTCCAAGAGTCCTTCAGGAAGCATGGGTGGTAGACTTGCACTTGCAGCCCAAAAGAGGAAATCTGCAATCTTTGGATAAAGCCCCTAGTTATTCTTTTTCTGCCCTTGCTCTTGTTTTGACACAGCCTAGAACATCTAACTTAACCCACTGGAGAAAAGAACTTCCAAACAGAATTTGAGCCCATTTCCATTCTCAGGTGAAAGCTATTTTTGAAAATATAACTGTTTACATTGGATTTCTGTACAATATTTCATTCTTTACTTAAAGGTACTTTAGAAGCTATCCTATTTGCTATTTCACAGGGAAAGAATGAGGCGGAAAGACAGCATAGCTAAGCCATGGTCCAACTGCAACCAACATAATTGTCCACTGGATTAGCTGCCTCTTAGTTGTCCAAATAAATTGATCTACTAAAATCTACTGACCCCGGGACAAATTTAACACTAGGAAGGTATGTCCAGTGTTGATCTAATTCTAGGTAACCTTTCCAACTGGCTTAGAGAAACATCCTTGTACATAATCTGGAATAACCTCACCATCCACTCACTGACCTAGAAAGTAACATTCTTGTACATAATCTGGGGTAACCATTTCTACTGCAGGGAACAAAACTGTGTCGCAATGTGAATACCATTCATTTCCCTCAAACTGAGTTTATTAATATGGCTCGGGTTTTTTTTAAAAGATCTTTTAAAACATGCAATAAAACAGAAGCCATGGTTTGAAAGAAGGGAAGGAGAGTACTACCAACCTAAACATAAAACCTAATATGGAATGAGAAAAAAGGCATTCCTCCTCATTAAGTTCTCAGCATCCACATTACTTGCAAATGAAGATAATCCAGCAAATTTAGAAGGACTCACTCCATGAACTGAAAAATGGATCTTCTACTAGAGTTCAGCAGCTGCCATTGCACTACTTTGGAATATATAAGTGTGAGGCTGTTATCTGGTATGTTTTTCCTACTGAGCTGCTAAATTTATTGGGGCTCTAATTGAGAGGAGAGTCACTTTTTTTCTGCTGACTGGATCTGTACAAATCAATTAGCAAGTCAAGAGTTTGCTGATGTCACAAAGAAGTGCTTACCACAAGCACAGGAGGGGGAGGGCAAGGAGACTCCTCAGTCAAGCCTGGGGCAGTGTTGGAACGTCCCATTAACACTGGCTTGTATTAGTAACAAGGAATTCATAAAATGGAGAAACACAACTACCTTGCTTTCCTGAACTACAAAGCAGGAAAAGGCTACTTCCTGGGCACAGAATATAGTTATTCTAGATTTAGCATACACTCAGGTGCTAGGATTGTCAAACAAATGAGTGTTGCACTTTGGACACAGGATGCTGGTATATATCCCTTAATGCAGGACTAACTTCTGCAAGACCTGGTTGAATATCAATTTGCTAACCAATTAGTTTGCTCCTGTGCCCTTCACATGCTAGAAATCTTGCAAGAGCTATATGTCTTGTTTCCCCTCTGCTCTTCCCCTCATCTGCATCAAGTAACAGGAAGCCATCTATTGCCTCTAGGGTGAAAAAAATAGGGGAAAAGACCAACCAAATAAAATGATACAACTATGAATTTCTGCCTCAGCTGCCATAAGCCTAAGGAATAGAATAACTCAACTCCAATCAATCCTCCCTGTTTGAATTTTGTGTCTTTCACTATCACAACTCATGGGAGCTGGAAAATATGGCTTATGAAATGCCTCTAGGCAAAAAAGCTCAAAGTGACAAGGATAAAAGCACAAGAGACAAAAGACCTTTTGTTTTTGAAAAGCACTCTCATCTACACTGGGCTCTTCCTACCTCAAACAATTAACTACTGATTTTTTTTTCCAGGAAGCAGCAAATGCTTCCACATACTTTTATTTATTTTATTTCAGTATATATTCTATACCTTTTGAAGGTAAAACAGTTCAAGATGGCTTGCAAGATAAAAACACAGAACATTTTTTTCATGTTAATAACATTATATTTGTAACTTATAACTTTCACATTATCATTTTCTGTTTTTAATTGTTCCTGTTTTTAATCTTGTTGTAAGCTGCCCTGAGTCCCAGTTTTGAGAGAAAGCATCATATCGATCAAATACATGCGCTTTTTCTTAATTCAAACACTAAAATCTCATTTGAATACAAATAAAAATGTGGATATTAGCAATGTCCAGAATCCAGTAAAGGAGTTGCTCTTTCATAATTGTACAGTCAAGCTCTCCACATTTGTGGGTTTCACTTTTGTGGATTTGATTATTCACGGATTATTTGCTGTCACCTCTGCTGCCTCCCTATAACATTTTTAATAGAGACTGGAAGCCGCTGAGACTGAGAAACTGTGAATGAGGCTTGTAAGTCCCTGTTAAAAACGGTGTGGGGCAGCAGTGGAGGTGGCAACAAGCCCCACCAGTCATCCACTTCTTCCTTGTGGAGGAACCTTGATGTCTCAAAGGAATCCACTGTGGGTTGAATATGCTGATCATACTATTTTGTGTGTTAAATACAGTTTGGGAGGGCCAAGAGTTATTCACAGTTTTTTCACTTTCACGGGGATCCTGTGCCCCTAACCCTCGCAAATGTGGAGCGATGACTATACTTTACATTAGAACTGAGCATCCATATTCAGCAAGGGCCTGCTGTGATGTTACTATGTATTGGAGCCAGTGAAGTGACCCATGTGGTGTGGGACCAATACACAATGGGACATTAACTAGGAGTGCTGATGCACCCTGCTATAGCCTGATACATATTAGGACATTGCCCTCATACAGATCTTCAGAATTCACTAACAGGGTTTTTAGACCCTCGGCCTGGCTAAATACACATAAAGTTGTGTGTGTGATATAGATCCATTAAAAGGAGACTTTGCTCATTTCCACACTACACTATTATACTGCTATTATTCCACTTTCAACATCCTGTGGCATTTTGTGGCTTGTACTTTAGTGAGGCCAAAGAGCTCTCTGGCTGAGAATTCTAAATGCCCCTTTCTAAACTGCAAACCCCAGGATTCCATAGCATGTTGAAAGTGGAATAATAGCACTATAACAGTGTAGTGTAGAAATGGCCTTAATCTTTCAAGTTTTTAACACCTGTTAAAAACCAGTCAGAAAGGCAGCAATAAGGCAATCCATAAGAACAGGACAACCACAGAGGAGGATGGATCTGCTGTGGCCATCAAACTGGCAAGCTTGCCCTTGAGGGCAGGTGAACAAGGACTCTGTGGCTGATCTTAGTTCCCAGGCAGGTTAGTAGAGGTACGAGTCGTCCTTCAAATCATCCTCCCAACATTTTGAAGCAAAATGCTGCCTGCTTTACTTTGAGGTTGAAACATGGCTCCAAGATTCTGATCACAAAGTAGTGGCAACAGAAGCAACTTTCATTATGGAACTTCCCACAGACCTCCTCAATTATGTACCATGGAAGTAGAGTCAGTGGACAAGTGTTGGTCTGTGAGCCACTGGCTACTGGTTCAAGAAAGAAGGAAACTGGGGCAGCCAATGGGCAGAAATATGGTGCCAGTCCCTGGCAAACTTTGGAAGGAAGGGAACTGATGGCCCCTGACATGAAATGTCGTAAGATGCACATACATAAGATGTACGGCTCTAAAGTACATCTTTAGAGTTGTAATTTATACAAGTAAATTATTTCCTGCATCACAGTACCTTCAAACTTTTCTGCACCAAAGATCTGGAAAACTGGTTTCCCCAAAAGAATCATAAGTATCTATGGATCAAAAATTAATTTCCATGCAACTCTGTGTGAGTTTTTGTTTTTGGGGTGGGGGTAACAAATCTATCTTCTGACTTAAATGCCTATTGGAATACATTGGCTACCATTTTAAACACATTTACAAATTAAGGCCCATTCAGCACAGTCAAACTGTCTTTTGAGTAAGCATGTACAGGGCTGTAGAGTACACAGAGAACATGCAACATTTTGTTTCCTGTTTGAATTATATCCTGATGGCACTCAGTTCATCAGTATGTTTTCTCTTTACTAAAGAGTCCTCTTATTGTTTGCTAGTTTGGGCTTGCTCGCTCTCTCTCTGGCGAAAACATGTCCCCGTGTATGGATTTTAACTGCTTAAAATGAAGCAGTTGAGCTCCTTTTCATAAGATGGCCACTGCTACGTAGCATGAGAGTGACCACATTAAGAATATTTCTCTATTTAGTTATAAAAAAGAATATTTACACCCTGCCCTTTATCTTGGGATCTCATGGCAGCACACAATATAAACAATCTAAAACACTTCCAGAGTAAAACCATAGAAGATGTAGACAAGATTTTTTAAAATATATATTGAAGAAGACAACAGTTACAACAAAGAGGCCAAGTGTAGTGGCCAAGTCAAAAATATGTGCTGCCTGTAGAAGTATGTAGCAATACTTATCTAGCAAACTGTGTAAGTTGTATATGTGTGTGTATATTTGCAAAGCAATGCTCAGTTGTTGGAATGGGTTACTTGACATAAGTAATACCAAATATTAAGCTCATTGTTAACATTGCATTCTCAGCAGCTGTTTTTTTGCCCCCCCATTCTTCTGTACTGTATCACTCACTGACATAACTGATCTCAACTGTCTTTTCTCTTTTCCTCCAGTTTTAGTCTTGTGAGGCTGGGGTCAGACTCTTGAGGCCTAGTCAGCTGAGTCACTTCCTGCCTCTGCCTTTTGTTTCATTACAGTCATATCCTGCCTTGTCTACAGTTCTGAATGACATATGTGGCATCCTCATGAGATTTCCTAAGATCTAGATACTGATTAGGTCCAGAATAGCCTCACTTCAAGAATGGAACTGCCCCAGACACAAAAATCAATTTTGGGATGCCTAAGTGCACTATTTATCCTTTTCTGTTTGATGTAGGTTTGTACAGACATGCAACATACACACACAAACTCAAATGCCTACTCTCTTCCTCTAAGGTAAGAAATCCAGTGTGAAGAAGCAAGCTGTACCATACTCTTTTTCCTTCTGCAAATACCAAACCAACTGAAGGGAAACTTCCTCTGGGTTTGCTTTATTCAAAGATGCCTTTAACACAGTACCTACTATTTTGCTTCTGAGAAAGAAACACTGGTCTTACCTGTGAAATGTTCATTTCCAACAGTGAAAGATGAACATCCTGAGATGTGCTGCTCCTCCCTCTCACTCCAACAGGCAGGAATGGTACAGACCTTTGAGGAGCCCCCTCTAGTGAGGCAACCCCTGGCAAAGCAAGTCAAATTATCAGCTAATGCTCCAAAAAAACTTAAAACTCAGGAAGGTAAAGGAGATAAAAACAAGAAGGGCTTTCCCATGCTGACAGCTAGTAGTGTAATGAGCCAACACCAGAAGTGAGCAAAGAACCTCTGTGTTGGGCAGGAAGGATGTTCATCTTTCACTGCTGGAAATGAACATATCACAGATAAGGCCAATGTTTCTCTCCCCAGCAATGAAAGGCTGAATATTCTTGAGCTGATATACACCAGAGCTCCCCAAATCAAGAGTGGGAAAATAAACTGCTGGTGTCTGAGGTATAAACTATTACTGAAGGCCTGTTGAGCACCTTCTTGTTGAATGTGGCTTTGGCAAAAACAAAGGCACCAGACTCACAGAACTCCACAAAGATGGGGCTGATTTCCAGGTCACTGTCTGGAAGATGTCTCTCAGTGGCTGTACTGGCAAGAGCCACTAATGTAATAGCACTCCCAACAAGGTGAGTGACAACTTCCCCAAATAACAAGGACCCCTGATGCGGGCCTTGAGCCATCTATTGAGTGGGAAAATGAAAACATTCTTCTCTACAGACTGTGGATAAAGGAAAGGGGAAAGAGAATCAGACAGGAAGGGACTCTTCATTCTCTTTAGACAAGATAGAAATACTTTTCATACATCCATGGTATGCTGTATCTTCTCCAATGGTTTCTTGGGATGAAAACAAAATAACTTCCTGATCCTATGAAAAGGAGAGTTTACTTGGGACATAAGAACATTAGAATTTGTGGACATGATGCCCAGTTCTTTTCAGGCCAAAAAGCCTTCCCACTGGTAATAGGCATCAGAAGATTATTTTCCATAGGTATTTCAAGGTATTATTCAGAAAGGCTTGATCTGTCAAAGCATACTGTCAAAGCATTTAGGGCTGGGAAGATATCCCCAGGATGGGTAGTAGTGCATAATTGGCAGAGATGCTAAGGAAAGGCCCCCTGTTGATGGGAAAAAGGCAAATCCCTTGCTTGGGAGACAGAAAGGAAATTCTTGCCACAGTCTATCTCTGGTGACAGACCATGAGTGTTTAACTAGGGAGACCACCAACCATTAAGAAGGAATTGGCTTATGTGCAGTGAACAGAATCTGATTCAGGGCCCTTGCCAAATGTTAAAAACAGAGAAGGTGGCCGTCGTTTGACGATGTCATTTGCCACCGTTCTTGGTTCAAGTCATCCTGTAAGAATGTTAGTTAGGACTCAGAGACCTCTTGGTAGGTCTAACTCTTTCTTCTTACACTTACGGAAAAAAAATTTAATTGCATTATCATGGCCGCTATTGCTGGGGTTCCTGTCAGACTGAGAGATACTAAGGCCACACACTCAATTATGTTTTGAGTTCGTCTGCTGAGAAGGCTGTGTAATATGCTATAGAGCAGTGCTTCTCAGGCTATTTTATCTAGGGACCAGCAATTGTTCTCTCCCTACCCTTGAATATGCTAGGGACCAGCACTATATATTTGCCCATATATAGTGCTTTCCTTTCAGTCTTGGAAACTCACTAGGGAGCAACAGCCAATGGTTCTTGGATCAGCCCTAGTCTAGGGACCATCTCTTTGACTAACACTGGTATATAGAAAATTAGAGGCTTATAGGACAGAGAACTGTGATGGGCCCCATGGAGCCTTGGGATTGCTTACTTGTCTAAAATACATTCTGGTAGATTCTGCAATTAATCAGAATGAAGCCTTATCCCAAAATGGGAAACTATGCCAGCTAACATGTTATCAATTGGTTGTACTAACTGCAGACACTCCACCTTGTAAGCAATGGGGATTCATCACTTTCGAGGACAGACAGTTTAATGCCTGCCAGCCAACAAATATTTTAGCCAGAATGGTGAGAAGTTCTTTACTGGATCATCTGTATACTTATATAAAATATAAGTATAAAATTGCCATGGCTAGGTAAGGAGGGGATTAGCTGAACATGTACAGGGAGTAGTTGCATGGATGGATCTTGTGTTAACAGGACCTGTTTCCAGAATTATATTTGTTTTCATCTGAAGAAAAACTCCATGCCAACAAGTTATTATCATCCTACTGGATGACTGAGGACACTCTATAATGAATGAACTATTGACTAAAGAGTCATGGAAAACTACTAAAGGACTTGGTAGGGTTATTCTTCTGTTACAGGAGAGCAGAAGAAGAAAATCCTCCAAGAAATATCTGTCAAACAAAGAAAATCCAACAGTTTTAAATAGTAAACTCCATAAACGGAGTTGTACGGTATATTCAATCAGAGCATGTGTGCTAACAGAGAGCATGGTATAGCAGTCTGTGTGCTGCACCAGGAGTATGGGAGACCGGGACCCAAATTCCCACTCAGTCATGGAAACCCACTGGCGACCCTGGGCAAGACACACTCTCCCAGCCCCAGAGGAAGGCAACAGAAAACCTTCTCTGAAAACATCTTGCCAAGGAAAACCTGGTCAGAAATGACTTGAATGCATGCAACATCAACATGTGTGCCCACATAACTGAACCAGGAAGGTGCTGTAAGCTGTATTTCAGATGAAGGAACTAGCAAAACTATCTCTGAGTATCCCCTGCACAAGAAAACCCTATGAAATGCATGAGATCACCGTAAGTTGACAGGCAACTCAACTTGAAGGCAGAGAGAGAAAGAGAGAATAAATGAAACTAACTCTACAACAACAATAGGGGCAAAGATTTAGCTATCATGCCTCAAAACTTGTACAGAAATATATTCTGCTTCGATGCAAGTTCCAGGGGTTCTTGAGCAAGTACTAGCTCTTTCAGGAAGACTGAACAATCAAGCCCTCTTAAGGCTAGGAATGAATTTTACCCAGAGCCAAGGATCAGTGGAATAATGAGCCCATGTAAGAGAACTCCTATTTAAAATGTAACTATTCAGACTAGTTAACAGGTACTTCAGCTATTGTCCTTGGCAAAGCCCCTCAAGGCTTCTCAGGATGCGATGGAAGGGGAGAGGAGGCAAATCTTTCTTGAAAGAAACTGTTCTTACTGTTTTAGTGACTTTAGAAAAAGGGAGGGGGTGGAAGGTCTTCCTGGGATGGAGAGAACATTTTTGTTTTTGATTAGAAGACTCATAATCTCTTCTATCTCTGAGGAGAACTTTTCCTTAGCAGAAAGATTTTATATTTCTTACTCTCCTCCCTAGACGGGCAGCCCTACTCTCTGGGGTGGGGCGCGGCGCTAACTGTTTCCTGCAAAATAGCCAACTGGGATTCCCTGTATTTCATATCAGGAACTTGGCTGCCCTTTCTGCCTCTGAAGAGGGACCGAGCTGGCACTATCAACCCATTATGCACTAATATAAATTGGTCAACATGTTTGAAAGGATTTTCTCAGAGGTCCCTAAATGTAAGCAGTGCCAATCAAATTGAGTCACAACTGGAGGAAGGGAATATTTCCTTCCTCGCTTGAGTCAAATGAGTTTCCTTACTCATTACCCTTTAAACAAACCAGAGCTGTGGTCTATGTCCTTGTACTGAAATGGAGAGGTATCAAAGCTGGCACTAGCCCTGAAAGAGGAGGCCTGCAACCATTTGTGGATCTTCTGTTTCAGACTGGCAACACTGCTTGGAATCTCCTTTGGCAACCGCTATACCCAGAAACAAAAGGCTCTGATTTATAATGGAGACGGCAATGGAAGCCTTGGATAGAGAGAGAAGAAGCTTCCTGTGTCATTTAAGGCTGGCCTCTTCCCCTGTGGAATTAGTTTCCAAGCATCTCCTCTGTCTTCACATGAACCAAGGTGGAGCAGGAACAGAGCATCCATGAGGAGGAGGATCTGCAGCTTAGACATCACAACTGTGGAATAACAATTATTATTGTTATTTAAACACATCTTGGAAATAGCATGTTAGAGGCAGGGTTGCTGTGGAGAGTGCTTCTTTCCTCCTCTACCAAGAGAAGCTGCTTTATGCAGTAGCTTCTGTCAGGCAGCTGGAAGACTATTCCTGAGTTAGGAATGTTTGGGGGCAATTTCTACTCATGAGTTGGTAGCTGCATATGCTCATTGAGTAGGGAGGCAGGGCAACTCCAACTATTGGCTGTGATGTTTGGAAGTCATTGCCATGCTGTCTGGAAGATTCTGGGAGATCTAACCCCCCAAAAGATTGGTTTTCGAATCTCTGCACAGCAGCACATGCACGAATGAGCTATAAAGCTCTTCAGATGTAAAAATTGTACAACTCACAGCAATTACATCAGCAGTCAAAGGATAAAAGCTGATCGATTGAGAACTATTCTGCTGTAGCCTTCCCTCATTCATCCATCACCCTATCCAAATCAAGTGATGGTTACCATTGATTTTACAGCCACAAGTGGGACTAGACTGCAGCATCAAAAAGTTCTACCAAGTCCTTCAGTGGCAACTGAGTACAAACTCCTATCTGTGCCATTGTATCAAGCAATCAGCACACAAACTGCAGTTGCAAGTATAATACTCTTGCCTAGTATAGGGGTGGGCAATATTTGCCCTATTAATATTTTGGACTCAAACAACCAGAAGCCCCACCCAGTATGGTAAGTAGTAAGGGATTATGAGAGCTGTAGTTCAAAACAACAAAAGAGCTTTAGTACTATCCACAGTGTCTGAATGGCAATACCCAATATGTTTCCACACATGCATTAGTCTGATGCAATTCAGGGATACTGTTCCCCTCCTTTCAATTCTAATCTCTACCACATAACTGTTAATTGTTCAAATTCATCTACAGCTCCTGCATTAGAGAATTATCTCCTAATAAATGGGACATAGAGAAAGGGACTCGAGGCATTTCATGGGAATCAAGGTTCAAGGGGTTTCTATACTGCCTTTCAGATAAACCCCACAAAGCAATATTTGGAGCAAAATGATGGGTAATTACATGGGAAATGGAACTGAACTTACTTTAATGTGCTAAATATCAAAACAGAAAACCATGGATACAAGACATGCTTGGAAATAAAGATGATTAAACTAACAAACATGGTAACACAGAATTCCAGAAGTGTATCTGTACTAAATTTTGAGAGATATTTTAGGGGAAAAAATGCATATATTTGGCCCCTCCCACTAACATACTACAGTGATCCTCCATTTTCACAAGGGTTCAAGGTGCAGAACTCTTACAAAAGTGGAAAAATTGCAAATTACTTCCTCCAATGCTCCCCCTCCCATTCTCTTCTGGGGCTCCCCCTTCCCATTCCCTTGCCTTTTGCCCTGACACACATGCCTTCCTTCTCTGCACCTGGTCAAAAGGGAAGGGAACTGGAGGGGAAGGCCCATGTGTGCTTTCCTTCTCCATGTGGTACTCCCCCTTCCCATTCCCTTGGCCTTTACCTCAGCATGTGTTCTCCATGCCGAGGCAAAAGGCAAGGGATTGGGGAGAGGAGGCATACCTGTGCCTTCCTTCTCCGCTTGGTGCTCCCCCTCCAATTCCCTGCCCTTTGCCTTGGCATGCATTCTCTGTCCTCAGGAAAAAGGCAACGGAATGGAGGGAAGGCACATGCACACTTTCCTTCTTTGCATAGTGCTCCCCCCCCATTCCCTTGCCTTTTGAATGGGAAGAGGAAAATGGAAGGGAGGCACATGTGCCTTGCAAATCATCAAATTTGTGAACATTAAACCCACAAATGTTGGGGGGTGACTATAAAGTAGCTGATTTCTGATCTAGCACAAATATCTTAGTTCTCATTTCTGCAGTTTATTCAATGATTTTACAGAGAAAGTTTTGCATATGTGTTTAATACCCTTGATTTTGCAGAAGATTTTGAATCAGCGACTATTCCAGAAAAAGCAGTCCTAGTGACCTAGACTGATTTGGATCTAGGTTACCATTTGTCTTGTATTTAGTAAATCACATTTTTAGAAGTATATACAGTAATTTTGTACTGGTATCAAATGTGTTGCCAAGAATTGTCCAAGAACTGAAAGTAGCTGGACTAAAAACATTTTATTAGGAATTTTTTTTTATTATGTGTACTACTTGAAATGATTATGTACAGACCAAAGCTTTCCTTATAAACTGATTTTATTGGAATACTTGTAAATATTATTTGCATTTTAAGAAAAAGAGCACTGAAAACTACTAACATACAGGCAGAACACTCCCATGCGTGGTGACTTGGAAGTAAATCCCACAATATTTAGTGGGGTTAACTCCCAGATATTATGTATACAATTGCAACCTAATTTTGCATACCCAAAGACCTGAGCACTGTAGGTAATTAATCATTATTTATGTTTCCTAGAGATGGTCACCTGCAAATAAAGTTAATTATTATTTAAGATTTATGAAATAATGTACTTCTAGAAATGAAAGAATTTTTCTACTCTGTATCACTGCAGATATGTAGTAGAAAAAAGTTTAAATGTTTTGCTGTATAGTAGTATAATATATATAGTAGCAGCAAAACACCAACCCTTTGGCCAACTCAGAGCAATGAACAGTTCAGCACACACTGACTATGGCCACACTAAATGCAGCTGAAATAGCCCTGTTCTAAATTAAATAGGCTCTGAATGCTGAATCAAGTTCTGATCCCAGATTCACAACAGCTTTTAATTTACACCTTACGGTCTCACCACAGCCTTTAATTAGCACCCCAACGAAGGGTGTCAAACAGCAAGAAAGGAGTTGTAGCTCCGTGGTACAGCCATGCTCTGTATGTAGAAGGTTTCAAGTTCCATGCTGAATTTTAAAGTAGGAATAAGAAAGACACCTGTCAGAAACCTTTGTGAGCAACTACCTGCCCATGAAGACAATACTATGCTGAAATGGATGAATGGTCTGACTTGGAACATGACAAGTTCATATATTCCTATGATGTTTCACAGTTCAGGAAGCTAATTGTTGCTGTTGTGTGCCTTTAAGTCATTTCCAACTTATGGAGATCCTAAAGTGAACCTATCATGGGGTTTTCTAAGGGGGAGGGTAAGAGTCTGCGACAACCCAAAGTCACTCCGTGGGTTTCCCTGGCCAAGGAGGAAACTGAACCTTGGTCTCTAGGCTCACAGTTCAATATCAAACCATTACACTACTCTGGCTCTCAAGTCACTCTGTGTGTGTGTATTATATAATATCTAACTAATATCTAATATACTCAACTTCAAACTAATTGCTATTCATGTCTCTCTTCAGGCATGGGAAGCCTAGAGGGTCTGAAAGTAAGCAGCACTAAAAGCAGAAGGAGAATAAAGAAGCTCCCGTCTCTATGAATTAATGCTTTCTTAATAAAAATTAACTAACATACAAAGCCATGCAGTAGTGGTCATTTTGGCAGCAAAGGTCAGCTGATTGAGTAACATGACTGTAAGGCTGCTGAACCAGAAAAAAGGGAAGCCAAACTTCTGGAGCCAGACCATAATCAAACTGCTTATGTACAACTGAGAGATACTATAGGGTTGACTTGGGTACATAAGCCCATACTCACATCCCACATCGTTCCTTTAAACATGGTTTTGCTTATCAACAGGAACCTGCCTTTCCATGATAAACATTTATTCCATGGCAGCACTCTGAATTAACTTCATGTCCCTCAAACTGAGATGGTTTCTTTTAACTAAAGGACATTAAGAAGACGATGAGAGGGAGGGAGGGAGAGATGTATAAGTATCCCTGTGGTTCTTCCACCACTGGGTTACAATGGAACCAGAGATCTGATGGCTTTCATCTTATTTTGCTGGCAACCACCCTGGCTGTCTCCTCCCCCTACTCCAAGCCCAAAGGAAAGCAGCTTTCAATGCATGTGTATGGTAGGAGAGAACAAAGGGATAGGCAGGCGCACACACACAAGAGCGCACACGCGCACAGACACAGACACAGACACACACACAGAGTCCCTTTGTCTGAGAAAGGCCATCCTTGTCAGCTTCCAGTGAGTTCAGAGTTGCAGTTTATGCTGATAAGGCCATCTACTCTAAATGTTCAACTGAAATTCCCTAGAACATTCTCAGTATGACCTTGTCTTCCCATCCAAAAACCAGTCCCTTTCCTTTAACAGAGGCAGAAGAAATCCTCCCAGTTTTCAGACAGAATATGATCAATACTAGTTTGTGTGCATTTGAGCATCTGACCTCATGCTTGTTTGCAGTATCAGCAAAAAAAATTTTTTTTAAATTAAAAAGATGGAGGGAGATGCACCTATTAGGAAATAAGTAGGACAAGTGGGAAATGCATTCAGTAAAAGAGGCAGAATTTAAAACTAGCTGATTCATTAGAATCTAATGATTCAGCTCATTTTAAGATCTGTCTCTTTTACAAATGAACAAATGGAAAGTGAGTAATACTGAATAGAGGCAAAGTTATATCAGAAGACTGTCTCTTCTGGTTCACCTTACTAGCTCCTGCAAGTGCAGTGGGACAGAGCTGTTCCAAAATTTACGTCAGTATAGAGGTGGCAGCAGTATTATATATCCACTGCATCCTCCAAACCAGCAGACTCTGTAAAGAGGTTGGCATGCCAACATTTATTCATATTTCAGGAAGAGAGACAATGGGAGAAGCCAGTAATCCAGAACCACCCTGTCTGCTGTTTCATCTGGATCCATCTACAGCAGATGCATTTTCCGCTCAGTTTGAGAGTACTGAAACATACACAATCTTTTATCTTTTGTGTGGAAAGGAGCAGAGTGGAAATAAAAGTTGGGCAGATTTTTCACATTGAAAGAGATTATGTAAACCAACAGCTCTTTGGTGACAGGGGCATCATGCAGTGTTAAGTACACAGTAGTTACCTTTCACCATCCCTTAACAACTCCATCCTCCTTTTGTTCCAGTGGCCTATATCCAAAAATTCAAACTGTGGCATTTTTCAAGCCACTGTGTCAACAAGCCACCATCCACTGCCATGGATATCATGTGTTCAAAGTGCTCTCTAGATATTGCCTCAATAACTGTAACAATAACTTTGCAAGCTTGCTTAGTATTTGACTCATATTCCAGATGAGGAACTAAATGATAGTGACTGGCCGGAGGACCCCTGGGGAGCTTAACAGTCAAGAAAAGATTTGACCCAGAGATACCTCCAGATTTTAGTCAATATGCTACACCAGCTCCAAGTTAGCACAAAAGCTCCTCCATAAGCCCTCACAACCTCGTTTTGCTGCATAACGAATGCCAGTTAACTATACCAACAGGCCAAAGACACTTCTAGGTGCTATGATGCAATCTCCTGGACTCATGGTATAGACTTGGTCCTTAACGTTAGTATGACTTCACCTACAACAGAATTAAACCAAAATAAGGACTTCTAACCACATGGCGTGTTTGATTATATTTTAACACAACTGTGGGGAAAAAACACTTCTATGTCTTACTATGAACTTCTCCAAAGAAAAAGTATTACAGGAATGATAAATAATTAAAGTAGTAGTGCCTGCTCCACAAGAGCACAATATTCCCCAAACCATGTTTGTGCATGCTTCTGACTGAATCCACCCAGTTACTCAAGTTCTGTCCTACTGATGGACACTGTTGTCATCAGTATGAAATGCTGTCATCAGTATGAAGTTAAACGTTCAATGTCCACCTGTAATCCAGTTTTAGCAAGCAATCTGTAAAGCTGGGATAGGCAATAGGTTTTAGAAGTCCCCTGAAGTCCCCACTAGTCCCTCAAAGCCTCTCATCTCCCTATTAAAACAATTTTTGCCCCCCAAACCATGCTGAAAACCCCCAAACCTGACCTCACTTTCTGTCACCATTTTGAGAGGGATTGCAAAGGAAAATGGACACATTTGAACATACGAGGGATGGTGGTGAGGCAAGGGCAGAAGTGGCCCCTGGCCCACACATAGTTGTCCACTCCTGTGGCAATATTATGCCTTCCTCAATACACTGGGGAACTATTCGAAAAATAACAAATATACCAGATAGTATATCCTTGATCCTAGGATCTGATGACCTACCAGTTCCTGGGTCCAGGAAGATTACTAATAATCAAAATACTGTAAATGTGTTTAGAGAGGTGGTTTGATGTAACATGCTGAGTTTAAGCTTGCATGCTCCCATCTTTCTTCCCATCTTAGTCTAATTTGGTGTTTCATCCAAACTGCACGCTGTAGTTCGTACTTGCTCTACAGATCAGATAATAATGTAAGAGGGAAACAGGATTCTGTTCTTCCATGTGGGACGTAATACTGGCACAGAATATAAAGTGGAAATTATTAAGACTGTACTGCATTCACATGATGCCATTAACACAACAGAGAAAATGGTGCAGGGATGGAAAATCAGAAAGATACTGTGATATTTGGTTAAATGTTATATACAAGCCAGTTTACTTTCAATTTGGAGGCAAATGAAAGGGATCTGATAATTTCTTCCTGAAAATTAACAAATGAACGGGCCTTTGAAGTAAAACAGCTGATTCTGGGTTGAATTTAGAATGATTATTCACACAAAAACTAATTAGATATGGATCTGTCAGGAATGTCACAGTGTACAGCAGGGTGGGCAAAAGGTAGAACAGGATTTACTGAGTGGTTTACAGTAGACCAGTTAAGTTTCTGACTTTTAACCATTTAACAAAAGATTCCTTGCCCCAATAAATTGGATTGTGGGAAAAATAATGCTTGAGGGGAAATCAGGTATGGATTCTTGTGTAAAACCACTGGTTCTTCAGACCTGGAAAGTACCTTGATCTTGAATAAGCTTTTTTGCCCTTGATGAGAAACAAAAATGTCTAGAGAGAAAAAATAATGTGCACCAACAAATCCAGTATCATCAGAAGATGCTGTAGGAAATGGACTGATTTCAGATTATTCTCCTTCCAGCTGATCAGAAAGCCACACATCAAGTGAGTCAGTGGGGAGACATTTTGAATGGCTCTTCAGTTCTGAATTGCCAGGCCATCAAAATATGGATAAACATGTGTTCCCAAGCTCATTCAAGCAGAGCCATCAAAGTAACCAAATCTCTCTGAATGTTCTGAATGATATGGAAAATTCAGAAGGCAAATCAGATGTTGATGATCCTTCTAAAATTAATAATCAAAACAAAACTCAGATGATTTTATCGGTATGTGAATATAAGTACAGTCAGACCTCCATATCTGTGGGTTTGACTTTCACAGATTTGATTATTTGCGAGTTTCCTCAACCTCTACCCTCTCATTTCAGGCGCTCCTTTTCCAGGGAAACCTTCCTTCTCAGCAGTTCTAATTAAGATACACAGCTCTTTAAAAAACTATCTCTCGCCCTCCTTCACTAGCAGCTGCCTAGCCACCTAAGGGTCAGCCCAATTTCTCAGCACCACAAACCCTGTCCTGATGCCCCCACACTCAAGGAAGGAGATAGAATCATGGAGTTGGAAGACACCGACCCCCTGCTATGCGGGAACTCCCATCAAAGCATTCCCAACAGATGGCCATCCAGCCTCTGCTTAAAAAACCTCCAAAGAAGGAGACTCCACCACACTCCAAGGCAGCATATTCCTCTGCTGGACAGCTCTGACTTGTCAGGAAGTTCTTCCGGAGGTTTAGGTGGAGTCTCAGGTGGAATGGGCAAGAGAAAGGAAGTATAGGGCCACCATGGCCGCCCACCCCTTACCCTCTCCTTTCCCTGGCCTGGTTTGGACCTTTGGTATCTGTTTCCCCCACCATGCCTTGGCCTCCTTCTCATAGAGACACACACTTTGATAATTGTGATTTTTCCACTTTTATGAGGGTCCTGCACTACTAACCCTAGTGAAGGATCAATTGAAGTCTTCACATCTAGTCATACCACTGATCAGCCCAGTTGTTTCATGGATACTGTAGAAACTGGGGTCTTTCTGCAATAAGATTCAAATCACCTCGCATTTTCAGTATGGAATAAGACTAGGATATACATACTTCTTAAAAGACAAGTCAGCTACAGAAATAACTTCCTTGTCACTTAAATTTACTGGGAATGTATCTTTAGATGTAGGCACAAAATCATGGCCTCCAGTATAAAGGCTCTGTCATGTGAGTATCACAGAGTTTTCACTGAGGGAATTCTACTAACTCTGCATACTAGAGCTTAGGGGATAAACCCTGACAATAGGACTTACAACCCATCAGTCTTTGAGGGCTGATTTCCAGTGAGTCCTGAGGAGGGATGGCACATCAGATCCACTTCTCTTGGAAGGTGTTGGTGTTTCCGGTAGTAGAACTAGGCCTCTCTGATTGAACTTTCACCCTCATTAAATCTTATATCACATCTAATGCAGTTATAGTTATTCTACTGAACTGGCTATGACCTAGGCGTTGTGAATTCTCTCACCCTTATAGGCTGGGCTGGGCTGGGCTGATTGTTCAGAAGGTATGACAGTGAGTATCAAGCAGCAAGTGAAGGTAACAATTGGCTTAAGAGAATGAAAGTTCACTATGTGTGCCTGAGGTTATCTCTGTCGGGCTTGGCCTTAAAGCCTGCTGAGGGGGGAAAACACAGCCTCCCTCATCCTGCCAAGGCAAAATATCTCTGGGAGTGCTTCAGCAAGTGATTGTTGTTCAAGACAGCCTCAAATCAATTTTTGTTATGCAATCTATATCCTACTGGCTTAAACACGTAACCCATTTTGTGGCATGGTACCCAAAACAGACTCCAAAAAAGATAAATCACTTTTTAAAAATGGATGTGAGGGTGATCTGGCTGCAACATCTGTCACCTCATTGATCATCAGGGTTGATTCGGCTCAACATTAGCAGTTCTGCTTCTGAAAGCCCTTTATTTGTCCAGAATGTGCCTGTTTCTAAGCAAACGTAGACCAGCAAAGTAAAATGGCTGTTGATGGATCAAATCTAGAGGTAAACAACTGCATACACAAACTTCCAAGGCAGAAGCTCAAACCACCTTCACCCCCAATAGCTTTAGTGTTTCTACCTGCAGTTCTTCCCAAGCCTTGGCAGTTTAAGTCATGATGTGCCACACTGTCAATTCATTCAATCAATATACTTCACAGCAGCAAAAGAATACAGTCTTAATTAGACATTTATCCCAAAAAACTAACCCATGAAGAGACAGAAAACTAACAATGAAGCACTGCTCATAGCAATACAGAGAACACATGGATAAAATCTACAGATGTCCTCCAGAGGTTTTGGATGAGAACTCCCATAATATCCAATCACTGGCCATGCTGGTTGGGTCTTATGCAAACCCTAATTTGAAACGTAATTTAAAATGTGGGGAGAAACAAACCAATGGAGAAGGCACATGCAAAACCTGAAGGCAGTTTATCTTGTTCAAAAGAATTATGCCTGCCTTTCCATAGATGTGCTGGAATTCAGTGCAGCAGAGCCATTTAAGTGCTTCCTTTGCAGTATTGCAATAATCTTCACATCCAAACTGTAAGGTAGGTTAGTACAATCCTTCCCATATCACAGTAGACAAGAAATGAGAAAGGGAATGACTGTCTACTGAGTTCCTGGTTTGAGATCTAAACCCTGAACTTCTTGGTTCACAGCTAATTCCTTAGCTATCAGTGACTCTGTGAAACAAATGTGCAGGTGTTTTCTCAAGATTACCAAAGTATTGTCAGTTGGAAGTCCTCAGAAAAAATATGATCACTGCCTCTCTTTCTCACCAGTTCGGATCCCCAGGGGAGCTCAAAACAGTAACATGCATAACAACCTTCAACCATTGGTATTTCATAATTCAAGTATTACCAAATCTCATAAATTCTAATAGTTGCAATAGTTTTTTTTCATACTCCAGAGATTAAATACAGAATTTAGTTTTGTAGAAATGTGGCAGTCTATTCTTAAATAGAAATCCATTTCAGGAAATAATGGCTGAAGAAAAACAGCTGAGGAGACTAGGAAAGCTATATTCTAAAGCAAAAAGACTTTAGGTCAGCGAAGATTGGTTAGCATTGCAGTGAAGCTTGGTTAGCGTTCATCAAATATAGTATTATTTTAAAACCAGTTCTGCGAGAGTGAAGAAAAAGGCTAGCAGTAAGAACTGTACAGAATCTGAATTGAAACACATTATTTATGAAAATACATGGTGAGATCCAGTGTGTTAACTGTGGTAGTACTGGGACTTCAGAAACTGATTCAATCTCCACTGAGCTACACAGCTCACTAGGTGATTTGGGCCTGTCGTTATCTCTCTATCAGCATCGCAGTGTGTTAGAATAAAGAAGTAGAAAGAGAGCTATATAAAGCAGCACTGAACCTAGTGAATAAAAAAAAGTTATATAGGAGAGTAATACAATGTTTTGCTCCTCAAGGCTAGCTTTCACCCCTTCCAAGGTAGAAAGCATAACATTCTTAGAAGAAGGGCGTGCAGAGACCTTTCAAATTAGAATAGCCATAGATATTGTATGCAGTTAAACATTTTAGAATCCAAACCATGAACAGAAACCAAATAATTTTTAAAAGGTCACTTTTCCTACCATGCAGCTCAGACAAATATTTTGATGAGTCAACACGATAAATGGACAGTATTTAATAAAGAGCCTCACCCTAACTTTTCTACCTACTGGGCCACTTAAAACTGAGTCTCTATATAAAAGGCCACCATGATTCTTTGTACCTCTGCTTCGTGCCTACACAGGAGCCTGTATGTTTCAAGCAAAGCAAAAGATAGATCTGTGAGTAGGAAGCAGCCAGATTTTGTGTTTTCAAAAAATGGAAAATGGCCACTGATTTGTTGTTCCAAGGATGAATTGCTTGGTGCCATTTGATACCAACACTCCTACTGACAATTCATTCAGTTGTCAATCTCTATCTTTGTAAAGGAGTCTAACTGTTGATATTATGACCAAAAAACCTGACTTTTTTTTTTAATTTTACTGTTTCTTTCCTACTTTTTAAAAATCACCTGGCATGATGAAGAACTGTTCACTTTGAGGGCATCCTGGTTTGTTCTAATTACAGTTACTACCCAGCTGCAGATACTGTTTTATCTCTGAAATAGAAGGCATTTGACCTTCTCGAGATCAACAGGAAGAAAAACCTTCCTCACGTCAGAATGAACACTTTGATGATGGAGAATACTGAATCTATTAGGACAGAATACACATAGTGTTAGCATTACTTTCCAGGACTATGTGTCTGTCAATGCAGGCTTGTCCAAAGCCTTCATTCTCTAAGCTTCCTGGTTAGAAACCTGCAGTGTCTAGGCTAGTCATTCTGGGAAACTGCTGACTCCTGAACAGAATTCTGCCCTCTGCGTTTCTTGGAAAAGACTTTCGTTGTTGGCTCCCCTCCTCCTTTCTTACCCATATTTTCTGCTTCTCCCATTTCTGTCCACTGCGTCCTGAAGGAACAGTGAATTGTCACCACTGTCCAAGTTTTAAAACAAAAATCCAAAAACATTATTCAGTTTAAAAAATAAAGGAGAAGTTCTACAACACAAAAGAGCAATCTGCAGCTATGAGAACTAGAAATGTACCTTTAAAGAAATTAAAGTGGAGGTTTATTTTATCTGAACTCATTACTTCCATAACTCCAAACTTGATCTCCAATTATGGGAGCAAAAGGGATCAGAGCGGGAAGAGGCAGAATTCTGGATGATAACATGTAAGACCACAATTTTTGAAAACAGAATATACATCTGAATACTCCCCTTTAAGCTTAGAAAACCAGAGAGAGTGAGAGAGAGTTTATGTAGAAAACAACTATTGGGGGAAAGGACTGGAGCATCTTGATGGTAAAGTTTACTACATGGGGAAGCCTTCAAGAATATTATCTGTCACCTGCAAGATGAAGCGACAAGTCCTCAAGTTTGTGAAAACCTGGCTCCAAGCACTCATGCTTTTTGAGTATAGCATTTGTATCTACAAACAATCTATTAATTTTTCTTGATTTATTTAATTTATATCCTACCTTTCTCCCAGTATTGGAACCACTGAGGGTTGCTGCACATAAAAGAGAATCAGCCAGCAAAACAGTTCACAAGACAAAACCTTTTGTCCACCCTGCATAACATCCAGGCCAAATGCCTACTTATGCTAGTCATCAGGCTACTGACACATATTTTGAGGGGAGGGTGGATAAAAGAGTAAGGAGCAGCAAAGCTCCAGGACAGCAAGTGCCTTTTATTCTTGGTCACAAACAATCCCAACTGTGTGTGTGCTTCACACACGCATGCACACACAAATATATAAAAAAAGCACAGGATTAGGTTTGGCAAATGGTTCAGCCCAGGAGCTATTCCACTGAGGGGGGAAAAATACACACACACACACACACCAGAGAAAAATTGGATTATTTTTCACCATGGGACTCTCAGGAAAACAATCCATGAGAAAAAGAGAAGGCAGAAACACGAAAAAGTCTTCCAAACAATGTAAACCACACTGGGGGCAGGGAAGCATCTTCTGCCCTTTTAATTAGTGAGAGGTCAGAGAGAATGTCAAGCTTTGCCATCGAGTGCCTCTGTTTAGAGGAGGAAATTAGACTTTTAAATTAAGGTGCTTTTGGCCTTTCTCAATAGGATTCTTACAGGGGGGAAAGAATGGTTCAGTACCCCTTTGCTCTCCCAATGGTTGCACTGAACAGTATAGATGCAACCTAAGGTCAGGCTGCTATAGCACCAAAATTTATCACTGCCAAAAGGTATTTCCATGCCCCTCCAAAGCTGCACATAGATACTCAGTTCTAAATGGGACCAGAGTTATTCCAGAGGGAAGGCCAAATTGTCACGTTGTCAAATAGCACCAAGCGTATCTTTGGCATTAAGTAAATGTTAAGTGATGGCAGTAGATGATCACTCTCTGCTTTGCTCTCCACTCAGGCATGGCCTGATGAGGATGGGCACAAATAAAAGCCACAAGCTACGCTCTCCATTCTCTCATCCACCCACAAGGTGAACTGAGGGTGCTTTCTTTTACTTCCATATGCTTGATTTTCTCCCCAGAAACAGGAAACCCACAATTGTATCCTTAAAATTAAGACATTTCTTTTATCTTAGGGTTCAAAAATAATCACAGGCCTACCTTACCAGGATAAGTCAAATATTTGTATCAGATTTGTTGCTGTGTACCTTCAAGGTGTTTTCGACTTATGGTGTCCCTAACACGAAACTATCACTGCATTTTCTCGGCAAGATTTGCTCAGCAGCCCTCCTCTGAGACTGAGCTTCCATAGCTGACCAGGGATTCAAACTCTGTTCTCCAGAGTTGCAGTCAAATGCTCAAATCTCTACACTATGCTGGCTTACATTACATGGATCCCCCCAACACAAGAGCCATCTCCTCTGCCAATTCATACCACACATCTGGGCCCTGTGCAATTTCCCTGTTTCATGCATCTCCATATGTTTGTTCCACTCTGTAGTTGCATACTTTACCTTCCCAGCATGTACTTCATGTGCCTAGTTGGTTTTTTCCCCCCTTGGTGACTGAATCTGAACATGTAGGGGTGAAGCAGTGAAGACTTGTTAAATCAAAATGAAACCATATACAAATATTTCCAATCCAACTGTGAAAGGCAGGAAAGTAGAGAAAATACTGCATGGCCATAAGGAAATGCAAAACCATTTTTTGTACTATAGATAAGAATTCCCAATACATCTTTGTTTCACATCCTTATAGCTGACTCCACCTTGCTCTAATATCCCAGAATTAAGGTCATCGGTATCTGTGATGGTTAGAGAAACCTTAATCTCCAAGATTCCTATGAAACAGTCCTTCCTGCTATCTCATAAATTTAATTTCCTGCCTCCTAAATTTCCATGAAAACAAAAGCCCAGCTTAAAAGAATTTAGAGGCTGTCCAGACCAATCAGTCAAGGGAGTCCAGCGAAAGGGGCAGGCGGGGAGGAGGGGAGAGATGGAATGAATCTGGGCGGGTGATGGCAGATTTGCTGAGATCACCCAAGGCCTAATAAGTCATTCTGAATACTTTTTTAAAAAAGCATTTGGGCAGTATGTCCAATGAAGAGAAAAATCACAGTATACAGCAATACTCCTCTGGCAACTCAAGCAGTAGAAGATCAAGGGTGCTGTAGGCCAAGGGACCAGAGGGAAACAGCAAGCCTGGGTCCCTCTTTCAAGAAGGGAGAAAAGGCGACACAGGACTGGAATAGCTCTGGTGGGGAAGAAAGCCTGCAGCTCAGCATTTAAAGCGACAGGCATAGCAGCAGAGGAAGCTAGGGAAAGCAGACAGGCAGTACAGTTTTACAGGCCAGCCAGAGGAAAATTGTACTTCTACTTGCATGTGCAAGATTATAATCACAACAATGTAAGCACATTCGCCGGCAAAGGCAGAAGGATAGAGGGGGAGGATGGATGTGTGTATGTCCCTTTAAGTTGCCTATTAACTTATGCAGATCCTATTAATTTAATAAAAGAATACTCAGAGGTGGTTGGGCCTGTTTCTTCCTTTGAAATATAGCCTACAGCACCTGGTATTTGCCGGCAGTCCCCCTTCCAAGGACTGACCAGAGCTGACCCTGCTTGCCTTCCAAGATCAGACAGAATCTGCTACCTTTGGGGTATTCAGGTGGGTGGGGAGACCCTGCTCAAACATGCCTGGGTATAGAACATGATACTGATCACCTGTGTTTCAAACCCTTTTACTACCATCCTATCCTCCTCACCATTTGTTTACCATGCTGCGGTATTCAGTCCTAGATTGATCTTCAAAGGTGACTCCTTTCATATTCTTCCCTTGAAAAATTCCCTTTGCCTTTGGCAAGCTCCATGCCCTTTTTCTCACTTTAAATAAAGGAGAACAACAACTTTTTCTCATTCAACAGATATAATGGGATGGGCTTTGTCCCCTGCAGAACAGAGACATTTACCCATGCAAAACTGAGGATTTGGGAGTCAGAAAACTCTTTCCTTCCCTTTAGCTAGAACAGAACTGTTGCAGCAAAAGAACATTCCTCCTGTAAGAAAACCAAGGAATACTGTGGTTATACATAAAAGTCCTGGCATACAAAATGCTTACACTGCTGAAGATAAATGCTGAAAAAAGGAGAATCTCGTTTATACAATATTTCACTGTTAAAAGCCATCTTAAAAATATGGTTTTAAAGCTGTTTGTTTCTACCTTTAAAAGATCAAGTTTTAAAAGAAACTACATGTGGTTAGAGAGTTACTTTACATGCTAACAATACTAACACAGTAAGTCTACTTTTGCTGTGTGTGTTACAGAAATGTAGCTAGGCTCAAAACATGCACCATGTTTTTCTTTATATTCTCTCTTAGTGCATAATAAAATAAAGAGCCTTGTTGAGGGAGTATTTTTAGGAGCACATATTCCAGTGGTTGCAAATTTGCTGAATTACAACTAAATATAAATGCTCAGTACTGAAGATTGCGGGAAGCATTGTCTAGAATCTTCTTTTAAGGTAAAGGTAAAGAAAACTTGGGGTAATTCCTTAGTAAACTAAATAAGATGTGAAGAAGTAGGACCCTTAAATATAAAATGCAAGTCATCAACCAAGAAATGACTCAGAAACAAAACAAGTTTCTTCTTCATTAGCATTTCTTGAAGGCTTATTCAAATGTTTTTTTTTAAAAAAACAAGGAAGTAGACTATTGTACCAGCCCAAAGCTGCTCCCACGCATCCAAATCTTCTAAAAGTAAAAGTTCATAGTTGTTGAGAACTTGTGCAGCTTCGGTAGAAAAAAAATAAAAATATACAAACTGATATGGTTTATTTTTAGAATAAAAAAATCTTATTGATACAAACTTAAGAACAGCTATGTATGCAATATAGTGAGCAAGTTATATTGGTTTTACTCTTAGAATGGCTAAATAAATGGGCTTCTGGGTCAAGGGTGGCAGGAATATTTAGGTCAGCAGTGGAACTAAAATATCCTTCACTTGCATTTTCAAAAATTAGCCAAAATATTTTCCTGGTTTTCCATTCTTAGTGAGATGAGGCTTTAGTTACCAAAAAGAGTCCACATTTACTACCTCAGGATGCCTAAATGCAAAGCTGGAAAGTATTCAGGTTGTTTATCAGAGAGTAGTACCTCTGCTCAGAATTCAAACACACTTCTCTGACACCCTGAGAAGGTAAATGCAAAGAAGGGTAGCATGCAATTTTAGCATAAAATGCACGAGCAAGTGTAACCAATCCCAGCTACTGTTGACCATGGCATGTGCCATGTTCTTAACAATAATATCCAAAATCACTGCACAACCAAAACAACCCAGCTTTGGCTCACAGTTTCCACAATGGCCCTTAGGACCTTTCCCATAGCACACACAAGAACTTAACTAATTGAAATGACATTGGCATAACCATCAAAGCTCAGCAGTTCTACTTAAAACCAGATAATCTGTAAGAGGGTGCTTGGTTTTAGCCTTCCTTTTCTCTTGTGTAGCATAATAACCTAACCTGGACTTTCAGTAGAAGATCTCCTTCTATTAGCAGGATAACCTACTTTGGGCTTATTACCAATCACCCTCCAGTCCTTCTTCTTTTATTTTATTCATACCACCTCTCAGTATCCACAAGCAACCAATACTGGGAATGTAACTCTACAGAACAAATAGCCCTGATATGGCAACCTTGTTTCCCCCAGTTCCATACCAGTGTGAAAGTAATGCTGAATTCTCCAGAAACATGCACAGGAAGGACACAAGCACATGCATGGGACGCATAAATCAGCTTTGATCCAGACTGTGCATCTAAGATCTGTATTTGCCTTCTCAATACAATGTACTCACTGCACCACACTGGAGCACTGAATAAAGGGCAAAGTAGCCCCTAACTGAATTTTGCCCCTTGTGTTTCCCATGCCTTAAAGCATAGAAGCACATCACCACTCATTGTTTCTGAAGAAATGTTTAAGATATTTGTGCACATACATTCCAATGCAGAAATTCCTCATTATTATTATTTTTTTTAAAGAAAAAGCATTTATCAAGCCAGTGGCTTCCCTAAACCTTGCAGAGTTGACTCTAAGGCCTAGGATTGCCATCATGCCTTCTAATATGTCTGACAGCACTTTATTATCCAAATGTTTATGTTTAACATTCCCACCCAAGTTAAATGTCTTACATCTTCTGGCATGCTTACAACCCCCTTCCACTGACATGTGCTGATGCGCTGTCAAAATTAAGCGTAAAGTCAGCAAAAACTCTGCAAGAACTCCACTACTAGAATTTTTTTAAAAAAACCTGTATTTTACCCAAATCCTAAATCTCAAAATATATTTTAAGGCTAAGGAGTACCTTAATCTTTTCTCTCTATTCTTTATCATTTTGAACATGGGAGATCTTTCCTTAGTTCGTCTCATCACTCCAGGGGAATTTGCACTTGACTTCCTTCATAGCATCTCTATACTCCTATGTCATCAATTTTGTATTCACATATCCTTCCTTCCCCTAAGTTTGAAAACTTCTTTTCTTTTTTAAATGAGAGTGTCAATTGCTTAATAAGCATTAAGGAAGCTGTGCAGCAGCGCTGCAAAAGAGAAAGAGGTTAGAAGACTGCTGCTTAGGTGAATATGGCCAGTGTTTTTGAAAAGAAAAAGGTGGGGGAGAGAAAGCTCTTTTACAGCAATAGCCTGGTCATTCCAGAATATAGTCAAGGTGACTATTAGGGATACAGTGGAAAAGCTGAGGCTTCTTTAATGAAGCACTAACTTGAAACCAAAGAAAACTGTGAAGGGTTACTCACAAACAGGAAGAGACACAGACTGCATCAGATACAATTAAGTTTTGTTATTCATTTTATATACCACTAACGATACTTGGCACTTAGCAAATAACATACTGCACACAAAAAAGGCAAGTCCCTGTCCCACTTTACTTACAACAGAAATTTCTACAGTAGAGGAAAGCAAAGGAAGGGGAGAAAAAAGGAATGACTATAAGCAAATGTAGCTACGCGCATTTTGACTTCATTTTGGAACATATCATGTGAAGGACAACCGGTTCCTAGCACAGCTCTAATTTAACTTCCAGAGTATTGGTAGTGCAACTGTAATTATACAAGCTGGAAGGGGTCATAAAGAACATCTAGTCCAACCCCCGGCCTCCCTTCCAAAAAGGCTCTGCAGGACAGGACATGACTACAGCATCCCTGAAAGACGGCCATCCGATCTCAGTCTTAATATTTCCAACATATTTCAGGGCTTAAGCACAAAAGAATACTGTATAGGAAACCTCAGACAGAGAAATCTTCCTTAGAACTTCCAAAGAGAAATGGTTCACACTGGTGGCAGCTGAAATTAAATACACGCCCTTTCCGCACATGGAGGGGGAAACAGGGGAAACCATGCTGAAACGGAGCTTACCGGCAGGCGGGTAAGTCCGTCCTCATGCGGAGCAGCGCGAGCTCGCTGTTCCACAGTCCTCAGTGTCCAAAATGGCGGCTCCGGTGTCCAAAATGGCGGCTTCCAGTTGGTGGAGGCTCTCCACCAACCGGAGAAGCTTGCCAGCCAGAAGCCCGCCCCCGGCAGATCTGCAGGCACACACTGGTGTGCGCCTGCAAATCTGCACCAGAGCGCGGGAATGGAGTGGCGCGCTCCGTACTTTTGAAAAACCTGTAAAAACAGCTTTTTAAAAAGCATGCTGCACGGCCACTTCGGGTCGCTCCGGATCGGACTGAGGTGCGGAACTGCAACAAGTAGTCCGACCCAGTCCGCTCCCATGGTGCAGACGACCTCTGTCAGAGGTCGCACCACGCCGTACTACTTACCCCGTGCAGAAAGGGCCTCAGTCAGTCCTCCACATTTGTGGGTTTCATTTTTGCGGATTTGATTATTCCCAGATTATTTGCTGTCACCCCTGCTGCCTTTCTATGCTGTTTTTAATAGGGACTACGAGCCTCGTGAGACTGAGAAACTGAATGAGGCTTGTAAGTCCCTATTAAAAATGGTGTGGGGCAGCAGTGGAGGTAGTAGTAAGCCCCACCAGTCACCTGCTTCTGCCTTGTGGAGAAACCCCAATGCCTCAAAGGAATCCACGGTGGGGTGAATATGCTGGTCATACTATTTTGTGTGTTAAAGACAGTTTCGGAGGGCCTAGAGTTATTCACGGTTTTTTTGCTTTCACGGGTATCCTGTGCTCCTAACCCTAGCAAATGTGGAGGGATGACTGTAATCCCAAGTGAGACAATCTCAACTTTAAAAAGAGCTTGGAAATGTTATTTTCCTGGACCACATGTTCAAAATTCCTCCAAACAATGTGACCAGTGGCCACAACTGCTCAGGGATTCTCGGAGTTGTAACCGAAAAATAACTTCTCCAAGCTCTTTTAACTAGCCTACACCCTAAACGGTGATCCATTTCGTAAAGCGAAACAGAGGTGCCTGACCACACACAACACAATCAGCAGTAAAGTACATAAAACCCAAAGTCACCCACCCCAACTCAAGGACATGGAGTACATCTGCTTTAGCTGCTTCAGGCTATTGCTGCTTATTCAGGAAAATCCCCACAGGAGATACTGAAAGGCCTTTCAAGCAACTCGCACAGAATGCGGCCTGACTACCAACAGTGGAGACATTCTAAAATGGGTCAAGATGACTGCAGCTTTCCACATTATAGGCCTACAGGAAGACAGACAGACACACACACACACACACACACACAGTAAACTTCCAGCAAAAGATGGGTGTGGACACAGAACTAAAGATTCCTAAAAATTGACTCATTAAAAACAAGCTAGCTCTAAACTGAATCGCCACTGGGAATTGCCAGTCTCAGTTCACCAGTCACGTCATCAGCAAGCCTCTCCCAGATCGGGGGGGGGGCATCTTTTCTGCTTGGCCTAGCATTCCTCCCTCTTTTCCCTTATGGGTACCTATTAATAGAAAGAAAGGAGGAGGGGAGGGAGAAGCCAACCCTTTCAGTTTCCCAGTAGTCTAGTTGGATCTTCCTTCTTCCTGTGTGGGCGTGGTGGAGCTGCCGGCAGCTCCACTAAGGTCTTTGGCTTCCCCCAAAAACCCAGGAGAGGAAAAAATAGCCTTCCTGTTCAAACTCACAAGCTCCTCTTTCTACTCAGAACACCCCCACTTCATCCACACAAGGGCCTGGCTGTCCAATTGGAAAATAATTAGATAGCAGTTTTATTTATGACTCCTCTGTCTTCCCCTCTCACCGCCCCCCATTTTAATGGCTAAATGGTGACTCATTTTGGCAGCATTAGAATACAAAGGAAGTTTTCTCTATTTTACAGGCACTGTTGTTCATTTGTTGTTAAATATTTATCCCACACAATGGTGCCTGAATGGAATCTGAGGGGCTGTTTGTGCAGCTTTCTTGCAGAATGCAAGGCAGTTGGATCAGATCTGAAAGAGGCAGCAGGGGCATAGTCCTGAAAAAAAAATAAGGGGAAAGGCCTGAATTCCTGACTTTGAAGAACAGCTGCCTTATGACACCTTCACGCATTACTTGAGTCATACCACACACTCAAGATCACACCCTTGAACTCCACATTAATCCAGAGTAAAATACCACTCCCTGATTCCAAGCTCAAAATCACCAACGCAGATAATAACCTCACTTCATCCCCAAATATATGTTAAGGGAAGCCTTTCTCATAGGGATCTACTCTCCAGTCCCCTTTTCAAGAAATATAATTAGGCTGTTAAAGGGGCACCTCGTCTACATTTAATGATCCTGAAAATCCCTCTCCGATCAACTTTCACATATTCTTTACAGGGGTTTTCTGTTTCAGTCATGCATGTAGATTTTTTCCTCAACCCACCTCCAAAGCCCCACTTCATTATCAGTCTAATAGCCAAAGGCCAAAGACATTCAAATAGCTTTGAGAAGAGTGAGCAGAAGTCTCCTCAGCATTCCACCCCACAAACTTTGTTCATTGTTAGGGCAAATGTTAGTTCGAAGCGGACCGGGGCTGCTCCACTAAAACTCCCTTCCCCCAGCACCAAAGAAGGGCTTGTCACTGGAATACCCTTCCCATCTGGACAGCTAGAAAGAAATGGCCTCACCCATCTCTCCAAAGCATGAAGTCAAGGCATGGCGGGGGGGCAGGAGAGGAGGGATGTGTTTGTGCTCATATGAAATTTCCGCTTCCTAGGAGCTTGGCCAGAAAAGACAGAGAAAGGAGTGGGGGAGGAAGATGGTGACTTGACATTGACAGGCCTTACAATAGGAGGGCTGCATTGTAATCAAGGCCTTGCTCCCACAACCCCTGGGAGCCAAGCTGCCTGAAACCAGATTTCAGTGCACTCAACCCTCCAAGCCCTTTGGATTTTCTCTCCGCCCCACTCTTGTGTGAAAGCAGCATCGGGGTCAGACCCTTAGGAAAGGTTCCCAGGACAAGTCAGAGAGCAACTATCATTTTATTTTTTAAAGCAATCTTGAGGGAGAAGTCACCAAGAATCCCAGGTACTAAGTGATCACTGATTTAAAAAATCCTCCCACATATTCTTTTAACTTGCTCATAGGCCTGTGCTTATCTCTAACCACCATACACAAATTATCCACAGCATTAGCTGATTTCCTCCCATTTTCTGAATTGTTTGCAGAGGAGTTAGAAGACTTGAGAGATGCCATTGTTTCCACAGGGCAACAAAGCAATCTCAGAGACCACCACCGTACAACCCATCCCTACTATACACACATGCACACACATGCACATATGTTCAAAGAGCCACAATCACATGGAACAATTTGACCCCAGTCCCCGCAAACCCACACATATTCCCACTGCTTTATCCCCTCCCTTCCCTCATCACATCCTATTCAATAAGGGTCTATTTCCCCTGATGCATTTCTAATGAGGCCTGAAAAGATCATGTCAGCTTTTGTTTACTTCCTCATTTTCACCACACCTAAGATGTCAGCACAGCAATGGCATAGGTGGAGCACTGCTGTACCCAGCAGCATGCAACGAATCTCATTGGCAGCAATCGGAAGATCTATTCTATACGACTTGCATAAAAGAGAATTAAAGGGAAAGGTCACCTTTTGATGGGATAGTTCATTTTGTTATTGTAACGGGCTACATTTGAGCTGAAGGGGAAAACTCTTTTTAAGGATAAAATTGTTCTTGGCAGGATTGGAGGTTAAAACAGAGAGCTACTGGGCCAATATTGATCCAACTGATATACAATAAAGAAAAAAAAATCTTCCACTGCACCACCACTTCTTTACTTTGTGCCAATCTGGCCTCTGAAAAGATTTGGCAAATCTTATTTCATAAGAGGTTTCACTCCCAATTTTCAGAAACTGAAGGACCTCTGAAAAAGGGATCTGATTTCTTGAGCATTTTTTATGTAACACTAAACATATACAAAGCAAAAAACCTGGAAGCGACAAAGACCATGCTCCACACTCACTTACCCTGATCTCATTGCGCCGGATCTCTACATCACACACGGAGTGTCCTTGATGAGCCCCACTGTAGTAGCAACAGAACTGGCAGACAGCAACCTGCTCAGCCTCGCAGTGGTACAGTCGGTAGGCATTGTGCTGGGGGCAACTCCAGGCCCTGATGTCATCTGCCTCCACCAGGAGGTGCCCACGGGCTGTGGAGGGCTGCTGCAGGTGTGTCTGAACATGGGACTGGCAGCAGGGAGCTTCACACCTCAGGCAAATCTTCTGGGCAGGCAAAGGTGGCCCACGGCGGCAAAAGACACAGTGTAAGACTGAGGGAGTCTTCTCTAGGTTGAGAGAATTGAACTTCTCCACGATGTTGGTCAGCTTTAAGTTCTTCTCAAGGTTGGGCTTCTGGTTGTAGGCCTGGTTACATTCAGGGCAACGCACCAGCCCTGCCTCTTTGGCCCAAGCCTCTCCTATGCATCCCCTACAGAAATTGTGCTTACAAGGAAGCTGGACAGGTTCCACAAAGACATGCAGGCAAATCGGACATATAAGCTCTTCTTCAAAACAGTTCTTCCAGTTTTCAGCCATGTCTCAATCCAATATAAGTGTTTATTTTTAAAAATCTCTCTTTAAAAAGTCAGTTTTTGGTCTACCAAAGCAGATGGTGATGAATTTTCACTTTTGCAACAGAAAGGCCACTAAGTTGCTAGTAAATCAAACAAAAATAAAAATTAAAAAAATTAAATGCAGCTGTAATTCCTAAAATTCAAAACAAAATACCTCCCTTCCAGAAAGCCCAGCAAAGAAATCCAACAGTTACCATGAAATTAATTATCAGTATTAATAAAGTAGAAATGCTAATATTTAAACCCCAAAAATTTTAACTTCTTAGAGTTTTGACTTTTGATTCTGAACAGCAAAACTTACCGAGCGCTGAAAAATATCCATACAAAATCCAGAGGGAATGAGTCCAAATGCCATATGAACCTTCTAAGTTAAACGCTGCCAATGTATCACGACTTTTTGCCCAACATTTGATATTTTGAAAGAACTTTTCTCTCTCCTGACTAAACTCCAGAAAAGCCCTTTCCAAGTTCCTTTCCCCACAACACAGTTCGAAGTTCAAGTCTTTAATTAAACAACAGAAAAAGTTGAAGAAAAAAATCCAAACTCAAGATTAAAAAGAAAAAAAAGTTTAACTTCTAATGCAGCAGAATGGTGCAAAAAAATTCTTCCTTGGCTTTGGGACAGTGCAATCTCAGTAGGAAGACGGTCAGTCATTCAGAAGAAATTCCAGTCCAGGGCCAAAGGGACCCTCCCATCCTTTGCTCCTTTTTCACAAACACGAATGAGGAGGAGAAGAAGAAGAAGAAGAAAAATAAGGACTGGGGAAAGTAGAAACCAGGGGAGACAAATTCAACCAGAGAATCAACCTGCTCCTAATACACCCCGGGATTCTGTCTTTGAGAAATCTGTCTCAGCTTCTATATTAATCAGACAGAAGTGGAAAACAGTACTCCCCACTCCAAAATTCCCCAGGCTTTTGGAGAGTGATGGGTTGCTCTTACTGGAAGGAAAACAAGTATGCCTTGATCAAACTGAAAAGGAATTTCTCAACTGCTAATGAAGAGCCCAGCCCCCGCCTCTTCCCCTTTGCTTCTGTTTTCCTTCTGACATGAAAGCTATTTCTCCTTTTGGAATCAGCCTGCAAAAGGGGGAGGGAGGAGGACAGACACACACAGACTTCAAGGGAACTGCTGAAATGTACAATTCCAAGAGGACTCGGTCAGTCCTCAGCCATTTTGAGCAGGGTTTTTTTTTTTTAATTGGTGGGGTTTTGTTTTGCTTTGCGAAGTAGAAACAAATCTATTAAAAAAACGTAAGAGGGAGGGTGGATGGCACCACCCTGCAAAGTGTGCGCCTGATGGGGAGGGGGGAGGAGGAGGGGGAGGAGGGGAGGGAAGGGGAGGGCTCTAAATTGAGTTTATATAGCCGCAGCTGCTGTGCCTTTTAGCTTTTATCATCAGATCAAAAAAACCCCTACATGCTCCTCACCACCACCTCCAGCCATCTTGGGTCTTCCTCACCCCCCCTTCTTTAAAATAAAAATCTGTTTTTAAAAATATACGGCAATACCTCTCCCTCAAGCCCCCTTCGCCACGAAGCCCACCGCCACGAATCAACTGGCGGAGCGCCGGATCAAGGCGACCGCTTTCACCTTTGCCACATGCGAGAGCAGCCGAGCCCCGATCCCAAGCCAAGAGAAAAAGCCACAGCGCGCATTCAAGAGGAGGAAGAGGGAGGAGGGGGGAGGGAGGGAGGACGGGGAGGGCTGCTATCTAATCTCACCACGCTACGGCACCGGACAAGGACGGCAGGGAAAGGACGACAAATTCCGGATCATGAAAACTGAATTTTTTTTTGAGGGGAGGGGGGAAAATAAAGATCCATTTATGTATATTCAGATCCAATACAAAAAAAAAAAGCTTAGCTCGGGTTTTTAAAAAATTCTCCCCCCATTGACGAGCAGGGGAAGCTAAGCCAAGAGCTTTGCCTGCTTAGGAGAGATTCCCTCCCGCTCATACATACACACAGCGGATTAAAAAAACATAAAAAACTATAAGCACCCCCCTCCGCCTCACAGTCGGGCACACAGCGAGGTTTTTGCAACAGACCGCGAGGCTGAGCCGGGCAGCGGATGGCACAATAAAAATAATTAAGCGAGGTGTTCGGAGTAAATCTCCGGGGTGGCCACCAAGATGAAGAGAGGTTGCCTATCTATAGGAAGGCAGATAGGTAGCGATGCCGCTGCTGCTGCTGCTGCCGCCTCTGCCGCCGCCTCGCTTCCTCCTCCTCCTCCTCTCCTCCCGGGGGTGGCGAAAGCGCATTAGGGTTGGTGTGAAAGGGTGGGAGGGGGTGGGGAGGAAGAATGAACGGTGGGGGGAGTATGAAGGAACTCAAGGGCGGAAAGATGACTAAAGATCAAGGGCGCATAGCAGGATTTTCCCCCTCCCTCCCCGGCTTAAAGGAACAGAGGCTCAATCCGGTCCCGGCTCCGCGTCTCCCAGGCGGCAGGGCCCCTTTAACCGGTCCACAATTGGTCGCTGATCAATCCCCCGATCGATCGATCGATCGATTAAAGAACGATCGACTGGGAGGGAAAGCCCAGGAAGAGCCAGCGAGTCGGACAACCGCACACATACACACTCACACACAAACGGGGAGACGGGGAGGGAGCGGAGAGAAATCAGGAGTCCAATCCGGAGGGAGCCGCTGCCCTCGGCCTGGGCCTCGCCTTGACTCGGCGCCCTCCTCTCCCCGCGGGTTCTGCGCCTGGCCAGGCTCTGGCTCCTCGGGCCCGTCGGCTCCGGATCCCCCCCGTCTCTCCCTCTCCCTCGGCGGCGACGGCTGGAGGAGATGCTGCCGCGGCCGCCGCTGCTCCTGCCGCCGCGATGCCGCTCAGCCCCTTCTCCCGGGCCTCACGTGACCCGCCACAATTTGATACATTAAACACAACGCGTCCGGGCTCTCTTAAAGGGGCAACGGTGGCGCCGCCGCCGGAGAAGCGCCCCGCTAGGCCTGTGTACGGCTCGGCGCTGCGGCCGGCGTTTGTACTCACGGTGGGCTTGGGGGAGCCGGCCTGTAAGTGGAGGCCCTCCGCTTGGGAGCCAGCCCTTGCCCCGCTCTGCTCCCTTGGCCGCCTGTCAGGGTCTGAGTCACAGTGGGCGACCCTCACCCCTAACCCCACCCCAGGGGAGGGGAGGGGAGGGGAGGGGAGGGGAGGGGAGAGACGTGGCCAGGTCTACCTGTTTAATAGGCACAGCAGCTGTTCTCTCATAATGTATGGCGGCGGGTGTGTGTGTCATGTACACCTGCGGCAGGCGGCCCGGCGGCCCGGCTGCTCCTGGCAGGGGAAGCTGGCCGCCGCTAAATGCAGTGCAGGGCGAAGAGCTCACGGACTTGCTGACCGTAAAGCCGCGAGCCGCCCGCCCCCCTCGCTCAGTGTTGCCCACACTGCTCGGCAGCCGCTGTCCAGAGTTCGGGGGCGGCGGGGAATCTTTCTCAGGCCATTTCCGCACTAGGCTGTTATAGCGCTATGATTCCACTTTCAACTTCCTATGGAATCCTGGGGTTTGCAGTTTAGGGAGGGGCCTTTAAGGATTCCACAGGAAGTTGAAAGTGGAATCATAGCACTATAACAGCCTAGTGCGGAAATGGCCTCAGCCTCACCTGCAAGGTTGACAGTGGGAAGTTTTCCAGGCAGAGTCATGTCACCGCGGAGCTCTGGCCTATCCTCAGTATGCCAGAGGGATCATGGGTAGCCGCAGCATGACAGGGAAAACCCACCTAGAAGACTTCCCTCTTCTTCTTTCCTCTTCTGCTATAAGCATTGCCTAGCCTTTAAAAACGTTGTCTCTACAATCAAAACATGATTCCCCCTCTTCCACTGCAGTTGAAGGTGCAAACACCCTGCCATGGAATGAAAAGGATATCAAACCATGCACAGCTGCCCTAACTGCTTACTTGGCTAGTAGAATAGATAGTGTGACACACAATTATAAATGGCCCATGGTCCAAGAATGGGGAACAGCTCATCCTACCACTGCGCGCTGAGCACCTTGCTCAGATAAAGGACCTGGGGAGAAGCCAAAATAATGTTAGGTGCTATGTAGGTCTTACCTGATGTGATGCTGAATCAGGATAATGAGTGCTGTGGTCCCACATATGTGGAGGGCACCAAGGTCGAGAAGGCTAGTTTACCAAAGAACGACATTCTGTCCATGTAGCACAGAAGTAATACATATGGATTTGGGTATAGCTGTATATTCTAGGTGGACAGGAAATGTATAGCTGAGAGGGGGAAAAATCAAACATTCGTCCATTAAGTGTGCCATTATCTAGCTTTAGCTTGCCTTTTGTTTTTCAGAGAAGGGAAGTAAGGATGATTGTCACCTATGCTGTATCTTCTCTGTATTGATATCCAGATACTTCTAATGTTTCAAAACTCTTTAGAATTAGTGTGTGTATTATTGGAAACTCTAGCACTACTTTAGAAAGCTTTCAACATGCATTTAGAGTGAATTACATGTGAATCCTTCAAGGATATGATTATATGATGGTCTGGATAAAGGGCCATGCAAAATATTACACAGCATTGACATACGGAATAGGCACATTTCACTTCTCATGAGAAAAAGGAAGTATGCCTTTTTCCCACAGGCAAATTCATGTGCTTCCAGTATGGCTAGGTACAGTGCATGAATCTGGCAATGGGGAAGCACTAAACTTTCCTTCTTATGAAAGACAGTTGATCATCACTGCTAGGGAGCATGCAAACAAATCCTGAGTATGTTTCATCCGCTGGTAACAGCAACACTTAGAGCTCAGATAATATTTAAGTGCTCCAGTCTTCCATCAGCATGTATGTAAAGAAATGGAAGTTGTTGCACTACTGAACAAAGCATCAGTCAGTTTTCATTAAAGGAAGTGGTTTTACTGAGCTTAGATTTCCATAAAAGGGAGAGGTGTTTGTTCTCCTTCTCACAGTATTTGATCAGAAGGTTAAGATGCTTTCTCTATCCTGCTTGGAATGAACTCTGTTCCTGCTCTAAAGCCCAACACGTTGTTCCAGTAAGTAACATCTAACTTGCTAAGTTTAGTTTAGTTTACTGATTTTAGTTAGAGTGTTTTATGTATAATTGTTGCTGTTCCCTCCACAACTTTTTATATTGGACATTTAGTCATATTGTTTTAAAAAAGGACTTTCTCAATCCTGCCCTCTAAGATGGGAAGTACTGATTGACAGAATGACTTAGAACATCCATCTTAGAACTCCATGCTGATGGCAACATATCAGCAGAGCTTTAAAAAGTTATTTTGGACTACAATGTGCAGATTTGTCCAGCCAGTATGGTTACTAGCTATGCCAGCTGAGGAATCCTGGAAGTTGTAATCTAAAAAAGTCACACCCCTCCCCAAGCTCTCTCTGTCAGTAATGGGGTGGGGAGAGATTCTTGTAAGGAAGGGCTCCACCAGTATGGAAAATCATTCCTGATCCTCAGTTGATAATGCCTTTGGGCTAAGGGATAGGTTAAACAAAAATAATTTGAAATTATTGGCTTTCCAGCCTTAAATCCAGGCCTTTTAAAGTAGGAGTAAAACTCATGTGGCTCTCCAGATGTTGTACTAAGGCAGCTTCCAGCAGCACTAACCACTATAGTAAAGAATGCTATGTATTGCACTCCAACAAATCTGGAGGGGCACATGATTCCAATCTCTGTTTTAAAGCCCAAACTGTAATTCCCTGCACACTGTGGCTGCATTTTGTGTTTAATATGTTAGAAATTATCCACAAAGGATTTTTTTCAAGAAAAAGTAAATGCAGCCTATTGTTCTATGTTGCTGAAAACTGAGAAATTTCCCCTCTCCTTTGCAAGTTTACAGAATAGTATATCTGTTATCAGAACTTTCCTGCCAATCTTATCAGCAACAGCTTTTCCCACGAGGTGGGGGAGAGAGTTATGAGGCCAAATCCTGGAAAATATGCAGGGTGCAATATAATTTTCTACTGTGCTCAAACAGATTGTCCAGGAGAAAAATGCATAAGCTCATTTTCATGTTGGGATTTTAGGGTAAAAAAAGCAAAGCTAACAGCTAAGAAACATTAATGTTAAAGCTAACACATTAATGAATTCATACATTGATTTCGAACATTGTTATAGTGAGCTTTGAGACTAATTGAAAGAAAGAAGTTGGTGGCATAAGCTTTTATAGACTAAGTCTATTTCTTAAAAAAAAAATCAAAGGAGGAATCTACAATATAAAAGTCAAAGTTTGTGAGTGAGTTTGTCTGTTTGTCTGTGCCAGGCAGGTGAAGACCTCAGATGATTGGCTGTGTGAGGCGAAGACCTAATATAATTGGTGGCTGTGAAGATTCTGGGGAATCTTAGGGTTGGCAGTTCAGAGAGCGGTCTTTAGAATTTTCAGCCAGAGAGCTCAGGCCAGTTGCTATGGAGATCAGGCTTGGCAGCAAGAAGGAGGGCAGTATATTCCCTCAGGGACCCAAACTGTATGTTAATACCTCTGAATACAGATTGTATTAGGAAATATGGGGAAATGTTACACGTACTGGACAAGACAGATTGGGGAATTAGAGACACAGGACCTCAAATCTGTATATTTCAAACGCATCTAACTCCTAAGGTAAGGTATGGTAATTCCTAAGGTATTTTTTAACAAGTATTAACTATGAGAAAATAAAATCCTGGGCAACGCCAGGTAAATATACTAGTTTAAAGTAAACACAGAAAGGTGGTAGATTCCAAACTTGTCACGTCATGGGAGTTGCTGAGGGAGGGACAAGCTGGGCATACCCACACCTTGCCTGCAACAACGGGAAGCGCTATCAAACACTATTATAGTACTACAGTGAGCTGGCTGACGGGATTGTAACACTAAAGGAGACTGTTAATGGATTTTTTCTGGAAGTAGAATAAGGCAGTTTTGCAATGCTTGGGGACGGGATAACGGCTGGATAGCGATGATGTTGTGTGCTAGCATGACTCCTGGACTCCTGGAGAGAACCCACTGCTGTTGCGAGATAGTGATGTCATGTGGAAATGGCCTCCTTTGCATACTGATCCAGACTAACAGGGCTATGCCTTCGATATCTGCTGTCATTGTTTTAGTGAGTTTAAGCAATAATGTATTACTGCTAAATTAGTTGTTGTTGTTGTGTATCTTCAAGTGTTTCCAACTTACGGCAAACCTAAGGCAAACCTATCACAGGATTTTCTTGGCAAGATTTCTTCAGAGGGGGTTTGCCTTTGCTTTCTTCTGAAGCTGAGAGAGTATGACTTATCAAAGGTCACTCAGTGGGTTTCCATGGCTGAACAGCAGTTTGAATCCTGGTCTTGAGAGTTGTAGTCCCACGCTCAAACCTGTACACCATGCTGGCTTATTATAAATTATTTGTATTTTTTAAAGCCAATTAAAGTTACTAAGAATAGCCAACCTTCCTAATTGCAATAAATGGAAGTAATGAGATATGGTACTTGTTAATGTCCTTGATGTTAAAATGATTGAAATAACAACTTTTATCGTTAGTGTTAAACTCTCATAAATTGTGCATAAGAAATTCATTTTTAATTCCAAGCCCTGAACCCTTGTAATTTCAGTGGAGTAGAACTGAATTCTTAGAACAGAGTACTTGGAAGAAACACAGTTCCCAAGATGAGAGAAGCTACTAATGTAGTCAAAAGAAGAATGGTAATGGGCAGGTTATTTCCTAGAGGAGGTACAGTAGGTAAAATACATAGTCTCAGCAAGTCAGATTTTCTTCAGGGTGTGAAGAGCCCATGAGGGATAGGTTTCAACAAATTCTCATTGCATACGTTGTCTTTGCCTGTAACATTAATCCTCATCCCAGCAGATAGAACACTTGTACTCCAGTGTCATGTTTTGTTGTACAGCTCCCACAGAATTAAACCTATAAGGAGAGTATTTTTATGACATTGACACATCAACAGTTATATAAAAATTTCCCTGAGTTTTAGCCACCTGCTATATAACAAGCAAAAATAAATAAATAAATAAATAAATGGCTGAAGCATTGTCCCAACAAATTATTGCATTTGAGGTACTTTTTTTTTATTCCATACAGTGTAATGTCCTATCCCTTTTTATGATTGAAACATAACACAGAAAAGCTAGTGAGAGTGCACAGATGAGAAATAACCCCTACTCCTGATCAGAGATGGGAAGGCAGCAAGTACACACTCACCTGATCCTGTCCAGGAAGGAACAAAGGAGATACTGATGACATGAGAGACAGGGATGGAAGGATGTCCACAGACAGTTCACCGTAGAGTAGCCAGAGATATAATTTGAGAAAATCAAAGGAAAAATAAGGATGTAAACAAAGAAATTATGCTAGAAACCTTTGAAGTGCTCCTCACAGAAAACATTACTTATTGCATATATGACGTGGGAAATGAAGAGGTGGAGCTCAATTCAGGAGATGAAACCAAGTCAAAGTGTACAAGATCTTTGACATCACTCAGCTGAAGACATGCATTCCTGGTGAGGGTATAACAAAGACAACATGAAGCCTTGGTTGAACTGTGTCACTTAGACTCAAGGTTCCATCATTTCACAACATGAATGAGCCTGAAGAGGTTTGTTAGCTGATTCTACTGTGGCTGCCTTTCAGGACATGTGGACTCTTCTGAGCAGCTTCAAATGTGTTACACAACAGAGATAAAGCTACCTTTTGATAAGCAGCTGGTTGAGTTCACAGGTAAGTGCCCATTCCAGTAGCATATGCTAAGTAATCCATGACCATATGGCATAAACATGTAGTGCAGTAATGCTAAGACATCATATCTTTTGAAGATAGATATTTAACTGGGTCTGGTAAACCACAGGAAGCCCATCCTAGTTACAGTGTGGTGACAACACTAGTTGAATCACATTTCCACACTGGCTGAAATGTGGTGAAAATAATTTTATCCACCAGTTTAAAAATGGCAGAGGGTTTTCTAATAAAAAAACTATGTCACTACAGGATTTGTCTGTCTGTAGAGGGGCAGGCACAAAGAATTAGCCTTCATTTGGAAATGATTTCCTCAACAGGGAGTATTTTTGAGGAGAAAAAATACCCCACAATATCATTAAAGCTAAGGTCTTCCTGTGAAATGAATAGACAATTGTTTGCCTTGAAGGTTTTGGTCCATTTCCTAATTTTGGATTTCACAAGAACATTTTCTTGTGGTTGTTGATTGCAACTTGAAATAAGTTACAGTGTTTTTAGGGGACAGAAGTTATGTTGGTTAATCTTTTTTTCAAGAAAGGGAGGTCTTCAGCTGCTTAAAACAAATGTTCCACCTCATGTGAACATGTTTTTTTTCTGACTCTGGGTATTTGGATATTGTGGATCACCTTCATTCTAAACTAGGATTGATAAACTGTGGCCAACAGCCTGCATGAACTCCCCTCAGCCATTTTGGTGGCCTTGCAAAAACAAAACAGAGTTCCATCATGACTGAAGGAGGTAGTTGTAAGACAATTGTTTCCAACATTCCATTTTTGGGCAAGTAACATAAGTATGTTTTAGCTTCCCAGCTCCAGGGTTTTCTGGATGAGATGGATTATCTAAATCCATTTCAGTTTGGCTTCAGGCCAATTGAACAAAGACAGCTTTAATCACCTTAACGGATGACCTATACCAGGAACTGGACAAGTGTGTGTAGCTGTTGGTTCTGCTGGACCTCTCAGTGACTTTTTATACCATCAACCATGGTATCCTGGAATGGAACTCAGAGGTACTATTGTGCAATGGTTTTATTCCTTACCGGAGGGGTGAACCTAGAAAATGGTTCTGAGGGATTATATTTGACCCCTTGGCTGTTGGGCTGTGAGGTCCCTCAGGGCTCAGGTTTGTTCCCCATGCTAGGTAACATGCACACACAACTGTTGGGAGAAGTTGTCTTGAGTTTTGGGATCAGTGCCACATGTATGCTGATGATTTCCAATTCTATTACTCATTTCCACTTCAATCCAAGGAAATTATTTTGGTTCTAAACTGGTGGTTATGATCAATAACAGACTGGATGAGTAAACTGAAGCTTTATGAAGATGACAAGAGTTGCTTCTGGTCAGTCAAAAGGTAGCTCAGGGACTAGGGATTTAGCCTGTGCTGATTGGGGTGGTACCCCCCCCCCAAAAGGCAGGTTTGCAGCTTGGGTGTACTCCTAGATTCAGCACTGAGGCTGGAAGTGTGGATTTCATCAGTGGCCAGGAGTGCATTTGCAGAGTTAAGGTTTGTGCAACAGCTGGACCCATTAATAGAGATGTTGTGTCTGGTCACAGTGACGCATGCCTTATTTATATTCTGATTTTATTAATCTAATATATTCTGCATGGAGCTGCCTTTGAAAATTGCTCGGAAACTTCAGCTGGTCCACAGAGATGCAGCTAGATTGTTAAATGGGGATGGCTACAGAGAACACACAACTCCCTTGTTGAAACAGCTCCACCGGCTTACAGCCCATTTCAGGTAGTTTAAGGTGTCGTTATGATCTAGGAAGTTCTCTACAGCTCAGGTGCAGATTGTCTGGGTTATCTAAAGGACCAGATTTTCCCATATGACCCTGCTTGTATTTTGAGATCGTCTGAGGAGGCCCTTCTCTCTGCCCCACCACCTACACAGGTACATCTGATGGGAACAGAAGAGAAGGCCTTGTTGGTGGCTGCTCCTAGGCTGTGGAACTTTCTTCTTAGAGAAATTAGAATGGCACCTCCCTGCTATCCTTCTACAGGCAGATTAAGACTTTTTTGTTTATTTCAATAGGCCTTTGAGAACAGATTGCACCGGGGAAAGAGTCTTTCATATTGTGCTGTATTGTCCTTATCTGTTTTCTTTCTTAATTGTCCCTGCTTTAAACTGTTTTTAATCTTATTAATAGTTTAATTACATTTTAAAATTTTATATCATGTGAACTTTGGGCTATATCTGTTTTTAATTCAGTGAGCGGCTTTGAGTCCTGGGCTGGGCAAAAGGAGGGATGTTAATAATAACAACAATAATAACTATTAAAAAAATGTGGTGCATTGCTCGGAAGTAAATTTAACTGAGTTGAGTAATATTTATATCCAAGTGATGTGCATAGGATTGGAACTTAATTTTCTTACCATTATCTTATTTATTAGGAAAATAAATTTGATTCATCATAATCAAATGCTAATTTCCAACTCTCCTTTTGTTCTTCCTCAGCTAACAAGTTCCTTTTTTCTTAAAGAAACAAATAAATATGGTACATTATTCTAAAATTGAACAGTACAGTAACAACAGCCCTTCAGTCAATTGCCATTCAGCTTCTCTTGGCTAATTTGCATGTTTGAAATGCATGGAATGGATCAAGTGAATGAGCGAGAAATTAAATCTAATGGAAAATGTGCTGCTCTTGCATTGGAGGACCTGGATTTAAATGCCTGCTCAGTTACCAACTCACTCACTGACCTTAGACCCATAAAGAGTGCTCATCTACTTCTTCTCTGTCGACAGCTAAGGAAAATAATAGTGATCTAGCTTTGAAACTTGAAATGATTGCAAAAGTTCCCAGGCTTGGAAATGATACTTTATTGGAGTGCAACTCCCAAAATCCCCAACTGTCATAGCCCATAATAATAAGGGCATTCTGGTATTTGTAATTCAAAAAGTAACTTTCCCAGGTCTTGAAAATTATTATACAAAAGTTATGATAATGCTTAATAGTAACTGTATGATCAAGGAACGTGTCCAGAGGAGGGAGACCAAAATGGTAAAGGGTCTGAAAGCCATGCCCTATGAGGAACGGCTTAGGGAGTTGAATATGTTTAGTCTGCAGAAGAGAAGGTTAAGAGGGGACATGATAGCCATGTTTAAATATTTGAAGGGATGTCATCTTGAGGAGGGAGCAGGCTTGTTTTCCGCTGCTCCAGAGACTAGGACTAGGGGCAATGAACTCAAGCTGCAGGAAAGGAGATTCCATCTGAACCTCAGGAAAACTTCCTGACGGTCAGAGCTGTCTGGCAGTGGAATATGCTGCCTTGGAGTGTGGTGGAGTCTCCTTCTTTGGAGGTTTTTAAGCAGAGGCTGGATGGCCATCTGTTTGGAATGCTTTGATGTGTGTTCCTGCATGGCAGGGGGTTGGGCTGGATGGCCCTTGTGGTCTCTTCCAGCGCTATGATTCTATAAAGCTGTGATTCTATACCCACTTTATCTGTGAGTAGGTCTCATTGATCTCAGTGGTACTTAGATAAGAGGACAGCACAGTAAAAGTGAGTCTGGCAGGGTGCTTGTGACAGCCAGTCATCTTTAGAGCAGTCCAAGAGAAATATATCAGACTCTCTTCACCCCACCCCAACTTGTTTAGATTTAATATGTAAATATTTGAAATGCAGCAAATGTATAAGTAGAGTTCAGCTGGCAGGTTAAACCCTTGCCCCAGGGCTTCAGATTCCATATACGCAGGATTGATTTGTAGATGGGTTCATTCCCTTTTATTTATAATCACACCAATGCTATATACTGCCATAATATCTTCCAACTGATGAGCTGAATACAGTGTGCTGATATTAGCAAATTAAGCCCCAGAATGCCCTGAAGGCAGGTAATCATCACTCCTGTTTTAGGTGAGGAAACCAAGGCTGACATTTTCAGAAACAGATGCTGATCACAAGCATTTAGCATTGCACCCCATCTTACTTGAAACTCCTACCTTGAGCCCCTTGTAGAATCAGGCACAAGCCATACAACTGCTTTTTAAAATGCTGGAGTTCTAGTTAAGTAGGACCGCAAGGTCTGTTGTGGTAGAACAAATCTCTTCCTGTCCTAAAAATCCCAATTGGCACTAAGCTCAGGTTTCCTGGGAATTTCATGTGTGTGTCTTCATTACAGTTATAGCAATTTGATACAAGTTTAACTGTCATAGTTCCATTCTATAAAATACTGGGATTTGTAATTTGGTGGGTTGCTTAGAATTCTTTGCTAGGGAGTGCTAGTGTACTCCATTTAAGACAATACTAGAGTTCCCTATCAGAGAATTCTTAATATTTAACCAAATCCCAGAATTGCATTGGATAGAGCAACAATAAAATGGAATTAAATTGTTATAATGCAGTGTAAATATACTATGTGTTAGCTTTATGGAATTGGTCATCTTTGAGTCTGGGTTATGCTATTATCTACTGTATTACTTCCAGACTCTCTGTCTTTGTTCAAAGTTTGTGTTTATTTGACTGAGAAGATTGTAGAATCAGCCATAGCATGTGGGAGACATACCTTGAGGAGTGAAGATCTTTGCCAGTGTACTAGGTTCATAAATTTTGAGAATCTGATCCACCTGCATCAGAAATAAGTGAAAATAATAATTGCAGTAGTCACATTTGCCTAAACGCTACACCAGTGGTTCTCAACCTGTGGGTCCCCAGATGTTTTTGGACTTCAGCTCCCAGAAGCCCTGAGCATTGACCATAGTGGCTGGAGCTTCTGGGAGCTGAAGTCCACAAACATCTGGGGACCCACAGGTTGAGAACCACTGCGCTACACAAAAAGAGCGAGCCAATCACAATGAAATGTGGTCTAGGACAATCAGAAGTTACGTCTGCAATGGGAGTAGGTGAGCTAAGCTCCATACTCATTTACTAGTCAGATAGTTTGATGCTGAATTTCAGTGTCTCCATAGGATTTAATTTGGAGCATTGGCACTGAACCAGAGGTACATATACCACTGGTAGGAGACAGAGGTATTCTAGGTGAGACACCAGTGCTTTAGTCACAGCACTAAAAATTATCCCCAGTAATGCTACTGCAATATTTTATCTAAATTCTTTGTGTTTAACCATTGTTGTTTTGTGCCTTCAAGTTGTTTCTGACTTAAGATGACCCTAAGGCAAACCTATCATGGGGTTTTCTGGGGCTAAGAGTGTGTGACGTACCCATGGTCACCCAGTAGGTTTCCATGGCAGAGCAAGGAGTCAAACTCTGGTCTCCAGAGTTATGGTTCAACATTAAAATAATTATACCATGATTGCTCTCTGTTTTACCATTATCTTAGCAGTAAAATTTATGCAACAGTATTATTACAATATTGTACTCTTAGCAGAATTATTTTTGTCTGTTTACTGCCAACACTATGACTGATTCTTTATGCTGAGGAAGTTTACCATCAACAACAAATATAATCTTAGAATGTCTCTAAAAGTATAAATGTTGTTGGGGAAAAAGAGAGGTTGTTTCTCTCATGGTGGGATCCATATTTTTTGGGGGAGTGATTGATGGGACGTAGAGGTATGAAGGCTGAGGGGGGTGAATCTGGAAAAATTTCCCCATTTTTCCACAGTCTTTTTTTTTTCCAGAAAAAATTCAAAAAATTTATTATGGAATATTTTCTTTCAGAACAATGAGTTTAAAATAAGATGTTGACAGATTTTCTGCCCTAAAATCATTTATAAAAGTTACATAACAGGAAGAGTTTTATGTAAGACTATGTGTTGAGATCAGATCATTACAATTCCTGGTCTTGGTTTCCTTTTCTCATTTCTTTTTATGGGAATAAGTGAGTTATGACTGTTTTACACTTTGGAGAAATTGTGCAGAAAAAATAATTTTCTCTGCTTTATTAATACTGATGGATGCAATTCAGTATTGCAGTTACAGATCTGTAACCTAGAGTTACAGACCTATTACTAGTCTGTATTCAGTAAGGCTACATAGTCTTCCTACTAACTTACGTGAATCCCACCCCAGCCCATCAGAAGAGCCAGCAGCCAATTCAGATGAAGGAGGTCCATTCAGTGTTCAGTTGGGGTGCAAGCGGATGACATTCCATCTTCCTCCTGCCAGTGAGCTAGACTGCAATAATCAGCAGCAGGATCTGTTGCAAATCCTTGTTGAGCCTTGCTTGCTGGCAGAAGGAGGATAGGGATATCATCTTCATTGCATCCAAATCTGAAGCTGAATGGACCTCCTTTGCCCAGTCCAGCTGCTGGTTCTTAGGGTGGTCAGGCCAGGAGGCATTACAATTGTCCCTCCACGTTTGCAGGTTTGATTTTCATGAATTTAATTCCCTTTCATTCCTCACCCTAGGCTTGCAAGGCTTGTGTTTAAAATGGATTTTTTTTCTTTTTGGGTGAGCAAAGCCCCCTCCAACTGTTGGAGGCACCTCCCCTCTGCTGTGTGGCTGCACACTCCGCTGTGTAATGGCCACTGATTGGTCAGGTGCTCTGTTTGCTCCTACCTCTCCCCTCTGGGAGGAAAATCCTCTTTCAAGATGGTGACTGGAAGTAGCTGAAATGCCAAAACTCAGTGCTCTACTCTTCTTCATCTGAGGGGAAAGTACCGGTAAGCCCTTTACCTTGTCTTTTTTCTTTCCCCCAGGACCCAGAAGCAAACAAATGGGAGGAGAGAGCTCCAGAGGGGAATGGGAGGAAGATCACGGGGGAGGGGGGATTTCTCCATTGTTGTGAGGATTCTGCACCCCAAACCCTCACAAATGTGAAAGGGCCATTGTATTTAGTTATGCAGCCAATATAGGATATCCATGGATTTATTTTTTGGAGTTTGCTCCTCAAACTGGCAAAACCAAAGAAGTTTTTTACAGTTTAGGTTCTCTCATACTTCAGGACCTTGTAGTAACATTTGTAACAAAAAGCAAAACTGAAAAAAGTACATTCAATTTGTAATTATATTCTGAATAAATTGTATTTTTAATGTATCAGGCATAATTTTATGCTAAACAAAGTTAAATATAAGGAATTTTATGTCCATGGAGTCACAAAATTACTTTCATTGTTTAAGGGAATGCTTTAATTTTGTATTTTTTTTTCTATTTTTCTGAAAATTTCCCTTTTTTTCTGGGAAAAAAATTCCCCATTGCTTCCAAAATAACATTATATCTTTTGTGGCACTAAAAGTTCTCAAAGAGAAGCTGTCTTAGTCTGTCATAACATAAAAAGGAAAAGGGAGCGTGTAACAGAGGAATTAGTGGCACTTTTAAGACTGATTTATTTTAGCATGAGCTTTCATGGATTGAAGTCTACTACTACAGATGCACTGCACCAATACTCATGATTGAGAACTTAAGATATCCATGGTTGAGCACCACTGCTCAGGAGTACAGTAGTGTATATTCATCTTGACTGAGAGGCCAATAGTTTGCCAGAACTTTATTTTAAGTTGTTCTTCGGAATTTGGTTGTTAAAGCTATCTGTAGAAAGGAAACAGTATTTAATAAAATATTTGGATCTTCAAGACAGTTAAGTGGTATGATGTTGAACTCCTTAAGCTTTGAACATTGCAATATACTTAACAAAACGAAGCAGGGAGGATAATTAGTGTGATTTTTTTTCCAGTTACAATCAAGTTAATGCATTTGCTTTCTTGCTACAGTTAAGCAAGTTACTAATTCACAATTGCTTAACTAGGTCATGATCTCAGTTGGGGATTTCTTGAAAATATATCCCCTGTGTGATTAAAAGAAATTCCTGCCTGCCTAACTCAACTTTGTAAAACAAATACATACATGCGGGAACATGTCTCTTAGCAATGCACAAACTCTGTCATTACCCACTGATGTTTGGTCTCTTGCTGATCAGGTGATGTGCAAGCAATAGGTAATGTTGCTACAGCCTCCGTCTGGGCCTTTTATTCCCACCAGCAAGCTGCCACAAAAGCCCTTCAAGCAGGACGGAGGTGATGCCACAACCTGACTCACTGGCAAGTTGAACAGAGTTCTGGAAGCAAAGTTGTTTGTGGAGGAATGTAATCTGTATGTGTATTTATTACCATGGGAAAGTCCCGATTATTTCACAGAGTATTCATCTGCTTCTCTCTCTCTGTGGACACAGTTGCCTAGACTCAGGGACAGCCCAACATTAGGCAGAGTGAAGCAGCCCCCTCAGGGGAAAGAAGCTGGAGTCAGCAATGGAAGTCTCCCAGCTGGCTTCCACCTCCCACCAATCATTCCCCGATCTTGGAGGACAAAGAACCATGTGCCACTCAGCCTGTTCTGAACCCTCTAAATTGGCTCATTGCTCTCAGGTCTATGATGGAGAATCCTTTCCTGTTGCCAATGTTGAAGAATCATTCAGATGCCAGTCCAGTCAGATCCTGTACACAAGACAGAACTATAATACTGTCTTGTCTTTTGCCCCAGTGAACAAAATATTTTGGGCTTGCCTTCCCTAGGCTGAACTGTGTCACCCTCAGACACATACACACTAACCTGAAATTGTATAAATGACCATCTGCCTGCAATTCGTCTGTATGATGAGTGGTTAAAACTCCCTCATTCCTGATTTAGGAGAAAGTGAGGTAATGGCTGTTCGGGAACAGTGAAGCATGATGTAATCATGGAACGTCCGGTTAACCTCACAAAACCTAGCCATTTGACCTAATATGCAGCCCCACTGTATCCATGTGTGGTTGAAGGTAAGTCCCAGTTCATTGGCCTTCCTTTCTATGTAAATGTTCAAATCACCACAGTGTCTCAATGCAGCTTAAAGATATGCAGGCTCTTTGGGGTTATGAATAATTGTATGCCTCTTTTGGCAGCTATTTTTATGCTGATACAATTTAGTTCTGCTGCTGATCTCAGGGATCAGCCAGCAGAAAGATTTGCTAGTGTAAATGCTCTGCTCACTGATCTCAAACAAAAGATGGGGGGGGGGTAAGGAAGCAGAGAAAAAGAGGAAAGAGAGAGGAGCTGAGTTATGCCAGATCTAAACTTCCCCCAGGCCATGGATTGATCGACTGTTGCAAGCACAAAGTAAGGCCAGGGCAAGGGTCCTAAATAATTTCCAGCATTCCTAGGCTGGAGCAGGTTTAGATTCAATATAACATTAGCTGGCCTAGTGTCTAGCTAGTTACCTTCGGCCATCTTAGTGAGCTAGGATTGCATTCTTAAATGTAGTACGTCTACCTAACAAATTCAGTGAAGTTTTAATCCAGGAAACTAGATATGGACTGAATCCTCAGAATAGTTCTTTCCTTGTTAGGCCTCAGGAAAATTTTAATGTTGAAACTTACTACCTTTTACATGTATCTGTTTTGACTCCCAGTTTGGATTCAAAACAAGATGCAAATGAAATAAAAAATACATACACAGAACCCAGAGCATCAGCTGCAGTTCCTGTCCACAAGCTGCCTGGATAGCAGAAGACTCTGCTTATTTCCTCACACCAAAAGCCCTGTAGAATGCACTTATAACACATGTTCTTCCAATTCCAGGGCTGATTATAAGGAGCATCTAAACTCCCCTGTTGAACCTGCTTCACTTGCTCCCTGTTTGTTTCCTGGCACAATTCAAAGTGCTGGTTATGACCTATAAAGCCCTATACAGCTCAGGTCTGGACTATCTGAAAGCCAGAGCTTCCACTGTGAGCTTGCCTGATTTCCAAGGGTGGGGTTGGGTCTTGGTCCTAGCTCTATTACAAGCACAGGAAAGAATCTTCTTGATGGCTACTCATAGTCTGTGAAATTCCCTCCCCTGGGAAGCTAGATTTGCCCCATGTGTGCTCTCTTTCTGCCAGCAGAGGAAAGTCTTTCTATTTATTCAGGCCTTTGAGTGTTAACTTTGATGCAGAAGGTCTTTTAACTGGGGAGTGTTTTGTGTTTTATTTTTATCATCATCAGCTGGAATTCTGTTGGGAAGTTACAAAAGTGTAATCTGGAGTTATGTATTTGTAACCCACATAGTATGAACAATCACTATGTAACCTCTAATTTAGAGGACATGTAGGAACTTTGAAAGTCTCCCAATCCACACTTACCAGGAAATAGTTTATGTGTGCAACGGGAGTGTGTTTCTCTGTTCCTCGAGAAGCAGCTGACTGATGTTTCCATCCAACCCGTCATGTGAGCTACCTCCAGCATGAGACGGAATTGTGACAGGGACCCGGCTTCTGCCTGTCACAGGAGAGATCGCTCATGGGAGAGGGTGGGAATGTCAGTCACCTGCTTCCTGAGGGACAGGGAAATGAAAGCCTGTCAATTGCAGAGGTTGCTTCCTAGTAAATAGGGATGGGTGGTGGGTTGAGCATTCACTGCATAGTCCATACTACTGTATTTACACATTAGGAACTGCCCAATAACATTCTGGCTACCATTATATTTATCAGCCCATGAAAACTGTTTGAAATTGATATTTTGTAATATGATTGTTTGGCAGTTAAAAACATTTGTATTATCCATTTTAACTGTATTTTGTTTTAACTCATATTTTGAGTGGCCTTGTGTTCCATATTTGGACAAACTAAATATAAAAATTAAATAAATAAATACATCTTCCACATTGGCATTGAGACAAGTAGGTAACTTCTTCCTAATCTAGGCCACAGGATGGACTCAAACAACCTCTGACTTGTACATATCTTCGATTCCCTCCCTGTTTGAATCTTAGTGTCCCTCTTACTGAGACAGAAAAAGGCTTGCCTCCATGAAAGAAAATGGGAGATGTTTGGATGGTGGAAAGGTGCTATGTATTTTAACTTTCAGCATATATGTTGGAAGAATATTGTGGCTGGTTAAACAGATTAAGTGAAAGTGTACCTCTATGGGCCGGTTAATTAAAATAATATTGTAAAGCATTTATGTTTTCACAAGCACAATGATAGCAACCGATTTTAGGGAAGGACCACAAGACGGACAAGGGCTAACAGAAAACTAAAGGAAGCTGGAATAAGAAGAGAAAAGTAAAGCAGAGGCAATAAGGCATGAATTCATAAGGTTGATTCATATTCTGCCCACTGCAATGCCCATTTCCTCTTCAGTCAGTCCCTACTATGTCCAGCAGAACTCATTCCCAATTAAGATTTTCTGCCCTAATCTAAACATGTTGATTATGAGCTCCTCAAATCTCTGATTAGCTTTTCTCATCCAACCTGTCAGAGGCGGACAACAAATTAGAAGGGAGAGATATATTATTTCTTTGTTTCTGGTATGCAGGAGACCATCACAAGCATGTACTCTCCCCAGACTCTTATGCAAACACCGAGGTTTTACAAAAGGTCATGAAAAGGAGGAAGTGTTGAAATAAACTAACAAAGCAAGCAACTGCATTTCTTTCAGGTTGAGCTCAAGTAGTTCTTCAGCTCTTGCCCATAAAGACAGAGCTATTTCCTGACTTTGGTGAAAGGGAGCAAATTAACAATCTGATGTCTTATAGGAATTAAGGCAGCATGCTGCCCTTAACCATAACTCACAGCCCTACCTACGTGTTCTCATACAAGCAGGGCTTAGAAAAGTTGTGGTTTAGACTACATTTCCAGATAGCATAACTAGGAATTTTGGGCACTGTAGTCCAAACTCTGTCCAGAAGCAGAGGCTGTGAACATGCTGGGTTAGATGTATGAAATCAAATCAGAAAGGGGCTATAGTAATCAGAAGAAATAGGTGGCAACCTCAGTATGCCAAGGGAAAGGCAATTGCTATACTGCCTCACTCTCACAGCAACTCCTATGGGGTGGTAGATATCAGGACATTAGAAAACTTCTTTAAGCACGCAGCATGCCAGGCAGTGATAGGGCAATGCCAAGAGGAGGGGAAAGTGAAGCCGACTTTGCAAGGTAGCTTTTGAAATAATCAGTGAGTTCTTTGGCAGAGACAGAATCTGATAACCCAAGCCTGCATCTTTGTTCATAAGAAGAGAGCGCTGCTGTATCAAACCAAAGGCATATCTAGTCCAGCATTCTGTTCATACAGTGGCCAATCAGTTGCCTATGGGAAGTCCTTCAGCAAAATGTGACAGCAACTGTACCTTCTGTCTCACATCCTCCAGCAACTGATATATCAGGCATATTGCCTCTGATATTGGAAGTGAAAAAAAAGCTGTCCTGGCCAGTAGGTATCAATGGCCTTCACTCTGGGGGCATCTACCTGTTCTACCACTATTACCAAATGTGAAGATCCTTAATTTTGGGGTATTGGCCAAGCACACAGCCCTCAAATTACACCATAAATGTGTTGGAGGTGGGAAGGGCTCTGTTACAAGCATGGTTGGCACCTGTTTTTTCCACCACAAGCCAAGGTGGTAGTAAAATTCCTCCTCTTAAGATGGCTGCTGGCCTGCCTTCAGATTTTCAGAGGCTTGAGGGTTCCCATCAAATTTGAGATCTTGGAGGAGCCTGGATCTCTCACAAGACGCCCTCTTCTCACAGGGCTTGAGGTGGCCCTTATACAAGCCTGCCACATGTCCTAGCTAGTCTCAACTGTCCCTTATTGCTGTTTTGAAAATCTGACAACCCTGGTACCTATATCTTTAGACTGCATACTTCTAAATTCTTGCTTTTATTATCTATATCATATAAGCTGCTCCAGGAGATATTTTGGCTGAGGAGTAGAATACAGATGTTTTAAATCAATAAAAACAGTTATATATTGGTGTGTATGAGGGATGTAAATCCTCAACTATTTCATTCTTGCATGAAAGGATGAATAACTACAGTAGTTTTCTCTCCAGACAGGGAGAAAACAAATATTCTTCCACCATGTTCTCCCTGTAGTTGAACATCCTAGAGTGTTAATTATTTTGAAGAGAAAAGTATGTGTGTTTTTGTGCAACTCCCACAAGGAACAGTGTCTTCTGAATAGGAAGTTTTTGTCCACACACACACAGAGTGTGTTTTCTTCTCTGCAGAATAATTTCCGTCTAACATTTTGGGATATCTGAACAACAGGGAAAAACAGCACAAAACTTTCATCTTATCCTTCATTACAGGGTTTTGCAAATGTCAGGAAATTCTGTTATTTCACCTTGTAATTAATAATTACAATTCCCAACCCCATCCCTAGTGTTTATTTGTGTATCTGTACCCACATAGTTGGTTCCCAATAATCAGTTGAGAATGAGCTGTATTAATCACATGGGAATGAAAAATGTGGTAGAGAGTTGGACTTTATCTATCCTCTAGAAGATATCGTTAGCACTCAAATGAGCTTTATGAAGGTGGGTAACCTGTCCACCCACCTGGGTCCTTTCCTCTGAATGAACTGTACCTGGAGCAAGAAGATCACCACATTGTTTGGGGAGTGCTGCATTTCCTTGTTTTGTAGGTGAGTTGCTGATATATCAGTTCTTTGGGATGAACCATAGGTATATACCACCATAGCACCCTGAACACACCCAGCTTCTTATTTAAGAAGCTAAGTAGAGTCAGACCACCAGGGAATACCAGGAACCTTCAGGTAGGTCTAGGAAATAATCATGTCTGAAAACCAGGAAAGTGGCTGCATGCCAGTGCTAACAATACTGGTGTAGATGGACCAGTGGTCTGACTCAGTATAAGGCAGCTTCCTATGCTCCAGTGAAAGAAAACCTTAAATTAGCATGTCAGTCAAGCTGAGTATAATTATGAATACAGTTTGGCTTTGGTAAATACAATAGTTATAGGTCCCTTATTTTTTTGCTGGTGCTGAGCTAAGGGCCTTTCCACACTACACTGTTATAGTGCTACTATTCCACTTTCAACATCCTGTGGAATTCTGGGGCTTGTAGTTTACTGAAGCCAAAGCTCTCTGAGAATTCTAAATGCTTGTCCCTAAACTGCAAACCCCAGGATTCCATAAGATATTGAAAGTGGAATATTAGCATTGTAACAGTATAGTGCAGAAAGGCCCTAAGTCCAGTGAAATACTAGCTTCGTGAGGCAAGCAACTCTCTTATAATTTTGTCAGTTCATTAATAAACATAAAACAACACAGTTTCTGAACTTCTGAAAGCATCCTCTCTCCAGCCCACAGGGTATCTATAATGTGTTCCTCTTCCACAGGTTGTCCTAGCCCACACCCAGCACCCTATAATTGCCCTGCATGTGACTGCATTATTGTGGTACAGTTTGGGAGTTCTTGTAAATAATCTGGATTTCCCGGTGTTGTTTGTAGCAAAAATGTATTTTAATATCTGAGATTTTTAAAGAAATGTCAGCCTTCCTTCTCAGAGGTAGGTCTTGGCACAACAGTCTATGCTGTCTGTGAAGTATTCTCTCAGAAGGATCTGTTTGGGATATTTGAAAGCTGTAAACTGTTGCATTTGAAAACTTTATTTGAAAACTTCAAGCTGAATGTTAGTTGCACTTAACCTGTGCTCTCAGTGTCTGCACTGGTTTCCAGGTTGCTTGCAGGTACAATTCAAGATTAAATAAAAAGCAGACAGCCAGGCAAACTGGTTGAAAAGCTTCACACAAAAGATAGTCATCAATGAAAAGAGGATGGAATAAGGCATAGAGTGAAATTCTGCTGAGATCAGTGCTGGCTCTGTTACTGTTCAACGTTTTTATAAATGGCTCTGATGAAAGAGCAGCTGAGAAACTTGGATATTTCACAGGTAATCTAAAATGGAGAAAGATGGCAACTGCAGGTGATGATTTTTAAATGATTTTAAATAATCAGAGAGATGGACAGATCACAACAAAAGAAAATGTAATGTCAATGACATTGCTGAGGAAAGAAGGACACTGACAAAAGAGCAGGAAACAATTTACAGAGCAGCAGTGTTTGGGAGAGATTATTATTCAGGGCAGAGGGGAGAAGGGAGCTAAGATTAAATGTATTGCCTTTGTTTTGTTTAACACCTTCAGCATTGTAGCAATAGTGGCACAGTGGGAGGGTTTAAAAAGTGAAGCATATTTGCAAAGAATTATGACTGGAACGTCAGTCAACAAAGAGATGCTGTGGTGGCTGAATTAACCATGCAGCCTCATGACTCCAAATTTCACAGATGAAAACTAGGGTGCATGTGGCTGAACAACAGCAAAGAGTAGTTAAGATGGCTAAAGCTATGAAGGAGGAAAAAAAATGCAAGGTAGGAAAGGCTGCAGCAGTTTCCTGTTGCCTGAGCCTAATAGAAAAGGCAAGATTCTGCCCCCTCTTCTCCTCTTCCCCTGCTGCATTAACTACTTTTGCAGTTTGAACTCAATTTGCAGCAACTGAAGTAAGCTAAGGGCAAAAGGGGGAAATGGTAGTAGGAGAAAGAAACAGCTGAAAAGGAGGAAGAGAGGGTTTATCAGGATTGTACCTAAAAATCAGGAGAATTGGAGGATATATGATCTGTTGCAAGGGTTAAAAAGTTCATTTTGAACCTGGGAGGCTCAGACTCAAGTTTCCTTTAACTGGTAAAACATATCAGGTGACCTAGTGCTAGTCACACTGTCTCAACATGGTCTAACCTGAAAGGCTGTTGTGAGGATACTGTGGAAAAGGAAGAGAGCCAGGTTGCCTTGAACTCAGAATGTACTGCTCTGCTCATCACAAGTGAGTCCAACTTTGACATACTGAGTTCTGGGCATCCAAGCATGTAATATACCTTGCTAAAACTACCTGAGTCCAGGTATGGGTAGGAGATGATAGAACCTGAGTTCTATCATGGAACTCAAAGATGTAGTATCAGATATAATATCCCACTCCTTTTTTTTAAGAAGTAGAAGTTGAGCTGCTGGGAATCAAATACAAGCCATTTCTGCACTACACTGTTACAGTGATATTATTCCGCTTTCAACACCCTGTTGAATCCTGGGATTTGCAGTTTAGTGGTGGGGCCTTTAGAATTCTCAGCCAGAGAGCTTATTGGCTCATTAAACCCCAGAATTCCACAGGATACTGAAAGTGGAATAATAGCACTATTAACAGTATAGTGCGCAAATGGCCACAGATCTCCGCCTCATCTAAAATATTTAGATTTTTGTTAGAAGAAAAGAATGTGATTGAGAGGGAGAAAGCTGGAAAGTTTGCTGACAGCTTCAAAATGTTTAAGATAGATAAGATCTTTAAGATCTTCAGATGTTATTGAACAGCAAGTCACATCATTCTTTACCACTGACTACACTGGCTAGGGCTGCTGGATGTTGCAGTTCACCATCTGGAAGCCTGCATGATTTACTCCATGCTTTAAGAAAGTGTTAGAAAGAGGGGGTAAACAATTTTTCATTCTATACATTGAACAGAGAATAACAATATATGGCCAAGATTCACTTGGAGAGTTATATCTTTGCAAGTGGTCTTACCACTGTGGGAAATAGAAACAAATAGATTCACAATGTCCATATTCAGAAGAGGCTGCTGTTATGTTACCATGTAGGAGAGCCCAGCAAAGTGATCATTGTGCACCAGGAACAATATGCAGTGGGACGCTTTTCTCCATGTCCCATCATGCATCTTTGCAATTCACTAACAGGGTTCCTTCTCACCTCTACTACATAGCTAAATATGTATAAAATTATGAAATGCAGATTGTGACAAGGAATCCAGTTCTATGCATTAAAATTAACTATAAGGAAAACATGTCAACTATAAGAATAGATCAGTGATGGACCTCGCTGCCTAGGAAGCTTCCACAGAGATTTTCAAAAAGCTGGATGGCCATCTTGTGAGGATCCTTTTCAATATATGCTGTTATTCTGTTTTGGGGCAGTGTGCAAGATGTTATTCCATGGGAAAAACAGTGAATCTGTGTGTGCGAGAGAGAGAGTGGGAGAGTGTCAAGTTGCCTTTTGATTTATGGTCATCCCTGAACTTCATAGGATTTTTAAAGGCAGTGAATACAGTTGTCCAATAGAGTGCATCTTATTTCTACATAGCTCGCTCCAATTCCAGTTCTTATCCCCATCCAGCACGTATAGATAGCTTGCCCATCCTTCTGACCTATTCTAAAACTCCCATTGCCATTCTTTGCATAAGTGGCAATAAGTATCTGCTGTGACCTCCGGCCAAGATGGCTGCATTCCAGTAATGGGTGGAGAGACCCCTTTCAGACTTTATTCTCACAGGACCATATCGTTGCACTGAATCAATGAGCTTACATCCACATGATGCTCACCCTTCCCCCAGGCAATTTGCCCTCTCTCTGACTCCTAAGAATAAAGGCTTCTTTAATACCACTGAAGCTCTCAGGGTGACTTCATAGGATAAAGACAGGCTGGCAGAGAAAGAAATGCATGTTCTTTCTGACAATAGGGATTTTTAAACGTGTTACAGAACCTCCCGCTCCCTTCTAGGCATGGTGGAAAGAAGCATACAGGAGAGGATACTGGGAGCCAACATAGCGTAGTGGTTTGAGCATTGGACTACAACCTGGAGACCAGGGCTTGATTCCCTGCTTGGCCATGGGCACATCATACACTCTCAGACCGAGAAAACCCCATGATAGGTTCATCTGAGGGTTGCTGTAACTTGGAAATGACTTGAAGGCAACAATGATAAAAAAATGTCTAGTCCAGAGCTTAGAAAAGTAATCCTTTTTTGGGATTCTTATCACACTACGCTGCACTGTTATATTCCACTTTGACTGCCATGGCAACATTGTATGGGATCCTGGGGTTTGCAGTTTGAGGGGGGGCATTTAGAATTCCCAAAGAGCTTTTGGGCCTCACTAAACTACAGACCCCAGAATTCCACAGGGTGTTATCATGGCAGTTAAAGTGGGATCTAGTACTATAACAGTGAAGTGTAATAAGGATCTTGGACCACAAATGGAAAACCTTCCATTCACCACAGTTAGATCATCCTTTAAAAAAAAAAAAGAGTTTTGTGCCATTCTAAATACATTCTCTGATGAAAAACAGGTGATTTGGCCTAGATGCCTAACCGCTGTCTGCCCATTCAGCTGAAATGGGCCTATTTTGTTAGCCTTTTGGAGGGTTAGTGCTACCATTGGGGAAAGTGACACAGCCATCCTACATGGCTGCACAAAAAGGAAGCAAATTGTTGGTTATTTATACTGCTGTAGTATTTTTATTTCCAGAATGGGGAAGCGGTGCTTGTATGATTGTCTGCCTCAGGTGCCAAAATAGCTTGGCACATTTTGTAACAAGTTGCAGAAGAGGGAGTGGGTAAGGGTGGTAGCCACATTTGTTTGTTGCAGCAAATCTTCTGTAACTTTAGAAACTAGCACAGTTTATTATAATACAAGTATTAACGGATTGGGTTGAAGCAATCCACAAATTCATACCAGGCAGAAAAATGTTTCTACACTGTGCAGTTATAACAGTTTGATACCACTTGGGTTGCCATGGTTCCATACTACAGAATCCTGGGATTTGTAGTTTGGTACTTGAACTTAGAATTCTCTAATCCATTCTCCTGAACTAAATTAGAGCTTTCTGGGAGCGAATTCTAAGAACCTTGTAAGGCCAAATCCCGGGATTCAAAAAGATGAGGCTGTGGCACTTAAAGTAGTATCAAACTGTTACAACCTAGGCCATTTCCGCACTACACTGTTATAATGCTGTTATTCCACTTTCAACATCCTGTGGAATTCTGGGGTTTGTAGTTCAAGGAGGGGCATTTAGAATTCTCAGCCAGAGAACTCTTTGGGCTCAGCAAACTACAAACCACAAAATTCCACAGGATGTTGAAAGTGGAATAATAGCAGTATAAAAGTATAGCAGGGAAATCACCCTAGTCCTGTGGATACCCCCTGAGACTGACCTTCAAAAAAGCTGCTCGGTGATTAATTGTGTCTTCCTGTAGTCCTGTCAGTAAAGCCTGCTTATCCCAGGGAAAGAAAAACAATGTTTAATATTTGTCTTTAAAAATAGACACTTTAGTTTATACAGTACATATATACCGTCACTGGAGGAGACAAATCTACCTGCCATCTAGCCCAGAAGACATTTCACCCTTTTCCTATCACCTGGAACTGACAAGTCTCTCTGCCTTCTGCTAAAACTCTTCACTTCTTAATAAATTTCCTTCATATTGTCTTGTGCTGCTGCTAACTAGCAAGGCCAAAGGGTGTTTCATTTTATTTCAGTTGCTAAAAATATTATTAGGAAATGGCTTTGTTAAAGACACTTTATTTATCTATTATGTTATCAATACTTATTATGTAATTGTTTTGTTATTGATACTTTGGCCAAGAAGCTATGTTGTACTTACATAATATCAATCTACACTCAGTATTACATAGGATCAATCTACACTCAGAATATTCAACATTTCTGAGACATTCTGCATTAGGAGGACGCCCTATGAACATTTCTCCCATCCCTGTGAATCTGCTGTTACGCTAAAGGCATTACCAAAGACCTGTACACTGTCTGAGAACGCTCAATAACATGTGCAGTGGTTACAGTGGCAGAATTCCACTGATGCAACTGTGAAACAGAATATTAAGCTTTACCCAGTGGCCAAAAAAGGGAATTCATGTATGTGTGTGACACCAGCAGGATGCTAGGCTTTATTTAATGTTACGGAACTGATCTGATCTTTATTCAGTTGGAATGTGTTATTCTTTTTCCACCTTGCTTTGCTGTCAACCTTTTTATTTATAGAAAAGTGGTATACAGATAAAGCGATTGACTGATGGAGCCACTGAATTTTCTCCTTCTGCCTATACCTTGAAATGTGTAACGGGGCCAGTCTCATTCATTCGCAAAGCTACCATGCAAGGTAGGCTGCCATTAATCCCATTTTTCTCCTGAAGAACTGAAATTAGGCAGCTGTGTGTCTACGCAGCACTGCTTTGCTTTATTGAAAAACTTAACTACAATGCTTCTAAGAAATTTGGGAGTACTGATTTTGTTAGAATTCTTGGAATGATAACAGCAACCAAATGAGGAGGGGGAGGCAGCGGCAGCAGCAATTTCCAGGCACCTTATAGTGATGATCATCATACTTTTCTCCTCTTTTAGTTCCAAATCAGTTTATGTTTGCAGTGTACATTAAGATCTGAACCAACATTTCCAGTGTCCAAAGTTTCATCTGCATAACACTACTGAGTATAGAATTACCTGGTCAAGACCATTATAAACCCTGAGATTTCAGGACCACAACCTATGAGCAAGGGATGACCCTTTGTGACTGTGTCACAGGGGTGGGCTCTGGTGATGTACTTCTGGTGATGTTGTCAATCATGACACATTAAGCATCAACCACAATTGCACAGATGATGCCACTGTCTAACAAATGAGGGGGAAAAAATATATACAAACACATTTTTCAAGGTGTTACTTTTACCCTGAGATTCCTCCTCTTCAACCTGAGGAGCGAAGGTCCAGGCCCTGAGATCTGGAAACCCTAACTGATAGTGCAATCACACGTGTGTCAGAACCACAGAGCTGGAAGGGTTCCCAAGACCTTTCCAGTTCAACCCCTGCCTTACAAGAATTCAGGAATTCTTTCTATTCAGAAGTTAGCTGTATTTAATTCAGTGGGACGTTATTGCCAGGCAAAGCCAAGAAGCAGCAGAAGGGCATAACAAAGTTATGAGTGGGGATGAAGTCACTTTGTTGGCATAATGACTAGCATCTTCTAATAACTTTTACAAGTTTATTTTAAAGGCTGTTATAAACCATTTTCAAGTCATTTTGATAGGAATTGTTCAGATTCTCCTGCCAATCTTCAGGGACCCATCCCCTGCAAAAGAAAAATGAAAAGGAATGAAAACAAGCAATGCAACAGGTAATGCAACAAATTGCTTTCCCATCTTCATAAGAGGTTACCTTTTAAATATTGCCATGAGTAATAGCAATACATTAGTCATTCAACACTGCAATCGGTAAAGGGTGTTTGTGAATTACTTTTAAAGCTAACTCTTCCAATCTCTGCTCCCAGAAAATTTTGTGTAGGGTTGCAGTCTCATTAACTCAAAGAGGCAGTTCCAAGGGGGCAAACTTAACTGAAAAGAACTCCACCCCAGCAGGACTTCTAAATGCTGAACAGCAGAAACTCTCTGGCTAACACTCCTCCCACATTTACAGAAACAGCAAACCACTTTTTGCTGTATGCCTTGCAGAGGCCCTTGGCTGTTCTTGCCCAGCCCAGGCCACCTTCTTTTCCATGTGCAATTTTTTTGCCAGGATGACCTTCAAATTCTTTGACCTTTCTTGTTTTCATACTTTTTTTGTAGCTAACACCATAGCTCAGTTTTGCATGAGTAATTCTCTTTGTGTTTCCTTCTCTCTCCCTCTTGCATGCACACACATACAGATTGTGCTGCTTTATCTGTGTAATCTGTGGCTTCTTTTTAACTGTCATATATGAAATACATGTAAAAAAGACAAGAAGTCTATATAAAGTGATTGAGCACAAAACCACCCAGCAACATCTCCTGTACCTCATGATCCGACCAGCCTTTTTGGTCTACAAGTTCCAGAATCCCTCAGTCAACATTGACTGGCAGATTGTGAGATGTGTAGTCCAAAACGTAATTTATACAAGCTGTAACCAGAATCCCACTCTGTAAAATCCATAAAGTTAGACATATCTTGCGTCAAGCCACAGCACTGGTGCATCTAGTGTAGGCTACCGTGAAGGAAGCAACTCTCCAGCAAATCAGAGAAAGGCATTATTGGATTTCAATGAATGGCTGAGATCCTGCAGCAGACACATAGTGCAATGTCGTAGCTACTTTCTTTCTCTCATTCCAACCACCAAGACCTATCTTAAAATGCTGGCAACCATTCTGAAGGATGGAGTTCTGTGCTGTTGGCAAGCAGGGTGTTGAAGGATAACATGTCCAGCCCACTCTTGACAGCAACTGGTGCTGCTCACTGCAGGAGAGGACTAGATCAACCAGAGCTTGTAACTGCCTACCAGGATGCCAGTCATTGTTTACTAGTAAACTTTGACGTTCAAGTACTGCATTTATCATTACAGTCCCCATAGCAACATCCCCGGGAGAATCCTGAAACTAGTCTGCTATGTTGACCCATATTTGCAAACTAGCAGTTTTAATCTTCATCAGGAATACTACAAAGTCAATAGGTCTTAATTGCTGCCTGATAACCAAAGCATAAATGCACTTGCTACTCCCAACCAGAGTAGGCCCATTAAATCAGGGGTGGGAATTGTCCAGCTGGATGTTCTCAGACTTCCAGAGTTCCTCGCCATTGGCCATGCTAGCTAGGGCTGGTTGGAGTTCACAGTCCAACAGTATTTGGATGATTACAAATTTCCCACCCTTGCATTAAATCAACAGGAACTTGGTAAGACAACATTTATGTAAGGTTCATTTATTCAATAGGTTGATTGGGATGAACACCTGGATTTTGGCCCAGGCCACTCCAAAATACTTTGCATTATTGTCTAGGTAATTCACAACAATGTCAAAGGGAATAAGAAAGACTAGGAGACATTGGTAGGTGATATCATAATCACTGTAATCAGTTCTGGCAACCCAACCCCATGAGCCATTGTTCTACTGTTGCTGTTGTGTGTCTTCAAGTCATTTCCAACCTATGGAGACCCTAAGGGTTTTATGGGGCTGAAAGTGGGTGATGTGTCCACAGTTACTCAGTGGGAATCTATGGCCAAGTGGGGAAGCAAACCCTTGTCTCCAGGGTCATAGACCAATGCACAAAAAATAATATCATGTTCCCAAGATTCTACTTGAATTCAAATTGGTGCTTCAATGCAAAATACAAAGGTTTGGACCAGAGATCATCTACATGCAAAATATATGCTACACCACAGAGGTGTATTTCTGCTATGTTGGTCTCCACCTAGAAGAGATCCCAAACTGAAAGGACTATTTTGTGCATCACTCAGGAAAAAGGTCGAATGAGCTCAGTGGATTTTGCTTAATGTGCTAAGCTGCAATTCTAAACATACTTACTCAGAAGAAATAGATTCCTTTGAATTCAGTGAGGTTCCCTTCTGAACAAATAGGCTTTGGGTTGTTCTATATAATATTGCACAGATCAGTGATACATATATTCTAACTGTCCCAATTTGGCAGGGACAGTCCTGATTAATCCTCTCTCATCCCACTTTTCCAGCTGCTTTTAAAATGTCTCAGTTTCTGTCTCTTCCTCCCACTTTTTTTCTTACTTCAGCTTATTTCAGTTGCTGCAAACTGAGTTCAAAGTAAAAACACATAGTTTGCATCAATTAACTCAGCAGAAGGAAGAGGAGAGGAGGGAGCAGAATCTTGCTCTTTCCAGTAAGCCCAGTAAACTGCTGCAGCCTCTCTTAGCTTATGTATTCTTCCTGATTAATAACTTCTGCAGTCTTGACCACACTATGATGTTGCTTGGCCAGTTTTCATCTGTGAAATGCTAGATGGTATGGGGATATTGACTTGCAGTTCAGTGTGGTTTCTTTATAGGCCCTTTCCGCAACTCAGCTATTTTTGGTGCTGGGGTGTGGTGCTCATGCAAGCAACCTCCGGAGAGAGGCTCTCGCTTCCCTACTTCTTCGGCTCCGCACAAGCTTCCTGCTTGCTTCCTCTTCCTTTTGCAGTGCAGCCTGGGACCTTCCTAGGCTGCACTGGACAGGAAGTGCGACCGGTCCGGCTCCCGAGGCTTTGCATGCAAGATAAGTGTGTGCGGGGCCCCGGAGCAATGCGTGACCATGCAGCATTTTTGGCTTCAAGCCGAAAATGAAAAAATGTGTGAGCATTCCCTTCCAGGCTCTGGAGCGTTGTGCAAATGTGAGTGCGTTGTGTGGACCCTTTCGCATCGAAAATGTCATGCAAAAAGGGCCATAATTCTGAGTTGTTCATTTTCTCCCAAACTTGCCTTTGTGTGTTTGCTAGAGATATGGTTCTCTTCATCTTCTTAAATAATGCTGTGTTTAATGCAGATGAATATTCCTATAAAGCCCAGTTATTTAAACAGAAATTAAAGAACATGTTTGTCTTTATAAGTGTCTTTGATATTTTTCTGTGGGATTAAAAAAATGCCTGGAATTTTACAAAGTCAGAAAGGACCCTCAACAAATAATTAAAAGAAGAAATGTGCAAGGAGTCTATAATGGAAACCTAGGGGTATATTGAAATGGTTACTTAAAAAAGAAAACAGGAATGGTTAAAAAAATGAAAGGGTAATAATGGAATAATTACCTGGTAAAAAACATTGGGAGACACTTGTCAAAACATCATCAAGGGAATGTGGTGAGAAACTATGGTTAGCTGGGTACTAAATTTCACCTGAAGAAACCCCAAAATGGACTGCTAATCTGGACTGCTCGGGACAACTTTATGTGATTTTGAAAGTTTAGCTGGTTCAGGACTGGCTACTTAACTGGATTCAAATTTTAGTTCATCCTGTGGCCCAAGGTGCATTTATATAGTCAAGGCTAGAGCACCAGTTAATTCTGGGAAATTTCTGATCTTGCCATGGTGATACATGCCTTGGTTATATCCTATTTGGATGGCTGTAGTTTGCACTACTTGGGGCTCCGTTTTATAAGTGTTCAGAAACTTTAGTTGGACTAAAGAGCTGTGACCAGATTACTAACTAGGACTAGCAACCAGAGGCACACAAATGCCTCATTGCAACAGCTCCACTGTCTACTGGTTCATTTCTGGCCACAATTCACAGCATTTGTGGTGACCTATAAAGCCCTCTAAAACTAAGGTCCAGGGCCTCTGAGATACTGTATCTCCCTATATAAACCTGCCTGTTTTCTGCAGTGCTCATGGGTAGGCCTTTCTCTTCATTCTACCATGTCCTCATTCAAATTTAGGGCCTTTCCATACTACACTGTTATAGTGCTATTATTCCACTTTCAACATCCTATGGAATCATGGGGTTTGTAGTTGAGGGTGGGGCATTAAGAATTCTCAGCCAGAGAGCTCTTTGATGTCAGGAAACTACAAACTTCAGAATTCCACAGGATGTAGTGTGGAAAGGCCCCTGGTGAGAACACCAGAGAGGGTCTTCTTGGTGGGTGTTTCTAAGGAGGCTAAGGTTGCCTCCTTCTTGTTGTACTCCTCTCAACATGAAAAATTTTCTGTTCCAAGAGACTGTTAGGAACTGACTGCAAAAGCTTTCAATGGCATGCTGTTTCACTGATTTTTATCTTATGTCTTTCAGTGGATTTGTTTTAAATGGTTTTAATTCTATGGATAGCTTAATTGCTTTTAAGAGTAATGTTAATATGTTTTTACTTACGTCTTTGTAAATGCTTTTAATTGTATTTGTTTTAGTTTTTGTAAGTCACTTTGAGTTCTAGTACTGGGGAAAATCCAGGATATAAATAAATTAAACAGCAGAACAACAATTAGAATTACAGCAATAGAAGATCACCACAGAATATCAGGAATCTCTATGTAGGGCTTTGAAATAAATATGCCTCAAATCCAGCAAAGTAGCTGATGCCAGTCAAAGTTGATAATACTAGACAGGTGCACTGATGGTCTTATTTACGGAAGGCAGCTACCTATACTCCCAAATTCTTATCATTAAGTATGCATCGTAATTGAAACATTTTCAAGAACAAGTCACACACATTAACCAGTCTGGACATACTAGACTGGCCTAAAAAGTCTATTTATATTTAGTATTGGTGTCAGATGTAGTCATTCTTCCAGCCTTTGTCCCTAAAGAATATGCATTTTAGAACACTATAGTTTAAAAGTGTGGGGAACTTGCAGCCTTGGAAAAATCTATCTAGATTTTAATCTCTCAGAAAGCCATAGCTCATTGCATAACTCTGGATTTGCATCCTTGGAATGACAAACAACTACAAAAGCATACGTTTGACAATAGATACACATTGGGAGGGGGTAAATAATGATGCGAATACATGTCTATTCCAGCTGTCCATTGAGAATATCAACACTAAGGCTTTTGAATATCATGCCCAAAATCCCATTGACAGAATCTGGAAGAAGCAGGCATCACTGTCTACTGACAAAGCCCACTGGTGTCACCACACCTTACACCCCATCATGTGGCATAGAATGATTGGCAAGAAATATCATTTAATTGGCATGAAATATTAAACACTGGACACTTATAGCTGGGAAACATGCAGCAAGTAGGACTCTGGCTGCACACCTGGGCTAGGTCAGCATGGCCTGAGCATGGCCAGGTCATAAGGTTGAGAAAGATTAAACAAGAAAGACTGCAGTAATCAGATTTCCAGTAATCCTGTCAACAACCTGACATCTAAATACAATAGTCAATGAAACTACCCGGGTGTGACAGGCAAGTACCCCCGTTGTGTGCATTTCCTACCAACACCTTCCCCATTCAACTTACCCATCCAGGACATTAAGAGCCTGTCAGGACTATCATCAATGCTTTATTACCTAATTAGTCCATTCCAGATCCCAGACCCTGCTGGAGAGCAATTAACACTCACCTGTTCAGGGTAGGAAAAAGGGTATTTACACCCTAGCTCTGACCCTGGCATTTTGCTAGGACTTTGGGCATCATGCTGCACCCCATCTCTCATTCCTCTATGCTGACCTCAAACCCTTGTGTTTGAGCCATCTCTTCTCGATCCTCCACTTTGGAACCAATAAATATCATCCTATATACCCAAAATCTCCCACTATCCAACTTTTCTCTTCTTTCCCTTTGCTAGCTTTGTATGGTTCATGAGACTGCTTGATTTCTTGTGTGTCTGTGAGTTCTCCAATAAAACATTCTTTTGACTCTCAACTGATGTCCTACAGTTAGTACTGGTATACACTGGTGAAAATGTCCCATAGTTACTCCCCCTCACAGGCCTCCTTTTGAGCTATAATTCTCTACCTTCTTAAGGAGAGGCTGGCACTGCTGGTACTGGGATCACCCTTTAGAACTGAGGACAAAGTGCTTGCTCACATACAATAAAGTATTGTACATTTCTTAGAAATGTAAACTCTAACTTTGTAGACTTTTCTGAAAAACTGGTTCATAGTTAATTTGCCCTTTTCTCTTCTGATTTTGTCCATTTGTAAAATTGCTACCATTATGTTCAGGACTCCTCCATTTTGTATTGCTGTTTCCTTTTTAAAAAATCATTCCCATATTCCCAGAACTTGAAAATAACACTTTTTTTGGACTACAACTCTCAGAGTCCCAAAGCCAAGATGACAATGGCCATTGCGGTGAAGCCTATCACTTCACTCCTCATCTGCTAAAAGCTTGAGCTTATAAACTGGAGAGGCATAAGGAAAATTATTATTAATATAAATTAGAAAGGCATTTTCAAATAATTTGAACATTGGGTCATGATTTGTATACAAAATGACTCCCAAGATCTAGAATTAATAAAGTTACTTGGATTTTCTCCTCATATGTTTCATCCTGTTGTCTTATCCCTGCAACTCCATTGCTTTTTGGAAATTCCAGATTTCACAACTATGGAATTAATCTTCTTTGGCAGAGTTCCATAAATTATGCTGTTTGGCACAACAACTTCTGCTTGCATAATATAATCTTCTGCTCTATTTGCACTAATCTATCCACCCCAAATGGAGTTATAACATCCAAATCTACTTCTGTACAAACTATTTTACTGTTGTTTTTTTGTCCATGTGCTGCAATTATTCTTCAGTTTACCCATTTGAATTGTTCTGCTTCCTTCTCTGTCTTCATGGGAGAATTGCTCCCTATCATCATGAAGAATGAAGAATGGGATGAGATGCAATGAAGTACAGTTTTCCCCCTTTCACATTCATGGGTTTAACTTTCACAAACTTGATGGTTTGTAATGCACTCACTTGCCTCCCTCCTTCTCCCCCTCCCATTCCCCTATCTTTTCCCCCGGCATGTGTGTCTTCCTTCCACGGACCTTGCACCTGTGCTTTCTCCAGTCATGATGCTACTGCCTTCCATTAGCTTATCTTTCACCTGGGCACCTGGAAGGCGATATGACTGGGCAAAATGCAACTGAATGGCAGGGAGGGGGAAGCCCAGGAAGGGAATGGAAGGGTGGGGAGTTATTCACAGATTTTTTTTACTTTCATGAAGGTTCTGTGTCCTGAACCCTCACGAAAATTGTAGATTTCCTCTGCAGATTTCCTCTGGGAGTATGATAATGGTTGCTTCAGAATTATGGAAGTACACACTCTCCAACATTTCACAGATGAAAGCTGAGACACATGTGATCAAGCAAAATCAAAGTATGATCAAAATAGAGAAAAAAAATTATTACTGAGAGAGGACACAAAAATAAAGAGAAGGTGCAACAGCTGGGTTTTGCCAGAGCCAATTGGGAAAGGCAAGTTTCTGATCCCTCCTCTCTCTCCCTGCTGAGTTAATTAAGTGCAAATTACTGTTGCCCTTTGAACTCAGGCCCTTTCCACACCAGGAAGTTAAGGTGGACCAAGACGTCCTGTCACGGAGGTCGTCCGCACCTTGGATCAGACTAGGTTTGGACTATTTACCTTAGTTCCGCACCTAAGTCCAATCCAAAACGCCCCCAAGTGGTCCTCCAGTGCGCTAAGTGAAGACCGGAAAAAACAGGTCTTTCAATTTTCCGGAGTGTGCCATTTTGTTCCTGCTCAGTTGTGCAGATGCACAGATTCGCGCCAGTGCGAGCCTGCGATCAGCAGAGGGCGGGCTGTGGGCGTGGCCAGCTTCAGCGGTTGGTCTGGACCCACAAACAACCAGAAGCCGCCATTTTAGCCTCACCAGGGCAGATCTAAAGACCTCACACTGCTCCGAATCACCCTGGAACAAACAGAGGAGCCCTGCGGAAGGGCTTAAGGGAAAGTCCGCGTTGCTTCGAGGCCAGAAGAATCAATAAGTAACAGCCCGGAGCGATTCACTCGCCTCGTGTGGAAAGGGTCTCAGTTTGCAGCAAGAGAAGTAAGCTGAAGTAAGGGAAAAATGGGAGGAGGAGAAAGAAACTGGGATATTTAAAAAGCTGCTGAAAAAGTGGGATGAGAGAAAATTAATTGGGACTTTCACTGCCAAATTGGGACATTTGGCGTGTGCATAAGTACTATGCAGTAATTAGAATGACTTGCTGTGACTACTGGGACAAGATTAGATACTAATTCATCACAGGCAAGCCCTACATGGCATTATCAGTAAGCATTATCACAGAACTATCAGTGAAATGTTATTGTGAACGAAGAGCCTGGAAATGTTACTTTTTTGGATGTCATCTCCCAGAAACTCCCAGTCATCAAGGCCAGTGGCCATGCCAGTTAGGGGATTATGGAATTAATTGTCCAACAAAGTAAAATTTCCAAACTCTTGAGTGTAGAATTTTGCTGCACTATGTTGAGCTTTTGCATACAAAATTCCCAAGCCCTTAAGTACAAAGTCTTCGCTGTGGTATATAATCAAGTAGAATGCATAAGATGCATAGTGTCAATTTTTATGATTGAGACTCCGTGCTGTAATAGAGCCCTGGAGACGTCTGACATCCGGATGCTTCACACCAGCTGCACATGCCCCAGCCAGGTGAAGTACCAAATGTACAGCCAGCCACTGCAAACAGCTGCAACTGGGTTTTAAGGCAGTAGAGAAGCATGCAAAGAGACAGCAAGAATTGCTTTTAGAGACTGAAGCCCTGTGCTTTGGCTTCTGGGTCAGTCATACCAAGGACATATGTCCATAATAATTAAATTTATTGGCAGTTTGGACATTGGCTGGGAGTCATGCAGATTTATGACAACGCTAAGTAGTTCAAAACTTCCTCCTCCTCCTCCTCCTCCTCCTCCTTCCTCTTCTTCTATACTCAATATCCTATGTTTTTTAATTAATACACTTTTGCCTCAACTGAAAGAGCCCCAAGTTCACTTAAATTATTTAAAATAGCAAACACAGTGGTGGGAAGCTCTGTTTTGTTGAAAGATGCATTCCTGGGGGGAGGGCATGAGTTGCAGGCCAACTGTAGGGAAGGGCATCATTCTTTTCCTTTCTCTTTCTGCCACTTCTTTTCTTTTCTTTTCTTTTCTCTCTCTCTCTCCTAAGCTTCTGTTTCCCTTTTCCTCTCTCAGTCCCTCATCCCTTCTCCCTCCCTCTGCAGAGAATTTTTTGCCAGATGTCTGAACTGACTGGTTAGTGATGGAGTTCTCTCTTTCCTCAGTCACTGCTGTTTTCATCCATCACTGTATGTCATGCCTCCATGTTTTCCCTAGAACAGGAGTGGACAATTGTGGTCCTCCGGTTATTTTGGGCCGACAATGCACATAATCTTCCTCAGTTGTCTATGCCCAGTGCTAGAGTTTGGTTTTTACATAACAGTCAGGCTTAATTGGACTTGGGTGTGTATGTGTATGTACCTTGAAGTCACCTGTCCACTTTTGGCCACCCCATGCATTTCATAGGGTTTTCTTAGGCAATGTCAGAGGTGGTTTGTCAGTTCCTTTCTCTGAAATACAGACTATAGCATCTGGTATTCATTGGCAGTCTCCCATCCAAGTACTAACCAGGTCTGACCCTGCTTCACTTCCAAGATCTTGTGCCTTTAGGGCATTACCACTGGATAAAATTCTGCTTCCTTGCAAGCTATCAACATGCATTTCCTCCAGAGATTGTAGCTAAATTCAGAGTGAACAAGGACAATGGCAGATGATGTCCCTGGTGATAAAACAGTCTGGGCATTTTGACCTTGCAAGTCTTAGCTCCACTACATCACAGCATGGAATAAATCTGGCTGATTTCAATGGGATCCACTCCCTAGAATTAGCACATGGGGCTGGATAAAGAGAAGTGCTGTCAAACAAGGGAGAAAATGACACCAGACACACACATGCCGGCCTTGGCCTAAGTAAAATGCAGAGCTTGGGCAAGTTACTTTTATGGACTACAACTTCCAGAATCCCTCTGTCAACATGGGGGATTCCAGAAAATATAGTCCAAAAAGTACCATACTTTCAAGCTCTGATTTTGATCCATTTGTTCTACTTGTTATAGCTCAGCATTCCAGCCTTCTAACAAAGAGGATTCCAAAGAGCCAAGATCCATCCAGTGCAACCCATCCTTGAACTTTCTTCTGGTTGAGATGGAAACTACATATTGTATTTGTAAGAAATTCTACCAGAACAATTGGATTTTATTCACCTTTGCAGCTCAATCAATTCATTTCATATAGGCCTATGATGCCTTGGAATGTCAGCCAGCTGTAGTGTCTACTAAACTGTTCCTTCCATTCATACCCCCTTCCCAACATTTTTGGTCCAGGAGAGTTTGTTTTCCAGATGATGTTGGTGGCCAGGTGTTTCTATGGTGGTAGATTTTGCTTAGAGCCAGAGTGACATAGTGGTCTGACCATTGGACTACGGTTCTGGAGACTAAGGTCCAGATCCCTGCTCAGACATGGACTCTGGGCAAGCCACGCCGAGCCTTAGAGGAAGGCAAAGGCAAACCTCCTCTGAACAAATCTTGCCAAGAAAACCTTATGATAAGTTCACCTTAGGATTGCTGTAAGTCAGAAATTATTTGAAGGCACACAATGAAAACAAAAATATTTTGCTTTGGTGTAGAATTGTATGCAGAATAATTGTGCATATTTCAAACCACAAAGAGGAATTTTGAAAAATGCTGCTGCTGCTGCTGCTGCTGATGATGATTGTGTTTTATTTATAACACCCTTTCCACCAAAGGGTGGAACAACAACATATACAATCAGAGACAATGACATTAAAACAAAAAACCACAACAATGCATAATACATGGCAAGAAATCCCCGACACCCCACCAGTTGCTACTCATCTCAGCACCTTAAATACAACTCAGTGGCTTGAGATGGAGAGTCAAAGAGAAAGGTCTTCAACTGTTTACGAAAACGAGTGAGATCCTCCTCCAAAGGAAGACCATTCCACAAATGCAGAGCTGGATCTTGAAAGGCTCACAGCCTTGACAGAGCTGTACGCATTGGTGGAACAGACAATAATCCTTTGCCTGCAGATCTTAAATTCCTGGATGGAACATACCAAACAAGCTGAGCTGCAAGGTACTAAGGGAAGTTAAAACACAAAGCTTTAAATACCAGAACCAAAAGTCTGAAACAGGCCCTGGCCCAAACTGGTAGCCAGTGAAGGGTCTACGGGGAGAAGCAATAGGTGAATATTTTGGTAGATTTAAAACAACCCGGACAGCATTGTTCTAATTAAACCAGAGGAAGAAGGCAGCATGAAGGCAAACCTGTCAGTAATCCAGGTGTGAGATAACCAAGGCCACAACAAGCAGATGGGCAGTCTCTACAGTCAGGAACCTCCAGATTTTGCAGCTGTTCAAAAGATGGAAGTTGCATTCCTTTGTTGTAGCCCCGATAAAGGGACACAGAGATAGGCAGTCATCCAGCAGGACTCCAAGGTTCCTGGCAACTGAGACAGGAGCCACTGTGCAACCTTGTAAATCCAGTGGGGGACATGAGAGAGGGGCTGCTGGGTGATCAGGCTGAAACACCAAGATCTCTGTTTTGTCCAAGATGGTGAGCGGTCATCCATGAAGAAACATATGACAGACAGTCTGTCACTGACTTTCACACAGTAGCATCAATTAATTTGAAACTTTGAAAAATTTGAGTGTCATCTGCATAAATATGATACTGAAAACCCAATTCAGAGATGAGAAATCCAAGGGGGAGTGTATACAATGAAAAAGAAGAAGACCCAAGACTGATCCTTGTGGCACCCCTATCATTACAGGGAAATCTTTTGACATAAGTCCCTGAAATGAAACAGAAAAGGAACAATCACACAAGAAGGATTTAAACCAGGACAGAGCATTCCCTGTTATTCCTAGTGATGCCAGCCATACTAGTAAGATCTGGTGGTTCAAAGCATCGAAGGCTACAGAAAGATCCAACAGGATTAACACCAAAGTTAATCACTGTGTCTTTGCAACTAGGATATTGTTTACTACATGATTCAAGGCTATTTTGGTGGAATAATCCCGTACAAAACCCTGATTGAAATGGGTCAAAAAAAAATCATGTATAGTCAGGCATGGCATCAACTGGGAAAGGGCAGCTCTCTCCAAAAATTTTGAAAGAAATGGGAGAAGAGACACAGGGCAATAATTAACAGAAAGTGAAGGGTCCAGAGAAGGTTTCTTGAATAGAGGACATTAAACAGCTTGCTTAAAGCAGCCTGGGAAGATACCCCTTAAGAGAGAGCAGTTCACCAGGCAGAAGCAAAGGCAAAAGAATTGGGTGAAGGATAAAGGGAAGGAAGGAAGGAAGGAAGGAAGGAAGGAAGGAAGGAAGGAAGGAAGGACGGACGGACGGACGGACGGGTCAGAAGGGATAGGGTCAGAAGGGCAGGAGGGAGGGGAAGAAGATCTCACAATCTGGCTTATAACTGTCTCTGTAACAGGGAAAAAGAGAAACTCTGCTCAGGTTGGTGAAGACATGGCCCAAGACATGGCCTGAGTCAAAGGCTGTGATAAATCGACTGATGGCAATGGAGGTGGAGATCCATCCAGCAAAAATGAATCAGCAGTTCTTGACACCTTCTGATCAAAGAAAGAGGCCAAGTCACTTGCAGGAAGATCCTGAGGTGAAAATCATTCAATTTTGTTGAATTAAATAATGTAGACATTTTAAATGAATAAATGTATTCCTTATTAAAATGTTTAGCTATAAAAAGGGGGAGGAAGACATGGAATCAATTACATGTCCCATGCATCCAGACAACTTTCACATCTACCGTCTTTCTGTCTTTCCAATTCCAATGCATTAAAGTTCTAGTCCACTGTTTCAGTGCTGGATTCTTTTATCTTGCCTTTGCTTTTTATTGAATGAAATCATTTTTAGCAATTCAAGTTGTTTTCACTGTGGTTTTCTGTATTTTATAAACTTTGCAAACTGTTTGTTTATTTTGCTCAGAAAAAAATGGGCGTACATTTTATCATAAATAAATTTGTATATCAACAAATAATCTCAGTGTAACCATGGGAAGTTGACAGGGGGGTTATATGCTTTTCTAGAGTCCCATAATGGTATACAGTAGTGGTGTCTGAGATGTCACATTTCAGAATGCTTCATTAATTTTGGCAGCTGCCTTGAAGAGGCCAATAGAAATCAGGTGAGGCAGAGAAATGGGATGGGAGTAGAGAGTCCATTTTTACTGAAGACAGTCCTCTATTGAAGGTCTATCATGTGACAGTTCACCATTTAAAGGCATCCTATCTTTGAAAAGCTGTTGTGTCCATTTCTATCTTTATTAAACCAAAGGTTAAAAAAGGGAAGAAAGGAGAACAGGATTGCCTATCAGCAACAAATTCCTGGATAACAGGCTGAGCAAGCACATAGGACCCCTGGTAATAGCCTCCCCCACTACAATGAATTAAACTTTGTTCTATGATCAGATACACTTTTACTTGGGAGGTAGTACCATTTTATCTAGGGTTGTCAGCCCAGGGATATCTCAGGCCCTGATAAGTCATGGCCAAAACCTGAGACCTAGGAACAGAGCCTGATGATAGTGTAGAGGATGAGGCTGATGGTAGCTGAGATACTACACTACAGACATATGCCCTTTTCACACGGCATTTTCCATGTGAAAGAGAGCCTGGAGTGTCGCGCAACTGTGAGGAGCGATCCACACGACGCATTCACAATCGCGCGATGCTCCAGGGGCTGGCAGGCGCCAATTGCACACCTTTTCATTTTTGGCTAGAAGCCGAAAATGGTGCACGATTGCGCATTGCTCCCGGGCCCCGCGTGCACGTACCTGTTGTGCGGAGCCTCTGCAGCCACACTGGTCACGCTTCCTGCCCCAGTGCAGCCTGGGAAAGTCCCAGGCTGCACTGCGGAAGGAGGAGGTGGGGCTCTCACGCAAGCAGGCAGCTCGTGCGGAGCCAAAGGACCCTGGATGTGAGAGCCTCTCACCAGAGGCTGCTTGCATGATCCCCACACCCAGTGCCAGAAGATGGTAAGGGGCAGAAAGGGTCCTAGTTAAGAATGTTTAACTACTTATCCTCTCCTGACCTAGCTCCCAAACCTACCTTTACACTCAGCAGTACTGCTGAGCAATGGAGCTCTGTGCTGCTGGCGACTGGGATGCAGCAGGATGAGGTTTCAAGTCCCCTCCTACCTGTGTTCTGGGGTGTGATGAGGAATTCCAACAGGGTCCTGCTCCTGATAGTTGCATGGCAGACAACTCTGGGAGGGGGCTGGAAATGTCATCCTGCTGTGCCTCTGTCATCAATTGAACAGGCCTTTGTGTTTGATGCAGCTTCTAGCTGTTAAAGTAGTGGGGTTCCAATTGTGGCAATGGTGTCATGATCATAAACATGAATATCAAGCAGTTATGAATGCATACTTTTAGCTTATGCATTTCTTACTGCTCAACAGGGTGCCAACCTGAGTCATTAAGCATGGTGCAGTAAGCATCAGCTGCCACTGTTGAAACATATCATTCAAATAAAAACCACAAATTTAATAAATGAGAGAAAGGAAGGAGGGGAGAAGATGAGTTTGGAGAAGCCACCCCCCCTACCAGCAGCCTGCAAGGATTGGGCCAGTGACACACAGCTGGAAAAAAAATTTTTTCATGGCAGTGCTCTTGCCTTGAGATTCTTCCTCTTATCCTGAGGCCCAGAGAAGAGGGTCCAGGAGATCTGGGAACCCTAATTTTATCCTTTGTGGCTTGCTCTCGGATAAGCATGTTTAAGACTGTAAACTAAGTATGTTCTAACATGGAAGTTTTAGGCCAGGGGTAGCATCCTCTCATTGTTGTTGCTATCTCCCATTAGCCCTAAACAGCACAGACAACAATCAAGGAAGACAAGAAATGAAATCCAGCAGAATCTGCAGGGTCACATTTCCTGCTTTTCCCCATTTGCCTTTTCCTTTCACTCTGCTACATTTTTCACCAAACCAATACACCAGCTGTGTATCAGCTGCCCTACCTAAGATTGGAGGTGACTTTTCTTTTAAAAAGCAAACATTCTGGAAACCACAGCATCAGTACAATGAAGTTTAGAAAAGATACTTTTAAAAATTACAATTCCCAGAAGCTAATTTGGAAGTTGTAATTGATAAAATTAACTTCTCCAAACACAACTTTACTAGTAGATACCTGTTATTTCTGCACCTTGCTGCCAAGGGGTAGGTGGATGTTGGAATCTCCCTGTACGTCTGTAGATTTCTCCATCATCAAACAACGAAACAGCTCCTCTCTATTGGCCAAGCTCTTTCAGTCATTCTTTCCTGCCATTCAGTGTCACCGGCATTTGGGCCTGCAGGTCCTTTTGCATGGAACCAAAGAGGCTATTAGCTGGTCAAAACCATCAGCCACCAGACCTGGACACTAACTGGCACCACTGTAGCTTCAAAAGACCCTTTGGTTGCTTAGTCATCCCTGTGAGTCATTACTGTCCCCCAAATGTGCTTTTACATATGGCAAATGCCTCTTGGAAAAATTGCCTCAAGCCCAAGGAGTATGCTGCCAAGGCAGCCGTGTAACTCAGTTTGCATTTTAAAAAATGCTGGTTCATGCCACATCTGTGAAGGGAGACAGTCATGCCCAGAAGCTAGACAGGCTGCTCCTATTTCCCAATGCTATTTCAAGCATATTTTAAATTCTGCTCAAAGATACACCCAAACCAATGCTTAGAAAATTTACTCCCAAAGTCCTTCTGCCAGGATGGTCAACTCAGACTCATGTTTGCAATGTATTCTAACAGACTCCTCTAACCTGATTCAAGAATAACATCTTATAAAAAAGAAAAAAGAAAAGAATAGGTTTAAGATGTAATTGAAAAGTCCTGTCCTCTGATCCTGACCTCCCTCCACACATGCCAAAACCAAACCACTGGTCCAAGATCCCCCTCCTGATGTACATTTTTCTGACTGTACATTTTTCTTCAGTTGTTTAGAAATTTTACTGTGAATTTTTTAAAAATGTTTTTACACTGTTCAAAAACAACAGTATTTTTAGCACTCCGGTGTGCCTTCCATTGATACGAGCTAAATCTTTTTCAAAGGCAGAAGGATTTTGGCAGAAGAATATGTCATGTTGGAAGGGAAACCTGAGAGTTCCTTTCCATGGTGGTGTGAGTTTTAGGAGAAGTTTTTTAAGACTGAGTTTAAGATTTATACACTGCAACGTTCTTGCTGGAGACACTATGGCTAGCTGCATCCAGTTCCAAATAGTTGTGGTCAGGAGGACTAGGGCATATGTTTTATGATTCTTCCTCATTTGAAATATCCACACAAGAGGCAGAGTGACAAAATGAAAGTGGCTGAGATGTTCTGTATTAACTATCTGGATAAAATGGGGGAGTGGTAACTCCCACACCTAATTGCACCACAGCTTAAACAAATTGCTTTTTGGAGACTACGTTTTCTAAAACCTCACAGTCAACACAGCTGGCAATCATGCTATCTGGTGGATGCAGGAGCTGCATTTGCAAAAAGTAACTTTCCAGAACTCTGCTACTCAACTGTCTAAGCTCAAGCCCCTGAATCTTAGCTGTTGTAATAAAATGTGTACTGTGTTCTCCTCCCTCAGATGTTAGGACTTCTGTATAATGCAGCCTTGCATGCATTAAAATTCACAAATATTTTTGATCCCTTCTGAGAAATATGGCATTGCTACTTTCAGGTCCAGATATAAAGCAGGTGAAGACGTTCCCCATAAGATAAAAACACCACAGAGTAGCCATTGTGTTGTGAACAACGCGCACACACTCAGTTGTTATGTATACAATTGTTATCTACATCAGCTGCATGCCACAAGCACAAGCATGTATAATGCCTGAAAATGCTTTTCTTATATGTCTAAATATGTACTTTTTCAACTGACTTAACAGATGCTGCAGTTATGGCGTTGTGGAAGGGTGATGGAAGAGTCAAGGGTGGAGGAATTGCTTCTTTCTGTGATAGAAGGTGAAGCTTCTTTCATCAGTTCTTCCTTATTCTTAAGTCCCCTGCACACCTCTGAGTGTGGGTCTCCCTCTCCCTCCTTCTTTAGATGGTAAGGATGTCCACCACAGTCAATTAACCCTCTCAGCTTCCTTCTATAGGATCATAGGATTACCTTGTAGAGCACCATCTTCTTTTTTTTATATATATATAATTTTATTAAAGTTCCAACATATAAAATAAACATATATAATTGTACATTTCGTTGAATTATTCTACTGTTCTTCCTCTCCTCTCTAGATTTCAGTTTCTTCTATATATTCAGCATGCTAAAATTACTGGTACTGCACATATATATGACAATATTTCATGATAGTTCCTGCAATACATAAGTACCATATATTTTATCGTAATATTTCTGATTACATCCATTTAATATATCAACTGTATTTACACCTGAATATTGTCATCTGATAGTACCCAACAATTACTCTACACAATTTCCCATTCTTTTTTAATCTCATCATCTGATTTTCCCTTTAAACTCTGAGAGACTATGTCTGCATTTCTATTTTCAATCAGAGTTGCCCACCATTGATCAATTGTAGGTATTTGATAGGTTTTCCATAGTCTTGCAAATTCTATTCAAGCTGTCATGACCATATACAATATTATTCGCCAATATTTCTTTTGAACAGTACCATCAAACATATGCGTCATATTCAACAAATACATTTCTGGTGTTTTATCAAATTATACATTCAATATTGTACATATCCTATTATGTATTTCTCCCCAGTATTTCTTTGCTTTGTTACATGTCCACCACATATGAAACATTGTACCGACCTCCTTTCGACATTTCCAACATTGTCCTGTTCCTGTTTTGTAAAATCTCATGAGTTTCTCTGGTGTCATGTACCATCTATGAAACATTTTGTAATAGTTTTCTTTTAAATTCTGAGCTACTGTAAATTTCTGTGTTCTTTTCCAACTCTTTTCCCAAGACTCTAACTGAATTGAATGTCCTACATTTTGAGCCCATGCGATCATTGTAGACCTTATTGTTTCCTCCTCCCCCTCTTGCTGTAAGATTTCCTGATATATGCGAGATAATAAGTGTAGGGGATTTTCAAACAGCCATTTTATCACTCCTTCTCTCTCCTTTTGTTCAATTCTGTAGGTTTTTACATCCATCTGAAATCTTTCAGTTAATTGTCTACAGGGAAACCAATTAAATCTTATTCCTTCTTCTTCCAACTTCTCTCTTGTTTTGACCTTGATTGTATATGAAGTTGATTTTATCCTCGTATTGAAGCCACTTATTTGTTTCGATCCATCTTCCGAAAAAAGCCTCTTGAGGGGACACCCATGAGGGGAGCTGCCTAATGTTTTTAGCCTTGTATTCATTCCATATCTTCAGTAATGATTTTCTTATGTAATGATGCAAAAATTCTTTTTCAATCCCTGCTTTATCATAAAACATATAGGCATGCCATCCCATTCTTAAGTCCGCTCCCTCAAGTGCTAGCATTCCGTAGAGCACCATCTTCTAACAAGAAGAATATGCTGTTGGAGGGAGAATTTTAGTTAGGGGAAAATGAACAGGTATCAGTCATATACAACCTTCTTGATTGTGGCCTAAAGCAGTGGCTCTCAAACCATGGTATCTTACCAGTTTAGTACCTGAAGTCATTTCCAACCTATGGTGACCCTAAGGTGAACCTATCATGGGGTTTTCTGGGGCTGAGAGTGTGTGACACATCCAAGGTCACCCAACGGGTTTCCATGGCCAAGTGGGGAATCGAACTCTGATCTCCAGGATCTGTAGTCCAACACTCAACCACTACACCATGCTGGCCCTCTGTATCTTGTTACCCTGTGAATTGGGTGTCCTGGGAGGGCGCCCAAACAACAAACCAAACCAAGCAAAGATGGGGAAATTAGCTGGAGCACTCTCTTGACTAATGAGAGGCAGGGTAACTTAGCGGGGATCTTTTACCCTATGTCTACAGCGTCAGGTCAGTGAGTAGGCAAACAGTTCAAAATAGCAATTAAGATTTATTAAACAATAATTAAAGAAAACATGAACACACTCCTAACTCGAAAAGGAAAATAGAGTTCAAAGGGAATGGGTCCTACGCCACCTTTCCTGCAGTCCTGGGGAAGCCGATTGTAGAAGAGGAAACCTGGTGTGGCGGCCGAGGGGAATTCGCTGAACCGAGCGGCAGCAAGGCAGAGTAGAAGTCCAAAGCGATCCGGCGAGAATTCCAAAGAGCTCTCGGAACTGGGGGGTTTTATCAGGGAAAGAACAGCCGTAGGCTAGTCTGGTCTTGGGTGAAAACAATAAGGTTTGGGTTGGAGACAATGCCTCCGAAAGGTCAGAATTTACACAATTGAGTTATGTTCCGAATTGACAATAGTATGGCTGGTATGTAGATGTGGCTAGCTTGGCAGTTAAGCACTCAGCTCACCAGGGTGCCCTCTCAGGGCAGAGGGTCTCTTTGTTTAATGGGGATGTTTGTTTCAGGAGGTCCCCTAAAGCAGATCTGGCAATCTCTGTCTTGGTTTGGTGTGAGCAACAAACAGTAGCCATGCCCAGCTTCGCGCTTGTTCGGTGGCCTCACAAACACTTGGCGGGTGGCAGAGCAGGGCCAAATTGTGATATCAAAATGATATCTTTGGTTCACCAAAGGCCAGGCCAGTACATGGTGGTAACAATCTTACCTCCCCCCAGTTAAACAAAAAAATCCCTTCAGTTCCACCATGATAGAAACAAGAAGCATGGTAGTGTCCCAAAAATGAATAACCCACAGAAGGTAGAATAAGTCAGAGTCAGAGTTGCCAGGTCAAGGCTAGAACAGAGCATGTGATTTCAGGGCCAAAACTTGCATTCTAGGAACAACCTCTTGTAACAAAAACCTTCATCAGATGTTTATCAACAAAGCTTGGATGCTCACCTCTTGGGGTACTTATGTAGTACATTCCTGAACTGGCATACAGTTGGACTAGATGGCTTTTTGTGGTACGTTCCAACTCTGTGTATCTATGATTCTATGTTACAAAGGTGATATTAAAAGGGATAGCCTCTGCACCCTGGTTTTAATGTATCATAAACATGATTCGTTGGGCATCAACCACAGCAGCACAGAGTGCACCATTCTAATAAAAAATGCAAGGCTGGCATCCTGTTAGTATGTTACGCAAACATAAGTCTAACTTACATTTGTGCAACTCCCCTTTCGGATTGTTGCAATGTTTTGGAGGTTGCAATCTTCTACTAGTTCTACAATGACCAAATTCCACACAATTCTCCCCTTCTTCAATGCCTTCAATACAGCCATTTACTGGCCAGTGGGGAGTGGGGAGGAAGAGTGGAGAAGCATCCAACTATGTTCTTTCCTATGGCTGAACAAACAGCAATGACATCATCCTCTGGGACTGGAAGGTCCCCAAGGATGCCTGTCACTGTGCCTCCAGCTACAGGAACATAACTGGACACTGCTCTACCACGTCCCACCCTGTTCTGCACAAAATGGCCATGTTGGTAGCAGACTGCAGTAACTAAAAGATGGAGTTGAGGGTATGTTGTAGTTCTTACCTGTGCAGAACTTTATGATAGATCTCCGGATCCAGGATCTTAGCCCAGGAACTTGGTCCGAGTTTAACAAATGAGTGAAATATATATAGAACACGCTTTTTAAGACAGTGCTCCGACCCTTAGATTCTTCTCCCTTGAACCTCAGGGAAAGGGGTCAGACACTTAGATATGGGAGCCCTAGTCAAAGATCACATTTGCAGGAAGACTTGGGGACTGAGGAAGAAAGAATTCTTTGTCCTTGTTCTATATGGGAAAAAAACTGTCCCACCTAGACTACTTTGGCATATCACTGATTGAGAACAACTGTTCTACAGAGCTCTGTCAGGCATGCCCAGTGGTTTGTGTGTAGTATTTTAAAAGGACAAGTCAAAGGTCTATATGGACATCTGTAGTTATATATACAGGGCTGCTCTACCCATGTATACAGGGCTGCTCTACTCAGACTGAAGTAACCATCTCTGGCAGTAAATATCAGGAGACTGAAACAGTGTAATGGCAAAGTTTTGAATGACAAGAGCTGTGTATGCCATGAAGCCTGCGACACACACATTAAACAACTCAGCTGCCCTTAGATACAGTACAAGATACTATACAGCAAGCTTAAACTCTTAAGACCCATCAACTTTTGTGTGTGGAATAGTGAGATGGTTCTTGTCCTTTGTATCAGATAGCAAAATGTCTTGTGCCGGTTCTGATCAGAGAGATCTCTGGATTAGCATTATCACAGAACGCATTATTCTTAACACTCTCCTTTTTGCAGACTAGGAAATCAGATTTCAAGTCTCTCATACACAACCAGTAGGTTCCCATTCTGAAAGACAGTGTGCTGTAGTGGTTTGAGTCTTGGACTAGGACTCCAGAAGATGAGAGTTCAAACCCTTGCTTAGTCTGGGTTGACTCTGGGCAAGTCACACTCTCTCAGCCTCGGACAAAGGCAATGTCAGATCCCCTCTGAATAAATCTTGCCAAGAAGACCTCATGATAGATTCATCTTAGGGTAGCCATAGGTTAAAAACTACTTGAATGGAAACAATTTGAACTCACACAATAGGTTTCCATTCTGCTATGTGCATATTATAATTATTATTTTTAAAATTCCTTTCATTTAAATGTATTTTCCAAGAAAAAACAGAACATAAAAGCAGACTCTTGCATCTAACATCATAGTTCTGGAGCATCCATGATTAAAAATAATAGGCTAGAATTAAATGTGCAGTATGTACCCATGTTCCCTGAACTTCTGGCACACTACGGCAGGAAACAACAGGATATTAGACCCTGAACAGGAATTAAACACCCTTCTGTTTTGTGTTTTTTCCTTCTTCTCTAGTATTTTTCTACCTGCAGCTGGGCCTGCTGGCAAATTTGCCCTTTTAAGAGCAAGCGTTACCAATCCATTGCAAAGAACAGGCGCCCATCCTTACTGATTAATAAAAGGGGACTTAGAAGCAGCCAAAACAATCCACTCTCTGTCAAAATCCCAACACACAAAAGGGCCTCCCACCCACTCTGCCCTGAACCCCACCGACCTAGTTGGGTTAGTTCAGCATAAGAGGAAAATTAATCCCTTTGCAGCCAGGAATTGATGGAGACAATGGGGGCAATGCTAGAGCAGTTTATGTCTGTATCATCCCTCTTGCCAGAGCTTTGTCCTTGTGCAGCCAGCTTAGCAGGGCTCCTCCTGGGAAACCTCAGGGCCCCCCAATGGCCTTGCTCCGACCTGTCCTAGTGTGCCCGGGATACTGGGTGGTGGTTGGTATGTGTGTGTGTGGGTGTATGTGGTGTCATGTTTAAAACAAGCAGTTTCATGTTGACTTTACAGGCAATGCTTCCAAAGGATCCAGATCCTGAATGTCTGGGGTTCTGTAAGACAAGATAGGGCAGATTGAGGTTTGAAGGAAGGTGAGCAGGACAAGAGGAGAGTAGTCACAGAATGTAAACAAGACTGATAGCTCAGTAGCTGGATGCAGTGCATGATTTGTGAGAGCTTGGAGAAATTACTTTTTTGGACAACTCTCAGAATTACATCTGGCATCACAACTCTGGAGCATGCATGATTAAAATCAATAGCCCGGTTTTAACGGTGTGGTATATACCTGTGAAATTCATCAGGTTGACATAAGTTGACAGGCAAGCTGAAGGCACATACATGCACACATATATCCACATGCCCCCTAAACTGCTGGAACACTATGGCACGAAACAACAGCATACTAGAACCCCCGCCCCCAATTATAATACAAGAATTGCACACCCTTGTCTTCTGTGGAATCCCCACCTCTCCAGTATTCTCCGATTTTCAGCCAAGCCTGCTGGTGAATTTGCCCTTTTAAGCGTTATCAGCCCACTACAATGAACAGGCACCCACCCTTCATGATTAATAACAGGGGACTTAGAAGTCCATTCATAATGATAATAAAAGGTGATCAAGATTTCTCTCAGACTAATTCTGAGAGTTCCAGCCCAAAAAAAGTAACTTCTCCAAGATCTAGATTTTATGCTGGCTGGAGCTGGGAGGCCTGGTGTCATTTCCCCTCTTGTCCGGTGGTGCTTCTCTTCATGCAAATAGATGAGAGCAGCTGCCCTGCCGGGACTGACTCATTTCCTGCTCTTGTGTCACATTCTGGTCAAGCAAGTTTGGCAAAGTTGCTCTTCTCCCCCTTCACTCCCCTCCCCTTTGGGTACACTGGGATGTACATTTGTTCAGTCTCTGGCAGGACCAGGCAGGAATTTCAGGAAACTGCGTCAGAGCTGCATACACACACAAAAAAACCCCCGGCACCAAACCCTAGAGCAAGTTAAAAAACAAAACAAAAAAAACCCTATCCTTTTTTTTTAAGAAGGGAAAGAAAAGACTAATTCTTCTTCCGTCTCCCAGCAGCATCTACATTTTGGGAGGGTCAGCATAATTGAAAGCTCAGAGAAGCAAAGCTGGTTGGATTTGCTTTGGAAGGGACATTTCCAGGTCTAAAAATAAAGCAGTAACATAAAAGAGGGGGAAAAGGCAACTTGATGTTTAAATTTAAATGCCCAACTAAGGTTCACAGATGATGTGTGTTCAGCTAGAGTGGTTTGTATGCTGTCATTTCCAAACATAGTCTGGAAAGCAGGAAACCCACATTCAATATTTTACAGATCATGGGGCTGTGGGAAAATCCAGTGGGGCTCTCTACAGACAGTGTGCTCTCTCACCCCGGAAGATTTTTGTTTGCAGTGTTGTAGGAATGCTATTGCCACTCATGTATATTGCTATTTTGTGTGGTTTTCCTTATTTTGTAGAAAGTTGTGTTGTCTTAAACAAGTCTCCAGAAATGTGGTGAGGAATGTAAAGAGGTAAGTTGATTTTTCAACAACAGCTGCTAGGATCCACAAGCTAACATGGCTGCTAGCTGTAAAATTTGGCTATTGGAAGCTGTAGTCTGAAAAAGGTAACTTTTCTACCACTCTTTCCATGCTAGCATGACTGCCCAAGATGACTAGTGGCTATTGCCTTTGATACTGGCCATTTCCACAGTAGAGTGTTATAGTGCTATTATTCCATTTTCAATATCCTATGGAATCCTGAGGTTTGCAGTTTAGGAAGGGACCTCAAAGGCACCTCCCTAAACTGCAAATCCTAGGATTCCATAGGATGTTGAAACTGGAATAATAGCACTGTAACACTCTAGTGCGAAAATGGCCACTGAGTAATACCTCCTTTTATCTCTCTATTGGTTGTAATCCAACATTCCCCCTTGGTGTAGCACAAATATCCATCTATGGAGACACACTGCACCAACCCTGATCAGCTCCCAAGCAGAATACATCCATTGTTCTATGGTGAAAAATTGGCACTGCATGCATAAGACAATCTATGCGTGTGTGTGTCACTAGCAGGATGCCAGCCATAACCTGCAATGATTTTACAAGACATTTTAAAGTAAAAATATGAAGACTCACTACTATAAATACTAACACAATCCTTTAAAACAAAAAAGCTGCTCTTTTCTTGAGACTGCAGTTGACTAGGGTGAAGATGTAGGTCCACTTAATAAGGTCTTACCACTGTGTTAAACCATGACCCGGGTAACAATAATAGGAAAGTTATTTCTATTTCTAGACCAAAACCCATGAAAGTAACCATTATAGATTCTATGCTAGCTGGGGTATTCTGAGAATTTTTGTTGAAAATTGTAATATTTCCATGCTCTGTTCCAAACAAATTCTTGTCTCTTTATAGGTTTAGAGCGATTTCTAAGCATTAAGCCCTGTAATGGGAATATTTTCTGTATGCATTTTCAACATGGTAATGTCTTAAGGAGTGGGAAATTGTCTTCTGCTTAGATACATTTTGCCAGTGAATTTACCTAGATTTTAACCCATTCTGGAAAACACATCTGTATGGCATAGATTTACAGGGGAATGTGTGCTAGCTTTTTGGAATGGATGACCGATGGCATTCATAGGGAACTTACTATCACTGCAATCCTAAACCCTTGTTTTTCATAGAAAGCAATCAATACTATTCTGAGGAAGTATTACATTTACAGTTTAAAAGATTAATGGTGCCATTTTTCTGGAAAGGTTCAAGCAATCCACAATAAATCCTTCCCTATTATGAAGTTCCATGTGAAAGTGACAAAGTAAATTCATCATAAGATGTTATGAGCAGTTGCTTCTTTAAATGGATGCAATGCAGCTTGGTGTGGTAGCCAGAGCCAGCTCAGTAAAGATGAAAATAGAACATTCTTGTTCTTATTTTACATCACTGCTCATTCCGGTAATATGAGTCTACATTTATTTTATATGTTTAACAGTCAGTTCAATATTTATTAAATGCTGGGATTCGGTGATATCTGAGGGACAGTTGGCATGCAGCAACTCTTTCTTTCTTTCTTTCTTTCTTTCTTTCTTTCTTTCTTTCTTTCTTTCTTTCTTTCTGTAGTGGGAAAGGTATAAAAATGTATCCTGATTTTCCTGTGTTAGCAAGGAGCCTTCATCTTTTGCAGTTGCCTCTTCTTACCATTAGGAAATTCCCAGTCCACATCATGTCCCGGTTACCTAGTAGTTGCTATTATGTGACACACATATGTAATATCAAAGCAGCTTTTTCAGCAGCTTTCCCCCACTGAGAGCCAATATCAGGAACAGAACAGGGAACACACAGCAACAGCAGACAAAATCAGTGATTACATACTAAGGCAACTTTATATTGGACAATCTGTTTCAGAACTGATGAAACTGTAGTCCTTCAGATGTTGCTGAATACTAGTTCTCATCAGCTGTAGGCAACTTGGCCTGTTGTAAGGCATGATGGGTGCTGGGAAATGTGAGAGATTGTAGTGGAGACCTCAAAAGCAACGAAATTGGCAAGGCAAAAGCTGAACAACAGCCAGTTCCATGTCTATCCACCCACACAGGTTCTAGGAGAGAAAGAAATAAGTTTAATCTTCTTTGTCAAACAAATATTTAAAAATATTTTTAAATATTTAAAAACATATTTAAAAATGGTTATCATACATGCTCAACTGGAAGAGAGAAAGGGAAATAAAAATGGCTGCAGATTAGAGTTAGGCAGGAAGAAAGTGGGTCTGGAAAAACAAATAAATAGGAAGTCACTATAATGTAAACTAGCAATTAGTGAGTATAGGTATGCAAAGATTGTTAGCACTAACAAGGGGAGTAGCATTGGGAGTAGTAGTAGTATCATCTACAACAATGCTACTCAAAATGGTGGTCCCTGGACTGATATCATTCTGTGAGCAATTGGCTGCCACTTCCCAGAGAGTTTCCAGGGAAGAAAGAAAGAATTGTAATCAATGGGAAGAAATATGGCACCAGTCCTAGGCACAATGGTAAGAATAATAATTGCCAGTTCCCCATATCAGGTAGCCTGAGAAGTACTGGTCTACTAGATATTCTACCTCTGTTCTGCTAGAACATAACATATTCACAAGATGAGTTCTCCCCATTCCTGATATTACACAGCTACTGTGTCTTTCACAAGTCTTTATTCCCAACTGCCCACCCCTTGACACATAAACACACCATTCATTGGTAGAAAGGTTGATCACATACAGTACAAGATGATTATGGCAGCAATCCCATATATTAAGGCATATGTTCTATTTGATTATATGAGGCTTATTTCTGAGTAAGGTATAAGTTATACAATTATGCTGTAAGCGTATAGCAGTATTTCACTGTATGTCCCAAATGGATAACAACAATATACAGACTGCATACCATAGAGTAAAAATGATTGGGCCCCAATCATTCTTAGGAAGCCTCTCTAAAAAATACTCGGCTCGTTCTTGTATAAATTACAGCAGGACAGTGGAATATATGGCCTTTCAGATTCTGTTGGGCTGCAACTTCTATTAGCCTTAGCCTATATAGCCAATGCTGAGAGATGATAGGAGTGACAATCCAACTACCCCAGCCCTAGGAAAGATGGACTGATGATGGGAGCAGAGAGTTTGAAGGATGTGCAACTGCAGAGCAGTCCAGGGGTGCAGCTATTGGGGAGAATGAGGGTGTTGCCCCTCAATAAGAATTCTGCCCCCCACCCCATGAAATTGTCCTTCAGTTCCCAAATTTCTAGCATTGCAGTAATTTAAGACTTAAGTTGACCATTTAGAATTACAGGTTAAGCATCCAAAAAAAGGGGCAGGCAAAATTACTAAGGGAATACGAACATAGCAAGTATAAACAGTTCTTGGAGTGAAAGATTTTCAAAATCTCACTCTGAAATTTTAAAAATGGGGGGGCACTAAACGAAAATATAATTGAGGAGTAGAATTCTCCTGTGGGGGCAATGCCTTCATTTTGCCTTGCACTCACCTATCCAGAGCTGCGCTGCTCACGGGTTATCTACAAAGTCTTACAAACTGCATGGAAGGACCAATAGCCAACTGACAGGATGTACTGTGCAGAGCAGGGTAGGAATTATGCAGCCCTCTTGTTGTTACTGGACTGCAGTTCCTAGGGGCCATGGCCAGCGCAGCCAATCATGAGCAATACTGAGAGTTGCTATTCTACAACAATTAAAGGACCATGCAATTTCCACCTCTGAGTTAAGAGTTTTGAGGAGGGACATGAAATATCCAGGTTCAGGTTCCCCGTGAGTGAGGAACCTTATTGTGTGACCTTGCATCAATGCATTTCTCTCTCTCAGGCTCACTTACCTCACATGGGTTTAAGAGGATAAGGTTGGCGGGGGTGGGGGAAGCCATATGCCACCATGAGATCATTGGAGGAAAAGTGGGATTTAAAAATAATTAATAAATGAGCAATAAAATTCCCTGTCACTGATGGGGGCATGAACAAATTGTTCTCTGTGCTTTTTGATCCTAATGACACGGTAAAGGTTCTCTCCCTCTTTGGGTGGTATAATTTCTCTCTCTCTTTTTCCATTGTCTACTAATTCCCAGCTGCAGCTCTGAGACAGTCTTGAGATTAGTTCTTCATTCCCGAAGAGCATAGCTTGCTGTGCTGCTAGGCTTCACTGGATGCAAAGGAAGCAGCAATACTATCAACCAAGCAAGCTCATAAGATTCCATGATTCCCAAGGGAGGCAAACAGCCTTACAGTAGGCAATCTTCCATGAGCACTGGAAAGCAGGCCCAGTGGGGAGGGAGCCTTTGCAGACAGGCAAGAGAAATTAAAGCTCCCTTTCCCCCACGATACAGTGCCAGTTGTGATGTAGCCTTCTGCTTTTTCATCTCAGTGAGAAGTGGTTAATGTGAGTGTCCCCAGATGTCACTGTTTTCTCCCTGCAGGCCTGCTTGGGATACAATTTGTCTCCTTAAATGTTTGCATAGCTCCCTCCCACCTCCACATGCAAGGATCCTAGATTGGGTTTGGGGCCAGTTTTATTTGTTCCTGGGATGACCCAATTAGCAATTCTATATCCACTTAACTGGGAATAGACCCCACAGAATTCACTGGGACTTACTTCTGGGTAGATAGGTATAGACTGTTGTGTTCTCAGTGACCTGGAGGTATTTGCTTATTATGCATGTAGGCTTCCCATATGAAAGGAATTGTGTGGAGCAGTTGCAAAAGCTGGGAGGCACACAGATATATCCTAGAATCAATAACTTAAGTGACATCTGGATCCACATAGATCCAGATATTCACATTTTCTCTCTCTCTCTGTTCCTTTCTCATACATGTACCCACATGCATGTACATGTAAAACAGCTTGCACTACTGTTTTACAGCTGTAAAACAGCTTTCAGGTGTGTGTTCAGGAAATACAGCCCTTTAGCGGTGTTGCCCTACTATGCCTTGAAAGGGATGTGTTAACTTAATGTTGGCTACTGAGGTGCTTTAAGATCAAAGTATATTTGCTGAATGACAGCCTTGAAAGCAGGAAATAGAAGGAAAATCAAGGTTCACAAGCACCAGGTTCAATCAGAAATAAATAAACAGTTCACAAACACAAGTTCTGTTAAAATACTATGCATTTGTAGTTCAGAAGATTGTCTGTTAGGTTCAATGTCAGCCTTTCCTAAATGGATGTCCTCCAGGTGTGTTAGACCACAACTCTCAAAATTCCCAGCTAGAATAACTAATAGATCAGGTTGGCTTGGGATGATGAGAGCCACCATTCAATATAGTGGAGGGCACCAGGTCAGGAAAAACTTTTCTGTTACTATTCTGATTTATGCTTAGAGAAGAACAATTTTAAATAAAAGAGACCTAGGAATTATATCTGCCAGTAGGCCTCATTCAAGCAGGTATTACTCTTCTCACAGTTTGACTGCAATTCTGTTGGGCCATTCTTCTGAATTCCCTTTTCTTGCTGTTCTCCAAGTCAGGGATGGAAACTACTAAAGGTGTTGTCATTGCCAAAGGGGAAGACAGCTGTAAGATCTAAGAACAGTGACAGCTGGTTCTTCACCCCTGATGTGAGCTCAGCGCTGGAACTTTCATTGTAGACATAGATGACAACAAACTGAATGTGGGCTCAGTCCACCAAGAAACAGAGGAAATGCTACTAGATTGCCCCTGTGGCTCTGCTACTCTTAAAATGTCGACCCCATCTGTTCTCTTCATGTTTGATGCCTCCAGCAAAACTGTGTAGCCTCCCACATCTTCCTGGATTGTTCAAGGGCTGCAATCACTTAAACTGTGCTGTAGAGATTCAGTACACTTAGGCAGCCCACCAAAGTTGGCTCATTTAGTGACAGCTGATGGCCTCTGATGGGGCTGACCTTGCCACAGGTCAAGCCAAGAGATCATCAAAGGTGGAGCCAATAGCACGCAGTTTACCAACTAACTTCCACCCTTACAAAGTCTAAGTACTCCTTGTATTTTCCTGCTGGTTGGACTAGTGTTGACCACACACTAGGACAATGGCTGACCTCAATTCATATAGGAATCTAGCAGTAAAGAGAAGCACAGCATACCCTTGCTTAAGACACCAACCTTGACCAATAAATGTATAGCATGAAAGAGAAACTACCTGCTCCAACATTCCTGTCTTTAAAGCACAGGTTGGCATTCCATCACCAAATTGTTTTGATGGGAATAAGGATGATAAGGAGTTGCAGTTTGATAATATCTTGAAGGACATGCATTCTGCATACCTGCCAGAGAGTAGAAAGTTACTTCCTCAGTATTCTTTGTTCTTTGTGCCCTACACTGGCAGCTAGAACATGCCCAAGCTAGGAAGCCCCCTGACCACTGTTACACAATTGGGTCAAGCGGGTTGTTTAAGAAGGTATGAGATATCTCATTCCTCAATGCCCACAAAGCTACATACACTGTTGTAATGGGGGGGGGGATACATAAGTGTGTGTCACCAACTGCATTCTAGCCCTTGTGTTATTCATAATACAATTTATTTAGTTTTTGTACCCTTGGAGAATGCCATAAAACAGGCTTTTCAAAAATATACCTAAGATGCCCTTAAAATAGAGCTTTAAGATATAATTAGAAATATTAGTCATTATAGCAATCAAGCAACTTTGTTCCCACCCAGTATACCAATAAAGCAACATTGTTTTGAAAGAGAAATTATAGAAACTGCTTTCTGTGGAATGACATCCCCACAGGTTCTGAGAGTCCTGTGAGCAGGGAACCTAGTAGAAAAAGAATCTGATTCAACCCTCAGTCCACAAACTGTACCATCTCGAATGTGCCCTTTGTTTTAATTTGTTAAAAACTGACATGCTTTTCCTTCAAAATAAATATAGTGCACTTAGTACCCAGTCTCTCTGGATTGTTTTTCCATTTAGAATTAGACCACTAAAAAATATAGCATGTTGAAACCTTGCAAATAAGAAGCAAAACAGCAAGAACCACAACTCTTGGGCATTTAATCTCATCTACATCCCCATTGCAAACTGGTAGACCTTGGAAATGACAAAGCTGAATATTTCAGGAAGCCGAGAGTTATACTTCATCCTGCCTTGACTCAGACCCTTTCTGCACAAGGCGAGTGAATCGCTCCATGCCGTTACTTACCAGTTCTTCTGGGTCCGAAGTAACGTGGACTTTCCCTTAAGCCCTTCTGCAGGGCTCCTCCATTAGTCCAGGGCAAATTGGAGCAGTAGGAGGTCTTTAGATCCGCACTGCTCCGGCTGAAAATGACGGCTTCCTGTTTCTTCATGGGTCCGGACCAACCGCTGACGCTGGCCACGCCCACAGCCCGCCCTCCGTTGATCGCAGCTTGCATTGGTGTGAGCCTGAGCATCTGCACAAGTCAGCAGGAACGCAAGGGCGCGCTCCAGAAGATTGAAAGACCAGATTTTTCTGGTCTTCACTTAGCACGCTGGAGGACTACTTTGTGGCGTATTGGATTGGACTAAGGTGCGGAACTAAGGTAAGTAGTCCAGACCTAGTCCGATCAAAGGTGTGCCAGGACACCTTGGCCTGTTTTAACTTCCTTGTGCAGAAAGGGCCCCAGTTTACTGTTATTGCTCAAGCAATCTGACACCACTTGGACACAGTTCCCCTAAAGGTAGATTCCTAGCTGTGCCAACACTTTGGCAAAGATTTGGTTGAGTTGCATAACTCTACTCTGATGTGGGACTCTCCAGATGTGGTAAACTACAATCCCTATCACTTCTAACCAGCATGTGAGGGCCAAGAATAACAGGGGTAGTAATTCAACACACCTGGAAACTGCCAAGTTAGGAAAGGCTGGTCAAACTTGCAGCCACCCAGTTCCTGAGAGGTCCCCTGTCCTGAAAGATCCGCAAGACGTGTATCTGCCCTACACTGTTATAATGCTATTATTCCAGTTTCAATATCTTGTGGAATCCTGAGGTTTGCAGCTTAGGGAGGGGCATTTAGAATTCTCAGCCAGAGAGCTCTTTGGCCTCAGTAAACTTCAAACCCCAGGATTTCACAGGATGTTGAAAGTGGAATAATAGCACTATAACAGTGTAGTGCTGACATGGCCTTAGAGATTAAATCGTCCTATTATAATGTTTACTTTTTCTGGTCCTTCACTCTAATTGATTGTGTGCAGCAGGAAAAGAAGAAAGCAAAAGTGGATAAATCAGAACCATAGAATCATAGAGATGAAAAGGATTGCAAGAGCTATCTAATCTAACCCCCTGCCATGCAGAAATACACAGCTAAAACTCTTTTGAGAGATGCCCATACAACTTCTGTTTGAAGACCGCCAAAGAAGGAGAGGCCATCACCTTCCAAGGCAATGTATTCCACTGTCTAACAATTCCTACTGTACATATATTCTTCCTACTGTTTAGGTGGAATCTTTTTTTGTTGTACAGTTGGCCCTTCATATTGGCTAGGATTAGGGGTGCAGGACCTTCGGAAAAGTGGGAAAATCACAAATATCAAAATGGGTGTGTGTCTCTGTGGGAAGCGGGCTGAAGCATGGTGGGGAATGAACATCCACGTCAGAGAAAGCAGTGAGAAGAGGGTGGGTCAACATGTTGGCCCTATGCTTCCTCTTTCTCACCCATTTCCTTCCTTGGGGATGTGGGACATTGGGAGAGGGATTGTGGTGCTAAGAAATTGAGCTGTGAGCTAACCTTAGCTGGTCAGGCAGCAGCTGGTGGAGGAGGAAAAGGACCTGAGATTGGTTTTTAAAGGTCTGCAAGGCCTGACTGGAGCTTCCAAGAGGGAAAGTTCCCCCAGAAAAGTAGCACTGGAGGTGAGGGGAAGGATTGAAGAAACTCACAAATAATCAATTCCGTGAAATTCAAACCCACAAATGCGGAGGGCCAATTGTAATTTGAATCCATTGGTTTGCATTCTAATCTCTGGGACAACAAAAAGCAAACTTACTCCATCTTCTGCATGACTTCCCTTCCAGTATTTAAAGATGGCTAACATGTCACCCTTCAGTCTTCTCTTCTCCAGGATAAAGATACCCAGCTCCCTAGGCTATTTTACAGGGCTTTGCTTTTAGACCTTTGCTTATCTTGGTCACCTTTCTCTGGACATGTTCCAGCTTGACAATATCCTTCCTGAAGTGTAGTGCCCAGAAGTGTGGTGCTCAGAACAGTATTTTACAAGGCCTGAAATTTCTAGAATGAGTAGTAATATATAAACAATCATGTATGTACTTGCTTCTATATGAGAAGAACATGAGCTAAATTTAACTCAGTAAAGTTACTCATCTAAATGAGAGCCAGCATAGTGTAGTGGTTTGAGCATTGGTCTATGACTCTGGAGACTACAGTTCAAATCCCTGCTCAGCCATGGAAACCTACTGGGTGACCTCGGGCAAGTCACACTCTTTCAGACTTACAGGAAGGCAAAGGCAAAGGCAAACCCCCCTCTGAACAGATCTTGCCAAGAAAACTCTGTGATAGTTTTGCCTTAGGGTCACCATGAGTTGTAAATAACTTGAAGGCCAACAACAACATCAACAACAGAAGTTACTCACATCTTAGAAGACTAGAAGTACTTATGCAGAACCTAAATGGCTAAGACACAAGAATTCCAATTATACGGTTGGAATGGTAAGGTTTATTGAAGATTCTTGCAGTGGGATCTGTTCTGAGCTTGGAAATTTTATTTCTGTGGACTACAACTTTCTGAATCTCCCAGTGGCTGTGCTGGCTGGGGGACTGTGGGAGTTGTAGTTTCCAAGTTAAAACATGTTTCTAGTTTCTGAATATATTCTACACACAGATACACACTCCATAGCTGCAAGTCCTGTTTAAAACACTCAATACTATGGTGTGCTCAAGAATTATCTGCAGCTTAATATGTTTTTTCAATGTTACTATGAAGTATCTTTTTAGTCTCATAAACCTACCCAGATAGCACTAGCAAAACTGATCACTAATAATGCTGTGTGAAAGGACAGAGAAATATTCAATATGTACTTCCTCTCTGAAAAAAGTGTCAGGCTGCCGGTGGTCAGCAGCATGTGTCATCACACAAGAACATGCTCTATATAGGAAAGAGTTTACATACTGGAAGCTCTGTCTGAATGTAACAGTAGGAGCATCTAGAACAGAGTGGGAACCATGCAGCTCTCCAGATAATGTTGGACTGGAATGCTGCCCCTCACTGGCCAGCATAACTAATTGTGAAGGATTGTGAGAGTTGCAATTGACATCTGAAGGGCTGCATGACTCCCATCTCTCTTCTAGAGTCAGATGCTCTTAAGACCCTGGTGGGGTCCTATACAAAGCCTTGTTCATAACTACAACATAATTATAGGCTTGTGGTTAGCATAATATCACCAGCATGTGACTTTCCCTGCTTTGCAACTCTTAAAAGGTACAGGTGCCCACTCACAATCTGGTAGTGGCAGCCGCAGGTAACCTCTGGCTTAGGGTTTGGTTGTTCTGCATTATCACAGTAGTAATGCTATCATGCTATTCCACCTACCTTCTTGAATAAAGAGCAAGTGAGAGTATCCTGTGCTGGATTTCCAAAAGGCAAAAACCCCAACCGCTGAGCTACTTAGCTCTGGGTCTCTCTTTGTACTGAAGTGAGAGAATGAGATGCTGGACCAGTTCCTCTGCCAGTATAAAGTGCTTGCTGGACACAGCACATTTGCTATGAAAGATATTCACAGAATCTGAGACTGCAGTATAGCTGTGGGCATATCAGTCTCCTTGAAGTGCTAGACAGCTTCAGATGCAGAGAGGCAGAAAGAGAGAGAGGGAGGGCAGGGAAGGGAGGGGAGAGAAAGAGAGATTATGTATTCCGTATGCAAAACCCATACTTTTGCTGGGGCTCCAGCTGTGCTGTAGATCACCCCAGCACTGCTTGCAAATTAAAAGTTCAAAGCAAGCAGTGAGAAACTAAAACTTGAGCTGGGAGAGCGGAACTGGACAAAAGTTGTAAAATAAAACCCACAAAAAGAGCCACTGCAGTGTTAGGAGCATGGCACCATGACTTGGGAGATCAAGCTTTTAGTTCCCACTGAGCATGAAACTTACAGGGTGACCCTGGGCTGGTCAGACTTACTCCCAGGCTGATCAACCTTGCAGGGCTGTGGCTCTTATAGGGCTAAAATTGAGGTGAGGGTAATAAAGCACGGAGGTGGACAGCTCCAAGCCCATTGGAAGACAGCTGGGACATCAATGTGATTTATTAAATAAATAAATGAAGTATGGATCTTATCAGCATATACCTAGAAATGTGCTCAGCAGCTGCAGTTATACATCTCAGCTTCACAGTCCAATAATTCCTCTGGAGGCCTGGATGATTAGATTACAGAGAACATAGAAATCACGTGGTCTTCCAAAAGCTGTCAGATTGCAGCTTTCAGTGTACCCCACCATTGGCTCTGTGGCCTCTGACTGTATTCCAGTCCAACAGCATCTGGAAGGCGACATGGTACCCACCCCTGCTTTACATGGAGTTAATTTCTTGATGGGAGTTTCAGCTAAGATGTGAATGGGTCTTGGAGCTGTTCCTACTTCCAGACTTTATAGAGGAAGGAGGGTTTTTCAGAGGGGTGTGGATGGGTCTTTCTCATCAAATTTCAAAGGCCTGCTCTTAGACTGAACAGGGGGTTAAACTAGATGGTGTAAAAAAATCCTTCCAGCTCTTATGACTGTACGGATATATTAAAAGTTTAATTGCCATCAAAACAACACAGTGAGCTAAACAAATGGGATTTGTTTCTCATGACTTTCATGGATTTAAATGTACAGCTACTCTAGCTGGGCCTAAAATAGGATTTAAGTTAATATATTTTAAGACCAGTGGCAATTTAGCTATATTTATATCTCACTGTGCTGCATTCGTGAAACCTAGTGCAATCTATAGGGTTCCCATATTATTCTCCATACAGGCACCCATTAAAGCCAGAACTGCTTTGCCTAAGCACAGTTGTTAACATTTGTCTGATCAAATCTCTTCTGCATCTCTTATAAGTATACCAGGACCCAGTGGTTTTGCCATGCGTACTGTAAATAATCCTATTCAATAGTTTCACAATAACCTATTGTGGAGCCACTGAACTGGCCAGAAGAACATGTGCTCCTATTTGGTATGGTTGCTAATGGGGGGGCAGGGGGATGTACTGCTTCTCTCCAGTCTCTTATGGATTGATTCACTGGCCCACAGTTAAGAGAAGAAAGCATGCTGCTACTTCCTGAATTCCCAAGTTCAGAGAGAATTTCATGGCTTAACATACACTGCATTGTATATACAATTTACAGGACAAGGCCATAAATACAGCTGAGGTCTAGCTTTCCTGAAGAACTGCCCTCCAGCCCACCATCTTCATAGGAATATTTGGTGGAGACATGGGAGGGCCTTCTTGGTGTCTACTCTCAGCCTCCAGATCTCCCTTCCTGGAGACACTAGACTGGTCCCCTGCATGGTGTCCTTCCAACAACAGATAAAGAACTTTTTTGTTTGTTTTGACAGGTGTTGGGAACTGATTGTTTATGGGGAAAAAACTTTTTACCACTTTTCTAGTGTTCTTATTTTTTGCTTTTTCACGGACATGTTCTTAAATTGCTTCTAAATCTATACATTTTAACTTTTCATATATTGAGGAGAATACTGATCGGTTGTAATGTTGTAAGCTGCCTTTAATCACAGGGCTGGGGCAAAGAGGGATGTTAAATAAGTAAATAAATTACTGTTAACAGAGGAATGTCACTTAAATGCACAAAGAAATGCAATATCTCCTTATGGCTGAGGGAGGAGGAAAAACTCTACAATGTGGGAACAAAGAGTGGGAGCTACAGTGCTGATGTCTAGAACTGTTCACCCTCTGTACCAGTCAACCTTCTCACAATGTTGCCATTGTTTATTCTGTACTCAAAATAGCTTCTAGAAATCTATATCCCTGATGGATTGGATTGGGCAAAATTGCTTATGCTGCATCAGTATACCCACTCTGCATGCATGATTTCAAATCTGATTATAGAATTCTGGATGACCTTAGGATTTTGCAAACTACATTGAATAGAATAAAATGACCAAGTAGGGCTTGTTCCAGCACAGTTTAAAGACAGGCAAGAATGGCCTAGGGCAGTTCCTGTCAAGGTATCTGTTGCGGGAGACTGGCATTCCTCTCCCTCCAATGTACCAGGGACTAGTACCATATTTGTACCCATTGGCCACTTTCCCCCCCCCCCTTCGCCGGAATCTCACTGCAGATAGGCAGCTGATAGCTTGCAGACTGCCCATAGGGCCACCACTTTGAGTAACACCAGCCTAGGATACAAATGGTACTACCTGGAGAACACCAAGGAAAATTACAATTTCCCAAGTTAGTCAAATTCCTTGTTCATAAACAGAAACAATATTATGACCTTTAAAACACTCCACCCCGCTTCCCTACAAAATGGTGGGAGGATCAAATTTTGGTGGGGAGAAAATATGGCAAAAATGTAGCATTTGCCAAGTCATCTTCTAGTTTTCTGAGAAAGTTCATACAGTATTTCTAATCAGCATACCCAGAGGGTCTTCAACCATTCTTGAGTTACTCATGTAACCATTCTCCTTGAGGGAGAAATATATCAAATGGGAATGAAGTTCCCCATAGGCAAAATGGAAAGGTGGTGGAAAATACAGAATCAGGATTGGTTGATACAACTGTTTTCAGAAGTGCTAGATATATGGCGAAGAAAGGCAGAGCAGGGGAGCTTGTATGCCAGCTTTGAAAAGACGACAAAAGAAAGTGCAGATTTACATAGAATTTGTAAATCCTCATGTCCACGGCCATGTCCAAATTTAGAAATAATTGTTACAGCTAGAAATACAATACGTTGCACCATAGTGGGCAAGGCCCTTGTTCTCCCTTCTTAAAATTATTTGCTGTAATCCTCTTATTATTTCCAGCTAGAGTAGACGCAATGAATCAGTGGGATTTACTGACATGTTGACTCACCTTTGAACTGGCCTACTCCAGTTGGGACCAACCAGTAGAGTCAGACCTTTATCATTAATCTAGGCTTGGATTGGATCATCTTTCAAATAGAGAAAGTCACCTGTAAACAAGATGTGTGGCCATCTTTTTTGGATACGCTTATCAAGATAGTTTGAAATGTAATAATGGCACTATGCACTGGCAAAACTCAGTAAGATATGTAGCAGTTCAGTTCAGATATATGCCCAATGGAAGGTGTTTTGGCTCAAAAATCAAAGTAATATTTGCAGACAATATATTGAAGGTCACTTTTAATAATGAGCATGGTTACCCAAAGCTTAAAGCTCCAGCTTTACTTATTGTTTCTTTGTACTCTCACTTTATACAGGGGTAGGCAGCTATTTGAGGCTAGAAGGCCACATTGGTTCAGGAGACCTTGAAGGCCATATCTTCAGACCTTGGAGGGCCATATCTTCCTGCCGTATACCTGTTACCACCGTGAATTGGCCTGGCCTTTGGTAACTTCTAGATATCATTTTGATATCATAATTCGGCCCTGCTCTGCCACCAGCCAAGTGTTTGTGAGGCCACCGAACAAGCACAAAGCTAGGCATGGCTATCATTTGCTGAGTCATATTTTGTTTACACCAAGGCAAGCCAAAAACTGCCAGATCTGCTCTAGGGGTCCTCCCGAAACAAACACCTTCATTATAAATGCATATTAAAACAAAGAGACCTCTGCCCCGAGAGGGCACCCTGGTAAGCTGAGTGCTTAACTGCCAAGCTAGCTGCATCTACATACTAGCCATACTATTGTCAATTCGGTCCATAACTCAATCATGTAAATCCTGACCTTTTGGAGACATTGTCTCCAGCCCAAAACTCATTGTTTTCGCCCAAGACCTGGCTAGCCTACGGTCATGCCTTCCCCTAATAAAAACCCCCAGCTCTGAGAGCTTCTTGGACTGCTCAACAGACTTGTGTTCGGACCGCTCCGAAGTGCTATCCCACCTTGCCGCTGCTTCGTTCTGCGAGCTCCCCTCGGCAACCACGCCGGGTTTCCTTCTCTCCAATTGGCTTCTTCAGGACTACAAGAAAGGTGGTGTATCACCCGTTTCCCCCAAACTCTCTTTCCTATTTCTTAGTAGTAGTGAGGTTGTGTTTTCTTAACAATTGTTTAATAAATATTGTTGTTAGTTTGAACTCTCTGACTGCTCACTGACCTGATGCTATATACATTGGGTAAAAGATCCCTGCTAAGTTACCCTGCCTCTCGTTAGCCAAGAGGGTGCTCCAGCTAATTTCCCCATCTTGTTTGTGTTTGTTTGGTTATTTGGGTGCCCCTCACGGGACCCCCACATCACAGGTAACATACCCACCAACAAACCAAAATTGTTCAGCCCCAAATACCCCCTCTTAGGGGAGTGGGTGGCATTTGCACCAATTTTCCAGGGTTCTCGGTCTATTTTAGGGCCAGGATAGGCCATTTGTACAACAGGAAATGGTCTGGGAGTCACTTCCTGGTTTTTAAAAAGGCTCTTCTGGGCTAAAGATGGCCTGTGAGAAACAACAACAATTGCTTCTCATGGCTCAAGAGGGAATCTGGAGGCATTCTGAGACTAAAACAGTTTTTTAAAATAAATACAAAAAAATGTTTAACATTGAGTTTACAGAATGAAAACCGGAGAGACCTTCTGCACTGTTAATGGTTATGTAGGAGAAAGAATTTCAGCAGGTATTGCTTGTTACCTGGTTATAGATCACAAACAACACCTGCTGAAATTTCCTCTTCTGTAGAATCGTGAAAGGCACAGGAGCCGTCTCCCATTTCCAGTCTGACAAACCTACCAAAAACAAAACAAAACTGGGAGGCCCCGGGGCCAAGTGCAACATGCATGCCAAACTTTCCCCACCCTAACGTACGTGTCATCTCAGCTAACTCGTATCATTTAAGGTAAGGGACAGATCTCTGAACTGCAGCCAGCCTAGTGTTTTTAGAAATGGAGACCCCTGATTCCTATCTACTGTATCTCAGATATGCCCCGTTGGTGAATTCTGAGACCTTTTCTGCATACCTATCACTGACTCATTCAGGCTGCAATTTCTGTCTTAGAACTGAATTTAACTGCATGCCTCTTGGCTATAACATATGGCCAATTTTTTTATACTTCCCTGCTTTTTTTCTACTCTGCCTTTGGTCCCCCCTCCCTTTTCTTCTCTCTCTCTCTCTCTCTCTTTTTTGGACCGCTTAGCCTGATGAAGAATTCTGGAGAACTTGACGTTTGGACACTTCATGGAATTTTAATTGGTCCTAATAAAGATATTGCCAGCCTGTGGGTTTTGGTTTCTCATGTAATTAACTCCCTTTGGATACCACAGTCACACTGCAGAAATTATTGAAGACTAAACTTGACATTAAAAGTTTTCATCTCAGACAGCCTACTGATAAAATATTAGGAAATTAATGGGAGGGCGGGGGAAAGGTAATCCCTGAAGTTTCAAACAGGATTAAACACATGGGAAGCAACACATATTATAAAGTTGATTTAGTACCTGTCTGAGAGAAAGGGAAGAGAAAAGACACACACATACCCAGGGCTATAGCACAGCCTTCTCAAGCTTAGTGATTTAAAGATGGCTGAGGATAAAATGCAAGACATCTGGGGAGCAGCAATTTGGGGCTGCTGTATATGGTACTGGCAAGACATACAGTTGGCATAAGAGCCAGGGTGATGTAGTGGATTGAGTGTATGACTCTGGATACCAGGGTTCTAACCACTGCTCAACCATGGAAACCCACGGGATGTCCTTGGACAAGTGACACTCTCTCATCCTAAAAGGAAAGCAATGGCCTTCCTCAGAATAAATCTTGCCAGTAAAACCCTGCGATAGGATCACCATAAATTAGAGTCAGTGTGAAGGCACGTAACAAAAACAATAATTTGCAGAGAAAGGATCCAGTGTTCTCAACTCTTTGCAGTTGCTATTAAAAGGCTTTCAGGTGGCAAGGCTATGAAAATACCTCTGAAACCTTGGAACACAGATGATACTGGGCTGGATAGACCAATGGTTTGCCAATACAAGGTAGTCTCATAAACTTCATGGCAATTTTGAATTTGACAGAAGATCCTTTCACATTTTATTATTTCTAATTCTACCATGAGGACTAGAAATTTGCAAAATTGGAACTTTAATAAAAGGACTGCCAAAAGGGATCATTCCTGTTTAATTATTATACTCATCCAGGTGAGTCACTTCAAGGAAAACAAACATACTTTCTTGCAGTGCTCCATGATAAAGTATTAGCCATGGACACTGTTATTTGAATCCTATAAACCTGAATGGTTCACAGCAAAATACAGCTTCAAGAAGCACCCTTCACAGAGATATCCCAGGATGCCCAGAGGAGCACCTGCTCTGAACTGTTCCAATATTAATGAGAAACTGGCTTGCCTGAAGCTATTCTTAATGAAACTCAGATGGGAGGCAGGGAGGCAATTGCAGGAACTGCTGTCTACTGCTTTCCCACAGATATTAGGTAGTGCTTTCTTGGACTATAGCTCCCAAAATCCTAGTGGTCATGCTGGCAGAGGAATTCCAGCAGCGAAACTCTAAACATTTTATTTTTGGGGGGGGTCTGCTCTTCCTTTTGCAATGGGTAGTATTGGTTAGTGCAGGGGAAGATGCTATGGAGACAAGTGCTAATAATTTAGTAGCCACAGGAAGCAGCCCAGACAGAGCTGAAGCAGAACAAGGATGGGAAATGGATATTCCTTGACAACACCAGTTCTCTGAGGATTTCCTATACATGTGATATTTCTTCATGGCTAAGCTTAAGACACAAAGTAAGAAAGCAAGAGCCTCATTTACAAAGCAGCCCACTTGTAATCAAAACTCTTATGTATTGAAGATTACATACTGAAGACAATGACCTTTTCCGCATGGGCTTAAAGAAACAGTGCAGAGTAGGACGGCTACACCTGGGAGCAGACTGGGTTGGACCTACTTTGTGTAGTTCCGCAACTCAGCCCGCTCCCGAACGCCCCGAAGTGGTCGTTCAGCGTGCTTTTGAAAGACCGCTTAAAACAGGTCTTTCAAAAGCACAGAGTGTGCCACTCCGTGGCCGCGCTCCAGTGCAGATTTGCAGGCTTGCACCAGTGCGAACCTGCAGATTTGCCGGGGGTTGGCTTTAGGCTGGTGAGCTTCACTGGTTGGTGGAGAGCCTCCACCAACCGGAAGCTGCCATTTTCGTCTCCAGAGCAGTGCAGAGCGTGGCCACGCACTGCTCCGGACCAGCCTGGACCCATGGGTGGAGCACAAAGGTCCCTCGCCCCGTGCGGAAAAGGCCAATATGTTTAACAAGGACGGAATTGGTAGGAACTGTGGGCTAATTGGTTGTGAGGGGAGTGCCCCAGCTCCATCAAGGTGTATTGTGCAGCCTGCAATAGTGAAATCTTGGTACAAGCACGCTGTCATAAATTTGCACTCTGCTAACAGTACTGTAGGCAGAGTACAAATTGGCTATTTATCCAAATAAGATCATGTTTATTTCTCTAAGTAAGGAATGAAAAAAAAGTATATCCTTGTCTTCTCATGCACATTGTCTTGAACTTAGGCCTTACCAAGAAAAAAGAAAAGAAAAGTCTAAAATCCATCTTCAACTGTGATAAAATGCAATCTTCTCCAAATGTGCGACGCCACTAGTTGTAGACTACAATTCCTATCATTCTCAGGTAGGATGACACATGGGGATAGCAGGAGTTGTAGTCCAATGTACCTGGAGGGATTATTGTTAAAGAAAGCTGGTCAAATGTTTTGTGCATTATTACTACCCTATTTTATGTTGCACCTTTCCTTCAAGCTCATGTTTCTCTCCCATTTTATCCTCATAACAACCTATGAATTAGATTCGGCTGAGAGGGTATGAAGTGAAGCACTGGGAACTTCCTGACTGATTGGGAAGCTGAGCCTGGTTCTCCCCAGACCAACACTCTAACCCAGACTTCCTCGACTTAATGGTCTTCCTTTGGGTTGGACTACAATTTCCATCAATGGGTTACGTCCATCAGGGAAGTTATAGTTCAGCACATCTCAGAGTGGTGGGAAAGTTGTTTTAAACACTACACAACAGCAACACTGCCGATCTTTGAAAACACATAAACACATAACAAGCCTTAATGTCATGCCATTCACTCAGTGCCGCAATAGTGAAATGCAATTAGATACTGGCATCCAAGGCTGAATCTCCCCCACTCCGTCATACACACACACACAAATGACCTCCACCTGGGGTCACATCCACTATTTTTCCCCTCACAAGACTCTCCATTCCGTCTCCACAGAACTTTCCCAGTGGTCAGAGACTGACGTGACTCATATATTCCCTTCTGCTCAATGCCTCTTAGACAATGGCTCAGGCAGGGCTTCAGCAAAAGGACTTGGAGCTGGGGCTGGAGAACTGTATGTACCCAATGAGAACCTATTTTTTCTTGAGGGCTCTTACAAAACTAAGGCCCTTTTGGATACCCAGAATTTTTGTCAATCAAGGGAGACTAATTAAGATGGGAAAGAATAAAAATCTCCTCTATTCCCTGCCAACATCCGGCATTTTCATTCCCTTGGCCAACACATTCACTCTTTAGGTCATGACCTTTGAGAGGAATCACAAATGAATATGGGGAGGTTGTGACCTTTTCTAAACAGAGATGGAAGGAGCGAGGAGCTATCCCCAAATCTTTCCTTTGGTGGCATGGGGTCACAGTCTGGGAAGGGTCAAGCACCATAGGATTAGCTCTTTCATCTAGGCCACCCATTAAAAATCCCAGATCATTAGCAACACATTAATGCTGCCTCAGAAAAAAAAAACAACTTGATCCCTTCACCCAATGCTGCCTCTTAGCAAAGCGACAAAGCCAGTAGTTTCACAGATTCCCATAAGATACTTCTATCGCTGCAAGTGGTTCTAGAATCAATTCTCCATATTCAGTAAACATGAGAGTAGCGCCCAGTTTATACCGAGACCCAGAAACTAAGCTCTGAGCAATTTCTATTTATCCCTGTTCCTATTGTAGCCTCTTTCCCCAGTCAGTAATTGACCAAGTCTTTACACCAACAAATGGAGCAGCGGCAGCAGCGGCAGCAGCAACAAAAACGCCAGAGAACATCTAAATTCAGAGTGGGCAAATTGTGGTCCTCCAGGATCATTTTTGTGGCTTGCAGGGCCCCAGAGGTCAAAAGATTGCCTCCAAATGCCCTCTAAGGGCTGTGTGAATATTCTCAGCAGGTTTCCCCCCTCAACCATTTTAGGCCCAGAAAGCACTTTTTTAAAAAACAGAAAGTGAACAGGAAGTGACTTCTACACTACTCCTTGTTGTTTAAAAAAACTCCTCCTGGCTCTCAAATGCACTGGGGTACAAAAATGTGGTCAAAATGCCATTAGAGAGTATTTAGGTCAAAAATTTATTTTATTTTGTTTTGTTTTAGTTTGCAGAGTATATGTGTGGGAGGTGCAGCCGTCCATGTAGGCACATGTAGGGATTTTTAATAACAACATTTACTTGATAGCACCTTGACATGTGTCTGTTTTATACGAGAGCTCATATGCCAACAACCATCAGTGTGGTAAAGTGATGAAATATTTTGATATAGTTTACTGTGCTACATATGTGGCTATGCGGAAGAAAATTCATTGTGTTGGGAGTTCATTTCGCTTCGAGACTTGAATGAAAGTGGACTGTGCCGTAGACCAGGGGCAAGCAACACACAGTTCCTGGGCAACTTGTGGCTCTTGGCCTATTTTTCCATCCCTCTGGGCCCCACCTCCAGAAATAAAATTATTGAACAAGGAAGATGAACAAATGCAAGGATTTAACACAACAGTGGGGAGTCTTCCAGAGGTGGTTGGACTCCATCTTACATCAGCTCCAGCCAGCACAGTTATGGATTATAGCAGTTGCTGGTCAACAAGTTTTAGAAGGATTTGAGCCTCCCATGCTTGACAGACAGCGGTCACTGCTTTATCCAGACTTTGGTGCAGAGGCTAGTGCTTCCTATTCTCATGCCTTACCAGACCTGCTTCTTTCTATCTTTTCCCCATGTAAATCAGAGATGAATGTGGGGCCCTTAAGCATGCAAAGTGTGTATGCTGTTCAGCTTCAAGTCCAGAAGGAAATGAAACTCATATGACTTATTTCTCTAGCACTTTTCAAAGTGTGAAGAGCTCTCTAGTTCTTGCCTCATTTATCCCCGAGCAAGCCTGAAAGGTAGGTTAGCCTGAAAGAGAGCACGACTTGCTTGAGGCCACCCACTGAACTTCAAAGCCCAAAAACAGCTTATGCACGGTCCTTGGTTTCTCACATTCAAACCAGAACATTTTCCATCATGCAATACTGGCTGATGAACTGAACGGAGGCTTTGCGGTTAATTTGTTAAAGCACCAGAGTCCCAAAAGACACTAGAGCTTGGAAAATGTTCCTTTGGGGGCAGGATTATGGCCAAGATCCTAAATTGCTACCAGTATAAATAACCACCAGTAGAATTATATTCCACTTGCTTTATGACATCTCAATGCTGGATATCACTTTAGTGCAACATAGATGAACCACTGTTGAATGTGCATGGCTGACATTCCTTTTCACAACTGGAATGTGATGTGCATTGGTATGTGCTCTATTCTCAGCCAGCATGATCAGTTCCTACATAAATAAATAAAGAGTCCAAGTCCTGATAACATTAAACCTATGTGCAACCCCAGCAATTCCGCATGTTCTTCCACAGGCTATTTGTCCATATGTTCACTCACCCCTTCATGGGGATGGGGTTCTTCCTGATACAGATCACATCCTTCAGAGAGCTTGCTCCTTTTTACCCTACCATGCAACAGAACCTCATTAGACAAGGAAGTCATACTGTTCCTATACTGTCCAATTGTCTCAATTTAGCAGGAACAGTCCTGATTAATCCTCTGTCGTCCCACATTTTCATCTCTTTTAAAATGTCCCATTCTCTTTCTTCTCCTTCCACTTTTCCCCTTTGTCCTCCGCTTAATTTCAATTGCTGCAAACTAAGTTCAAAGTGCAAAAGTAGGCTGTATTCAGTTAACTCAGCAGAGAGGAGAGGAAATGGCAGGGCAGAATCCTATCCTTCCCTTAGGCAAAAGGAAATTGCTGCAGCTTTTCCTACCTTCTTGTTCTTCCTCATTAATATCTTTTACATCCTGACCACCATTTGATATTGTTTGGTTACATGCGTCTGAGTTTTCATCTGAAATATTGGAAGGTACGTGATCCACAGAGAGCCAGCATGTTGTAGTGTTTTGAACACTGGACTACAATTTTGGAGAACAGAATTCAAATCCCTGCTCAGCCATGGAAACCCATTGGGCAAGTCACATCCTCTCAGCCTCAGAGGAAGCCAAACTCCCTCTGAACAAATCTTGCCAAGAAAATCCTATGATAGGTTCACCTTAGGGTCACTATAAGTCAGAAATAACCTGAAGGCACACAGCAGCAGCAGCAACAATGTGATCCACAGTGGGGAATTAGGGAACTGTGGACCAAGTCATGTCTGTCCACTGAAACCATATTTAGGCAATTTGTAGCCCCTTGTAACAGTTGTTGGACTACATTCCCAACCATCCAGTGATTATGCTATCTATTCCTTAATAGCAGTCTAATAACATCTGGAGGGCCCAAATAGTCTGTCCTTGCCCAGTGGGTTAATTTCTACTTCATCTGGTGAATGACACCAGTCTAACTGTACTTTGGGAAGGAACAGCGCACTGATTTGTTTTGTCATGGTTACATTCAGAGTTATTTAAGATAAAGCTGTGTCAGGTGCCACAAGGCTTGAATCAAAGGCCCTATCAGTCAAGCTTAGTTTCCTTGTACAATTCACCTGGGTCAGGATTCTAGAACTCCTTACTGAGGGAAGCTAGGCTAGTCTACACTCTTGTCCTTCTGCCTGGAGACAAAATACTTTTTATTAGTGTATGCTTTTGCTAACTGAGTGGATGATGAGGAAGGAGCTTTCTACAGGGTGAGCATTTTCCTTATTGATGTTTTAAATTCAATTGTGCTTTAATATTTGAACTCTTTGAGGGAATTTTCAACTCTTAATTCTATTGTGAACCACCCTGAGTCCCATTATGGGATGGACAGTGGGATATAAAACCCTGTCAATCAATCAGATCAGTAACATAAGTCAGAGGCATGAATGATAAGCCATTTCAGTCAGCAGTTTGCCAAAGCAGCCCAAGATCCTTTTGGCCTGGGACAATGGAGAGCCACAGTAGTGGTACTGAGAACATGAAAATTTCACAGACTGGTTTCCCTCAGTCTAGGCAGTATGTCATGGAAGAGGGAAAATCCCAAGTGAATTCCTCCTTCTAAGGTACTTGCTTGCCCTATCACAAAAGGACCAAGGTTGGCCCAAGTGGTACTCATCAACATACACAAGTCAAAACAACAGCTTCTCCATTGACAAATAGTAGATACAGTTTAGGAACTAGTGCAGACTGATGGAGGTACTTTGAGCAATAGAACACCAGAGAAGGCACATTAACTCGTCTTTTATTCCCTCTCCCTATTTTTTTTTACATGTGCACACGCGCATGCACACACACATATACAAATTACAAACTGTTTTCCAAACCTAAATTAACTCAAGTTTAAGCTTAACCTCTGGGTTAATTAGGGAATGCTTGCTAAGCTCATTGAAGATGAAAAAGGACTAAGAATTCTCATTATGAAATCCAAGGGGAAGCAAAATGAGGGGAGGAGAATGGGGCGAGGGAGGAAAAGGAAGGTAAAGTTACCAGAAAAAGCAACAAAAGGGCTAGCTTATTGCTTTTGGGAACAAATCAAGCACAGGAAAAGCTGACAGGCTATCTATGTTTAAGCTAGTTTATAACAGTGTAGCTCCAGGAGATGTATGCACCTCAATCTTACCTCTGATTGCCTTTGTGGCCCTGGGCCATTCAGAACTTCTGTGAGGGCCTCAGCTACTCATATTGGGGCAGAGCCACTGGGCAACAATAGAGGACCTCTTTTGCATACATAAGGCCTTGGGTTTAGTCCATAGGCCTCTGCAAGGACAGGGAGCAGGTAGAAGACGATGAAGGAGACATCTGGCTGGGACTTTACAGAGCCACTGCTACTTGGAGTAGACAAAATATCAGAGGTGAGCAACTGCAATGAATCTGGAGGTCACATGTTCTACTACAGGGTTGTCCAGGAACCATATCAACTGCTAAAAAAATGAGGAAAAAATGGAAGTGTCTGGAAGTCTTCTTCTTTTTGGGGCAAGAGGGGAGTTAAACAGTGCAGGGGACCCTTCACACTATTTAAAAGGTGAATTACCACTCCTGGGGTGCTTTCTGTTTTGGCCATAAAAAATGTGGTGTGAGGAAGTCTAGGTTGTCCGTTAGGAAGCTCCACTTCCACATTTAGTCCACCCCTTGGCAGTAGAGCCAGTTTGCTTTGGGATAAATTAGCGTCTCATGCCCCTATATGCTCTGTAAGGACCTCCCAGCCTCACAATGAGGGGTGCCTGTATTTGTTGTTGACTTTGCCATCAAGGCAGCTTCACTTTATGGTCACCTTCTAAATGAGAGAGGTCCATGAACCCTGCTCATGTCTTGCAAACTCAAGGTCATAGCTTCCTCTTTTGAATCCATTCATCTGTAATGGGACTATCTTCTTTTTCTATTCCCTTCTACTTCAGTGAGCATTATTATTTTTTCCTAATGTCACAAAACACAAGGACATATCCTGGTTCTATTCACAGAAAAGGTTTATAAGCCCAACACCCAACCCATGACCTGCCTAGGTCACCAAGTACAGAATCTGACATACTGTAAAGAGAACTGCTTGATCTTGGAAGCTAAGAAGTGTCAGGTCTGGTAGTACTTGGAGGGGGGACTGTCAAGGAATAGTGGGTGCTGTAGGCTATATTTCAGAGAAAGGAACTGGCAAACTCACCTCTCAGTATTCTTTGCCCAAGAAAACCCTATGAAATTAATGGGGTTGCCATAAGTCAGTGGTTCTCAACCTGTGGGTCCCCAGATGTTCATGGACTTCAGCTCCCAGAAGCCCCAGCCACTATGGTCAATGCTCAGGGCTTCTGGGAGCTGAAGTCCATGAACATCTGGGGACCCACAGGTTGAGAACCACTGCCATAAGTTAATTGCAATCTGAAGTTCACACACACACACACAACTTCTCTCTGTGTGATCATTGAACACTGCACATAACAGTGGTGCATGCTACAGGTCTAGAATCTGACAGTTCAGGGTTTTTCTTTCCTGCCTTTCTTGTTGCTACCATGAGCCTTAAAGGACCTGTGGATATACAGTATTTTCAGCCAGTCAGAGACTTTCTGTGGAGGAATGGCCAAGTTGTACATTGGCGTCTTACACTCCAAAATTAAGATCTTAAATCTCTGGCACTCTTAACCAGGAGTGACCCCAAATGGTGGGGGGAGGTGTGCAGAAAGGGGAAAAACTGCTTTGTTTTTTTGTCAAACAGGAGAATCTGCATGTAAAAGCTCTTAATGGGTTTCAGACTAGCCTAAGCAGGAAACCAAAGATTGTGTGAGGGCCAAGCAAATGCTTATAGCAAGTTCCAGGAAGTGTTACTTAGTAATCTGGCTAAGCCCTCACAAACACAACTTGTGTAGGCAGAGCTGAGAAACAGCCACGCGGCACAGAGTCTGCAGAAAAACAGAAAATCAAGAGAGAAGGGGAGGGTCTGATATGAATGAGGATCCTGCAGTCTGTAAATGCAGAAGAGCAGCTGATCCTGAAGCCCTAAGACCAAAATTATTCAGCTCACCCTCTGCTCACACATATAATTACAGGTGGTTGCTCATGATACTGCCATTCCAGGGAAAAGCCCCCTCCTAGTAGAATGAGTGTGGTAAGGAGAATGCCTACAGTTGTGGTACATGTACACACATGCAACTCTTCATGCACAGATAAGAGTTTTATCCAAGTTGAGGGGTGAAAACCTGCTGAAGTTTAGTGCATCTGTTTTTGCTGAAGATGGAAGAAAATAAAGGAAAAAAAATTAAAACACGCTTCTGAGAGGTTATTATGGGGTCTTTTGGTGGTGGATTTGAGGGGAAAAGGAGAAATCTTGATCAGAAACAAAGGGACAAAGCTTCTGTGCTCATTCCAGCTTCCGTTGTCAGACATGGCTTGTGCAGACTTAGCAGAAGACATGAAGGTCAGGAAACAGAATTTAGAAATGATACTGTTTTTGATCTCTCCCAGGCAAAAAGTAACTTTTTCAAACTCTGCTAGCAACATATCAAAAATAAAACCATCACCAGAGCAACAGAGATTTCCTTGTAAAGCACTGGAAAATTAGGATTGATTCACACATAGCTCTCAGGGAGTATCCTCAAGACACCTGTTTAATCAAATAATGTGACTGAATTTGTGTGCACCAAACCAGAAAAATGTACTGAAATCAAAAACCGCAAGTTGACATTTTTATTTTGCATGCTTACTGTTTTCAAGACCTGGGTTTTCAAATAATTTATATTTATTTAAAAAACAAATTGAGAAAAGGAACACTACACTATGAAGATTGAGAATGGATGGGTTTGCAGGAACACACGCCAAGGAATGGTAGTAGCTCAGGAGCAACAAGCCAAATGGAATTGGACCCCAGAATAGAGAGGGGCGCTTCAGCACCTCCCTGGGAAATTAATAGATAAAATTGGACTTCCACAGCTACTGTGTAGCTGAGCTTCATTAAGGTTAGCAATCAGACATTTACTAAATGAACACACACACACATCTAAGTTAGCTATTGTAGTGGAACCTTTGCAGGAATACTAAAGGCAGCATGGAATCTATCCTATTTCACACTTACATATGAGTACATAGTTAATGTCACTGGACACATGGAAAGGATTTCTGAGTGCACATTGTGGTTATAAGAATCTTAATAAATAAGGATGACTTGACTTCATGAAAATGGATGGGATAATTTGCCCTCCTCTTGATTGTGCCTTCTAGCACTATGATAGCTGTTATGACCTCATGGTTGGAGAATACAGATCACAGCAGGAGTCTGAATGTCCTGTCTTCAACGGTCACAGGAAACATTGATACTCTCTTTAGGAGTTGTTTCACTGAACTAAAGGTAGATTTACCTCTGGAGTAGGAAAATGTGGCTAGACAAAAACACTTGGGGGAAAAAAAAGCTCCACCAGAGCACTGTGACTCAGAGTCATCTTTGAGTGAGTCACATCCACAAACTTTGGTATTTTCTATCATTTTTCTTTGGGCTCTGGGCCTGGCTTCTGACAATATTTTAGGGCTTTGGAACATTGATGGTTCAGATCTGAGTCACAGAATCATAGAGCTGGAAGGCATCCCCAGGGTTATCTTGTCCAACATCTGCAAGGGATAGAATCCAAAGTAAAGCATTCCAGAGAGATGGCCATTCAATCTCTGCTTAGAAATCACCAGTAAGAGAGTAAGCATCTTCAAAGGCAGTAAGCTTGTTGTAATACAGACAGAAGAAAACTGTATTATATATTAATATGCATACACCTTTAGTGTTTTGTAAAATATAAAAATATTTTTTCTGTAGTCATAGTGATAGTCTGATTAATTACCACAGAAGCAGCCATTAAATGGGACAAATTCCTAACAGCACCAGGTTGCAGGAAATATCCAAACAGAGGCCTTATACTAACCAAGAACCAAATATAGAGGTAATTTCTCTCTCTCTCTTTCTCTCTCTCTTGGCCTCCTGATGGATTTTCTTTCTGTTTCAGTTGAACATATGGGGCTTTTTCCCAGAAAGAAGAAGGAAGTCCATCTTTCACTTTTTTCCTAGACCGGGAAGAGGTCTGCATTCTTCTAAATTTTTCTGTAGATTTGATTTTTCTATTTGGTTTTAGGAGTTCTTTTAGAACTTCTCAGAAATTTCCTAAATTCCTTAACATTTGGACTGATGTAGGAATGCAAGAAGAGCTATGCTGGATTAGACTGAGAACTATTTTGTCCAATACTCTGTGAAGAAGAACTAATTGCCCATGAAAAGCCCACTAGCAAAACATTAATGCAGCTGCACCCTCCATCTTGATGTCTCCAACAACTTATACACAGAAGCATACTGCCTCTGATACTGGAGATGACATATATAGCCATTCTTATTATGAACCTTTGATGGGCCCATCCTCCATGAATTTATCCACTACCTTTTCAAAGCTATCCAAGTAGGCAATTGTCACTATGTCTTGTGGCAGTGAGTTCTGCACTTTTAACTATATTCTGATTAACTATGCTTTATATATCCATCTGTCCTGAATCTTTTACCATTCAATTTCAGTGGGTGATCTTGAGTTCTAGGATTATGAAAGAAGCCTTATTTTATACATTTCTATCACATGTCCCTTTACTTGCCTTTTCCTAGGCTAAAGAGCCTAAATATTGCAATCTGCCCTTATAAACAAGTTGCTCCAGTCCTTTGGCCATTTTGACTGCCCTTTCTTGCACATGTTCCACCTTTATAACATCCTTTTCAAGTGCAGGGACCAGAACTATACACAGTATTCCAGTCATGGTGGCATCATGATGTTGTAGAAGAGCAGTATGATATTGGCACTATTATTTCTAATTCATTTTCTAATTATAACTTTGTTTTGTTAGCACACACTGGGTGACTTTTTCAAAGAGTTATCAGTTGTGACCCCTAGAGCTATGGGTCAGGTGCTCACATCCATCAGTTTTATGTGTGAAGTTGCATTTTTTTTATTTCAATATGCATATGCATACACTTGTTTTTATTGAATTTTCACTTACCATTTTGAAGACTACTCTCCCAGTTTAGAGAGGTTTTTGAAGCTTTTAATTCCCATCATCCTAAATAATTTATTATCATCAACAAACATGAACATCTCATTATATATCCCATCTCTAACTTTTGTACCAGGAGAGTCTTTATCCTCCATGCTTGGGAGATATGCACCTTACTAATTTTCTTTTGATAGTATTACATGCAATCCTGAATGTTCTAATGTATCTCCACAGCTCTTGCTTTTAAATTTACTTAATGGAGGAGTGGATCTGTTAATAGATATTATAGGCACCTCTTTGTTCACCTACTAGAACAGTGGTTCTCAACCTGTGGGTCCCCAGATGTTTGTGGACTTCAGCTCCCAGAAGCCCCAGCCACTATGGTCAATGCTCAGGGCTTCTGGGAGCTGAAGTCCAAAAACATCTGGGGACCCACAGGTTGAGAATCACTGTACTAGAATCTTACATATGTTTCCCATTGTTTGACAAATAAATACATTGTGTTTATTTGCTTTTTTCACTTACTCATTTTTTAAAATTTAATCAATTTATTATTTTGCCTTTGCTTTACAGCAGTCAGATTGTTACCTGCTTTAGATGGTTGTTATTCTTTTAATGCAATACATTCTGTGTTTTCATTGTTTTGTCAAAAATGTATTTGCTGAATAGGTAAAATTAAAAATTACTATCTTGTCAGTATTTAATTCCCTACCTTTAAAACAGTTCTATGGGTTTGAGAACCCACCTGGTTCTACTTTAGCACAGTACCATCACCCTCCTCCCTCCCAAAAGGATTTGATATTTTGACCAGGGTTGGCCCTCATTTACTTTTGAAAGAAATGGCATACTATATGCCAAGATGAGAAAGTATGATTTTGGTTTTGAGAGATTAGAAAACAGCCAGCTCTGCAAAGAAGGCCAGCATCACCACTGAAAGGATGCACTCTTTAAAAAGAGAGTGTTCGCATACTGGGACAGTTTCTTTTACAACATAGATGTTCCTCCCTTGATTTCCCATACCCCATGCAGAAAGTAATCCCAATAGATTTGAGCGATCAGGTATTCTGATATTTGCATCATGCAGCATTTTTGCTGCAATACAGATTCACAGTGAAAATGCAACTGCTGGTTTTGTTTTGTTTTTTTAACTCAAAAGATTTGGCACGCTTTGCCTCAATGGGACAAGATAAGCTAGCAACATCAACCTAGGTAATATGGCTACTACTGCTGCTGCTGCTGCGGCAGTAGTTTTAACCCCTGCAATATAGTGCATTAAAAAAATCATTCATAGTTGGGTACTTCCATTACTGCTAGGATCTGGAAGCACACTAGATATACTGCCCTTCCCAGTTTCACTGTATTTTGAGTTAACCTTGTTAGCAGAAAAAGCAGAGCTAACAGTTCAGCACTTGCAAGTAGATTTGAAAACACCAGGAGCAGTAAAAATGCTGCTGGGAACTTTACATGAGTCAAGGGCAGGAATAGTTGAAAAGATAGGAAAGGCAAGGAAAACATCTTAACCCCGATATTGGCTTGCTGGTGCCCATAACTTGAAAATGCTGCTCTTATGCTAACTGGGAAATTCTGGGAGTTGTAGTCCAAAAAAGTTACTTTTACTGAAAGTCGTAAGAGTTGGCTGGTCTGCAAGAGCAAAACTGAACACTGCCAGTCCCAAGGAACTGCCTCAGGCCTCTTCCAGACTCAGTGGATATTTAGCATTCAGCCCAACCTCAAAGCAGTTGAAATATTAACTGTGTGCCACAGGCCAGATGCACAGTGCCCGAGGGTATCAAGCACAGAGCTCCTTTTTAAATGGCTGAGTAAATCACTGCCCCATGCGTGCTGTTATTTTGTGCTTCCCCATATACCCCTGATCTGTATGCACTTATTATCTTGGGTGTTGAGGAAGTTCTAAACTCTCATCACATGTAGAAACTACCTTTGTGCACTTCCTTTGGTTGTCAATATACTGCAAAAATTGGAAAAAAAATGCAGCTCTCAGGTCTTTAGATTAGTTTCAGCTGTTAAATCCACAGAGCTGTGATCCATTGAATCAGAATGTGGGCAATAATGGCAATTAGAGATTTGGTTGGCAAAGGTGAGGTTAAGCTGTTGTTTTTCAGGCATATCATTCCATTGCCTCAAGAATCACAGAGCAGGTGCAGTTTTATGGGAGATAAAGACCTCAGCCAAATGGCTGAACTGACACAGGCCAACAAGAGAGACATATGAAGTCCTATGGAAGCAAGGTCTAATATCCTGAGAGGTCTGTATGATCTGGTATCTATGCAGTTGGATCTGCTGGAAGCATAACACAATATGGTTCACTTGCTACCTTCATGACCAATCTACTGGGATGCGTAAATTATACAATAAAATTGATTTTTACTACAACCCTGGGTATCAGTGTCTGTACACAGATATTTAACTTACTTTAATTGTCCAAATAAGTTTCTCCTGAACTGGAGCTCTCTTCAGATGTTTTAGACAATGAATCTAGTCACTCCTTGCCAGCATGGGGAGTAGGAGGCCAAAACATCGTGAGGGTACTTGTGGGGGAAAGGCTGATGTAGTATAATTATGCAAGACAATACAATTTGTTGTACCCCAATTAAAGTCCTTCTGTAAGTTCAAAAAAGAAATTTTACCCATGTGAGCTAGACTGTCTCTAGAACAGTGAGAGAATGTGGGGTCATTTTTCAGTGAGTAGGTTCAAGCATGGTGAATGTGTTTCTATGTGTCTTCACGTCCCCTGTCAATTCATGGTGACCATGGGGTTTCATAGGGGTTTCTCAGGCAACAAATACTCAGCGATGGTTTTGCCAGTTCCGCCGTCTGAAATAATAGCCTACAGCACCCTGGTATTCATTGGCAGACTCACATCCAAATACTAACCAGAGCTGATCTGCTTAGCTTCCAAGAGTAGACAGAATCTGGTGCCTTTAAGGTATCTAGGCCCCCTCTGGTCACCTTGTTTAAATTCTGACTCTGTCTAAACAAGCAGTTTGTGAGTAAGTAGTGGAGGTCAATTTTTTTCCTGTGATTGCCTTAATACAACTACAGGAAGCCCAAGTGTTCAGCAAGATACTTTACAAGGGAAGTTGGTCTTGTAAATGCCATATTAAACATCTTACGTTTCTCTTTTAGTGATAGAAAACAGAATAAGCCATTCTTAGAGACAGATCACAGATTGAACCACCTGCATGCTGGTGTATTGGGACCCAAATTCATGTATAGATTGGTTTGTCTTACACACTTCGCTACCACTCTCTGTCTACAATCAAAGGGGTCATTTCCAAACATGGAAATGTGCAGATCACTGTTATTTTCTACTGTGAGGCTACTTTGTTTATGTATATCCTCTCCTTTATCACAAGATCTCAGAGCAGCACAGAAACAAAATCCATTTGAAACAAATTTAAAAAAATGTAGAACAAGAAATGTAAAACAGTCTAAAAGCATATTAAGCAAGTTAAACAATATAAAACAAATGAAAACAGTTTAAAAACAACGCTCTGTACAGATATGGGGAAAAAGCCATACATCAAAGGGGTTGATAAAATGTTTTAACTTAATGGCAGAATAAAGTCAGCACTGGCGGGAACTGGGCCTCCAAGGGAAGGCACTGTACAGTTTAGGGCACCATACCAAAAGGGCCCTTTCCCATATCCTCCCACAGTCTGTAATACCCACTAGGGTGCCATGGAGATGACTGCCTTAGAAATCCACAGTCTACAGTAAGATTTATATAGACAGCAATGCTACTTTAAAGTCCCAGGCTATTTAGAACTTTAAATGTAATCACCAGCATCTTGAACTCAGACTGGAAGTATATTGGCAGCCAGTACAATTCCTCTGTAGTTGGTGGGCCAGTCAAACCTGGCCACAGGTACTCTGAGTCACAAACCCCACTTGGGACCTCCAGTAACAAAGAAAGATCCCAGAGTATTCCCAAATTACATACTTGCTCTTTTGGGGAATGCAACCCCTTCCAGAGCCAAGCTTCTTATATAACATATGGGTCTGGGAATTACTGTTCCACACCATCTCTGCCATACTATGAGTCAGCTTCAGTGTACTGGCTACCATCAGCCCATTACAGCAGCCAGGCACTGGTCTAGCAATGGCACAGTCCCAGCTGATTCCAGTTGGAAGAAGTAGAGCTGAATATGGTTAGCATACTGAAGGCTCTCAACTCCAAAATTTTCTAATGAAGCAGTACAGTGAATTGGATGGAGCCCTCCAACACCCTATAGTTTATAGCCCTGAAGCTGAACAGGAGTTCCCTGTGTCACTGTCTGGAACCACAGAAAGGAACAGAACCACTATAATGCACTGCCTGCCACCCTGTCTTATAGAACTGGTCCAGTAGCCTATTATGGTCAATGGTATCAAAAAGCCTGAGAGTGATCCAGAAGTTAGGCTGTCAGCCAGGTCAGCTAGAATTGTTCCAGGTACTGTATCCTGGCCTGAAACCAGAGTGAAATGGGTACAAGTAATCTGTTTCTTCCAAGATCTGTATTTGGCCCAACCACCACATGACCGAATGCCTTGCTTACAAAGGAGACATGAGGTCCTTATCAAAGGTGCACCAGAGCCTCTTTCAGAAATCATGCTCTGACAGTGAGATATTCACCATCTTCTGGATCCTCCTGGATGGTCATTGTTTTATTGTAGAGGTGTGACTTGAAACCCAGTTCAGGGTGCAAGATCCCATCCACTAGTCTTCAATACCTACTGTGCATCCACATCTATGCAAACATAACAAACATGTAAACAAGAACATATTACCTCATGATGAACGTGATGAAGAGTGAGGGAACACTTAGTACTTCATAAAAGGTCTACAGTAATTATTAGTAACAAATACAAGTCTTTTTCTGAGCCAGGCCACACTGTGTAAAAGGAAACAAACCACATCAGAGGAGTGTTGATAAGAAAACGCTGAGGCCCAGGCTCATGTTATGTGTGCATACAAATGGCCCTCAGACCTGGCTGTAGCTTGCAACAAACAGCTGGCATAAACAAGTTAACATGAAAGAGAAAATAAAGTCTAAATTATCAGCTCAGCAATCACTTAATAAAAGCACACATATGACATAACTATGCAAACAAGTTTAATGTACTTTGAATACACAGGAGGAAACAAAGCTTCGCATTTCACAAAAATATTACAAAAAGTAATTTTGTGCAGGTGAGCACACCAGCACTGTGATAATGTAAGAATATACATTAGAAACTAATATAAAATATTTTAAAAACCTCTGCTAGTTTAGGATTCCATTGGTGGTTTTTTTTTTTGGTAGAAAAAGGGTATACTACAAAGTACTGAAAATCTCACTGCAGGAATGGCAACCATTTTGAGACACCTTCTGCAGTGTCCTTATCATTTTTGTAGAAACACACGCGCGCGCACACACACAGACACACAGATGAACTACAAAAAGGTTCATCTCAGCTGAAGCTTGTCAAAGTAGCAACAGCAGTCATTATTAAAAACAGAGCAGGGCCAAAGATTAGGATCTTCCAAAGCAAAACAATAATTTTCAACATTTTCTATCACTAAAACCATTCAAAATACAGAAGTACAGGTAAAATCCACAAGCATTCAATCCTTAAAAAAAAGGAAGCAAACTTATACTTCTTCTTTAACAGTGAACTCTTGTTTGGTTGTAGATTAGATAGTTTCAAGAAAGAAAAGTGATCCCTCTTCCATTTGGAGTGTGACGCCATTTCTATTTATTCCTTTAAAAATCTAATTTGGCTTCTTTTTAAGGGGCAGTGACATCAGACCTACTAGAACTGAACATCAGGGCTAGCTCTTAAACTCTCCTCCAAGGGTCCAGTAAATGAAAGAATCCTACGAATAAGAGAAAAGTCACAAAGCACTTGGATTTTAGGTGTTCTCCCACCCCTTCCACAATGACATTTTTACACTGTTAAATAGTAAATTGCAGCTCCAGAACAGCCAGGACTCAGACTGTAGTTCATCAGCAATCAGAGCACAGGATCTTTTGAATTAACTCACTGGTTTTATCACTTTAATAGGTTTCGCTTTCCTCAAGGTAGGTTTTTATTCAGAATTGAGATTCTGTTCAGTGTCATTGAAAGGGAAACTAGTGAAAGGGAAACTGGTGAAAGGGATATTCAGCTTAAACCTGAGCCAATCGGCCTTGTGACTCTCCTGTGTTTCCCCAGAATATTAACCAGGGCTGAGCTGTGGCCACCTTTGCATACTGCAGGGCTCACACTGTTATAAAATGCACCATGAACAGGGCTCATACACAACTGTTCTCCCTTCCCTCCATTATGTAGAAGACCTGTGATGAATGCAGACCTTTGCCATCAGGACCCCAGGGAAGAAAACAACAGTAGCCATGTTGATTTCCGCCCTCACTTGGAAACAAGCAAGGGAAACATCAGACAGAGGGGGATGGGGAGCAGAGAGGGAGAGAAAGAGAGAAGTGTTTGTAAAGCCAGAACAGTCAGCTGGCAACAAAATTCCTGTCTGAGCTTTTAAACAAATTAGCTTTCTGAAATTAAAATGCATTTGATGGAGCTTTTTAAGTATTTACCCCACACACCAGCATTTCACAGTGTCATTCTGCTGTAAGTTCGTATTTCAGCACTGCAAACCTAAAAGCAGGTAGATGGATACGGCTCCCTTCCCTTGCCAAAAAAATACTTACTCAACCACCTTATTAGCTGACTGGCTTAAAGGAGGAAAGGCACACCTTTATGACAACCTCAGAATGATACTACAAAGCTAATGTACCACTTATTATGACTTTATGGTTTGTAAGCCATTTGAAAAGGATTTTTTTTTAAAAAAACTGTATATGAAATGAAAAAGCAGCAAAGTGTCTAATGCCCATAGGTTAATTGCCTGAGAGGCAGGTCACACTACAGATCCTTTTAAAACTCACATCAGCTACAGGCTCATTTTCTTTTTGACGTTTGAATGCCCAGCAAAGGATGATTTGAAAAAGCCAGAACAGAGATGGGAAAGGAAACCTCCTAGTAACATAGCACTGGCAGAATATGAAGGCATTCACCCTTTCTCTATAAATTTCCATGGTGGTTATGGTGGGGAGCAACATTAAACATTAACATATATTTTGCCCTAAGCCATTAAAATACTTCTGCAAATACATTTACTCCTTAAACCTTCCTTCCTTTGCTTTTATGTATATAGACCATGTGTAAACGATTCCCCTACAAGGCTTTCTACCTGCAGCTGGAAAATCCGAGTGTGATGGGATGATGGGACCAGAATTACAGCACTCCTGAACTCTACTGGCACACATGCAGATGTCAAAGTTAGGGTTTCATTTGTGATACAAGTGCCTGAGAGTTCCAGCTCAGCTATACAAGGTGGCATTGGCACTGGATTGCAATGCAAAACACACTTCAGAGGTTTACAGTGTGCATACAACATTTCTGACCAAGCACTATCTGGCTGGATGGAGAGGCTAGGGTTGTCCGACTTGATGCTGGATGAGGCTCATGTCACTTTAATCTTTAACAGATTTTCGGGCAGGACAAGGTACTGTGAAGCTCTGTCAGATGGACCATATCTATCTATTCTTCCTCATCTTCCAACCCCAGCTTTCAGCTGCAGCTGTCCCTTCTCAAGATGACTATTGTGCCAATGGAGGCGGAGGAAGGGTGTGGAGAAGCTAGCAATAGTAACAGAGCTTGGTGCTTCTCTGCAGCCCTTCCGCTGGACAGACAATAACCGTGTTGGAAAGGGACTGCTGCAGCTGAAAGTGAAGTCTGAAAGGTGAGGGAAGACAGGTATTTTTCTCTGACTTCACAGAGCTTCATAATACCTCATCCTGCTCTAAGAGCTGTAAAGAATTAAAGTTACAGGAGTACAATACCAGATCCAATCTGGCAACTCTAGGAAAGACCAAGGCCATTTCTTCACTGCACTGTTATAGTGCTATTATTCCTCTTTCAACATCCTATGGAATCCTACTGTTTGCAGTTTGGGGAGAGGAATTCTCAGCCAGAGAGCTCTTTGGCCCCAGTAAACTACAAATCCCAGAATCCCACAGGATGTTGAAGAGTGGAATAATAGCACTATAACAGTGTAGTGTGGAAATGGCCCAAGTTCAGCTCTACACATCAGGAAAAAATTACATGAGGCAAGCATAGTATCTGAGGTGTGCAGAGGTGTCCCTAAAAACAGGAGCCACCACATTTTCTTTTTGCTCCCTTGGGGTGAATCAGTCTATCCTCCACCTTTGCTTTTCTCCAGAAGCACATACCTGCCTCAACCAGGAACACTGACTTCCTGCCAAATTGTCCCCTTTCCACTGTTTCTGTTGGGCTGTCCATTTTTTGAGACAGGGATTAAGTTTACAGTGCTGCTTGTTGCAACTTTATACATTTAAGTAAGTCAAGAACCATATGATTATTATTCTTAAAAGTGACACAGTTGTTTATTTCAAAGCTGAAAAACTGTAAGACACAGAAGATGCTTTGTGATTATCACCAATATTCAGCTAATTATGACTCTGCAGACTCCCTTTCGCTGCAGACTAAAAAAAAAAAATGTTCTCTCTCCCCTCAAATCAATCCTTGAAACAGTAGTGTGACAGTAAAGTAGTGAACCAGACTTTGAAGAGTGGAGTGGTTCCTGTTTTTGTTTCGATTCTCTGAATATTAGTACTATGGGCAAATAGGAAAGACATGATAGAGCTTAGGCTGAAGCTCTTTCTATTATAAAATAAAAAATCTCCATGTTTATGGAGTTCAGCTCCTAAGTACAACATCAGGTTTGTCTAGACATTTACAGCATGATGAAACCCCTATTCTCTTACCTCCCATAGCATGCTCTCCACTTGAGATGAGTTTTTCCTGAAATTTTACTGCTTCCTGTACCTACTCTTGCCTTCACATTTAGATAGCAAAACCTCTGCAATGGTCCTTTTGTTACTATTTGGTTTAATGGCTAGGCTACAACTATTCTCACAAATGGCTGGCACAACAGCTGCACTGAAAGTTAATAATTGTTGCAGCAACCCAGAAAGGGCGTTTACAACTCCAGGTGCTTGAGGGATTAGAACAGCAGGTGCAAACCAACTGAAAAGCAGCCAATGCTCCAATTTTCTGTAAACCGCTTCACTAACAAGCAGAGAGCATGAGTGCAAGGTGAAACCTTTCTGTCTCATCTTGGAAGGCTGGGGGGGATTGGTCAGCATGACTGGCCACAGTATGTTTGCCCATGAAAACTTACTCATCTACAGTAAAGTTGTAGAGACCAAGCCCAATTCCATTAAGCCCTCTAGAGTGCTGACAAGAACTTTCAGCAGTAACTGCCATAAACTGTTACTGATTAAACAAATATACATCTAGGCAAGTTACCTTTGATTTGCCGTCGCAGTTATTTGTGGATAGTTCCAGACAGATATGAATGCTGAATGGTTTCTCAAGTCATATGAGACAAGCCATTTTAACTTTAAATAAATAGAGACTGTAGGACATGTTCTTCCCTCCAAAGGAATGTGCATGCAGGACAAAACACTGATTCTAATTCATAGATCCTTTCTGAACCCACTAGAGTTTTAAAATTCCAGGTTAGCATTTTATATAATGAAGAACAAGATTTCCAAGATGAACTTTAGATACCCTCCCCTTCTTTAAAAAAAAAGTTATGGTAGTCTGTCACAGCATAGAAAGAAAGAAAAGAGAGAGAGAAAAGCACCTTTAAAACTAACTGATCTATTTCAGCATGGGCTAAAGTATCCATGAAATACCCAGCAAAAATCCTGCTACAATAGATCAGTTACTCTTAAAGGTTCTACAAGATCATCCCTCCTGCTTTCTTTTATAAAAATGCTTTAGATACACTGGATCTGATGTGGCTATCTGATGTGGGGGACCAGCAATTCTTGTCTTCCAATGGGCCATGGACCAACACTAAATTTGTGCCCATTGGGTGTAACTGTTTCCTGAAAAAATGCCAGGAACCAACAGCCAATGGCTCAGGGAACACCACTGGTCTAGGGACCACTACTTTGAGTAGCACTGCACTAGATATTTCAGCCTCTGGAAATTTCTCCTAAGGGCTCACATGATTAAACATAACATTCATTATGGTGGCATATTATTTCTAATATACAGTATTCTAACAATACAGTATGCCCCTGAATGCTAGTCTTGGAAAATATGAGTGGGAGCATGTTACTGCCCTTGCGTCCTGATTATGGGCTTCCCAGAGGCATCTATTTCATCACTGCAGGAACAGAGGTTGGACTTGAAATACCTTTAGTTTGATCCAGCAGAGAGTTCTTACATTCTTATGGAATACTCCTATATCAATTTTAGAAATCAGGACAGAGGCTCTAATGTCCTCTACTTTCTGGTATGACATTCTTCTGTGCACATCAATCATAACTCTGTAACATCCGTAGCACAACAGTAAAGAAACAGATATAGCATCTCAGCTGCCATTTGAAAACTAGGGCCAGTCAGGATATTTCTGTGAGAAAATATACAAGGTATCTGGCAGCAACCTTTGAATGACAGTACACCAGCTGAATTCTGAAATGTGTCTCTCATAAAGGACTTCTTGTGTATTTCCATGCACTTCTAGTGCATTACAGTGTTTTGTGCTTTTGTTCATTTGACACTGATTGTTAGTTAATTCCATTTATACCAGCACACAAACCTGGATTGTGCTCTTGACAGAGCGCAATGTAACTTACACAAGCACTTTCAACTATGCTACTGACTCCCTAAGCATTTTTTGCTTTGTGAATCATACACAACAGAGCAAACTAAAGCTCCATGTTATCCCCAAATTATAATGTAAATGGTCAGGCTCCTAGGATATGACAGGGAGCTGTGTTCAATACAAAAATCTCCTTGGAGATGGGAACCAGCCTTCACACCTGTCCCTCTAATGGGCCAGCCTACTGCCAAACATAAAGCTAATGTAAAACTGGAAGTAACTTTCCATTTTGCTTCAGTTTTATTTTTGTCCAATTTATGGCTTGAAAAAATGCTCAGCTGCTGCGTTTGGATGCATGTTTGTGGTGGTTTGCGCAAATTTCAGGTAATTTTTTTTTTATGAAAAATTAAATGGAGGGGGGTATTCCAAACACTTTGTAGTTGCAAAAAGGGGCCGGGGCGCACAGCTGAACTTACATCACACATTGTGCCCCCACAAAGGTATCCATTCTTGGTATCAAAGCATCATCACGTGTCTGGTCATTTTAGGAGCACGTATGCCGATTATGAAGAAGCTACGTGGGAATGATTATACATTTATTTTGATCAACAAGATTATGTTCTAGACTTTAAGCTTCACATGAGGACAACAGAACATGCAGAGTTGGGAATGAACTTTCCTATTTAAAAACAGAATCAGAAGAACTGCTATTTTAGCTCAGAACTATGGATCTAGAAGGTCACTGCTGGAAAAAAGTCCCCCCCCCGCATGACTCCCCTCACCTTTTACAATTTTCTCCAGAAAACAAAACTGAAACTGATTAGCCAAGAAGATACAGCATCTAGAACAGTGGTTCTCAACCAGTGGGTCCCCAGATGCTTTTGGACTTCAGCTCCCAGAAGCCCTGAGCATTGACCATAGTGGCTGGGGCTTCTGGGAGCTGAAGTCCACAAACCTCTGGGGACCCACAGGTTGAGAACCACTGATCTAGAATGACTGCTTAGCTGAAGAGGAACTTCTTGCTTGTGGACAAGGAGGAGGCGAGAGAATAAAGATATTTCTTTTCACTAATGAATTCTTTTATCCAGAAGTTAGTTTCAAGGAGTAGAATTCTTCTTTCACAATGGCCAACTTCATTTTTGGTAAGCTTGAGAGATGTTACTTCTTTCTTTAGAAGTTAGTCTATCTATAGTACAATGTCACATTTTGTAAGAAATAGTGCAGCTGTCACAAAATTAAACTGTTAACTGTTGACCTTTCATTTACAGGACTATATAGCACATGACTTCCAGAGCATTCTGGAATTGCCTGACTCATTATCTATTAGAATAAATTCAAGACCTTCCTCAAACATAAATAAAAAGTCAAAATATGACTCCAGCAGCAATGTGGAAAGATGAATTTTCTAAGCTGATTTAAAGACAGGACAACAGGCATCTCTCAGCTCATGAAACACTTCCTACTGGCTCTCTGCAGTCTGAAACAAGGAAATTCAGCAAAAAATCTGTAAGAACCATAACTAAGAGGCAGTATCAGGAATTCTAACAAACAAACAAAAAAGAGGGTTCTACCAAGACAGAAACTAAAGTCAACTCACCAACCCATTCAGTAGTTTCCTGTGTCTAAAGAGAAAACCCTTTAATTCTAATTAGCACTTGCTTCTTTTACTAAACATCAAGCATGAGGTTGTTTGTGTTGAGCTTATCACTGAAGATGCCTGGGTTCTTTTGGTCTATTGCTCCAAGTCATAGTGGGAGAGAAATTTAAAGCTGCAATCTAACCCACACTGTCTGGGTGGTAAAACCCAATGGATTCACTCCTTCCAAGTAAATATCCACATATTCAAGTTGCAAGGAACTTTTTGGGGCTACACTATTCCCAAATATGATCTATTTTCTCTCTTCTTTGGGGACATTAATTGAGATGTTCTTTTAAACAGCATATATTTAGACTTTAGAATTCCAGTCCTAAAGTCTAAAATGACAGGCAAGACACCTGCATTATCTTGGCGGGAAGACCAAGGGACTAGCCAAGGTACTTGCATTATCTGGGCTGGAAGGCCAACCCTGCAGCCAGTGGGACTATGATTCCCCTCTACCTCAGTCCTTCATAGGCAATCATTATGCCCTCATTTTAAGTGTGAATGTGTGTAACCGGGCAGTGGGGATATATTATATCCTTTACAGAGTGACAGGGAGTTACAATAAAGGAGAAGCCTAGATAACAAAAGAATTCTGAAGTTAGAGAAAACACATCTAATTAGTAGATTATCTGTTTATACCTGAACAATATGTGATTTAAACAAAGGCAGACAAGACACATAAACCCTGAGCTAAAGCTGCAGGGAGCTCTGGAGCCAGTTAAAATAGGGAAAAAATTGTTACAACTAGTATTCATAGTTAAATAGTTCTTCCTCTCTGTCTCACTGTCACACTCATTTGTACGCAAGGTATTCAGAGTTCAGCCAAGATGCAAAAGGAGATTGCCAGGTGTACCAAAAGAATTCAGTTCTGGCTGGACTACAATTAGGTAACTCCTCCTCAGCTTGCAGTGGTTATGCAGCAACATTTCTCACTTCCAGGAAGAGCTTTCGCTGTATTAAATTATCCAATGAGTCACTGGGCAGCATAAAGTTAAGTTGTTGCTTGCCTGTGTCAGTTGGCTTTAATGGAGCGGGTTGTCAAATACAGCATCAGGCAAGATGGAGACTTTCAGTTTCTTTTCAGGCCAACTATATTCCTTTGGAAGTTTGAACTAAAAGACAAGGAAATTAATTATTAGTTAATACAGCATACTACTATCTGGACTTACAAACAAACAAAACAATACCATTTAGAGACAATAAGAGCCAAGATTTCAAACTAACTGGCAATTAAAGATTTTTTCCTCCCAATGGGACAAAATTATGACACATTCAAGTATTCTTTCTATTTTCACCACTCATCCAAGCATTGTATTCCCTGTCATTCATTAAGCCTTCCCAAATTATTTTTATTTGCTTAACAAGGAGCAACCAAATTAATTAATAAAGGTTGCACTGGAGCTAGGCTAAGTTGTTTGAACTTAGTTCCCACCAAATTTGACAGTCAGCTGCCTTGTAAGAGGACTGGAAGATAGCCTGTGCACTATCAATGTTCTTTTTTTAAAAAGGAGATACAAGAGAAAGCCAGGAAATTACAGGCCACTTAAGCTTAATACCTGGGCAATCAAAACTATCAAGGCATTGGAACACTTTCCCTATGAGAAAAGATAAAGTGTTTGTATTTTATTTTATTTTTAGTTTAGAAGAAGGTGGATAAGGGAACACGTAACAGCCATTCATAAAAGTTATGAATGGTGCAGAGACAGTGAACAGAGAGATCTTTCTAAGTCATGTAACACTAGAACTCAGAATCAACTCATGAGACTGAATGACTGTAGATTCAGGACACACAGAATTTGTTTATAGAATTTGCTGCTGTAGTATCTGGCAATGGTATTTGGCTAGAGGATGCTAAAAACCTTTTAAATTAACTGAGAGATGATATCTATTGAGAGATGATAAGTTAATATGACAACTACTACTGGAACATCCATGATAACTTAGTCTTCTGATTCAGAGGCCACCTAACTTCAGCCATAAACTGCACTGAACACTGAAAGCCAAAGGATGATTTTTTGGTAGTAAAAGTGGTGAAGGCTGCTCAGTAGGGACATAATCTAACAGCATGCACATGAGAAACCATTAATACCATGGTCCTACAGAACAGTTATATAGTTGATTAAATCTGTACCATAATGCAAGGTTGCCCAAAGTGTAAAAAGTTACAAAAAGTCTTTAGTGAAATTTACAGAAAATGCCATCATAATTGTGAGAGTTAATATCTACATTCAGCAAGATATTAGGGGCAGCAACTCCAAAGGAAATTCACCAGATTATGGCCTACAGGAGAGTGGTTAGAGTGATGCTCTGAAGAACAACATTCAATCTCTGCTAAATCCAGTTGTTCCAGCCATATAATCCTGGGGCAGCCATAGGGATTGGACACTAACGGCAAAACTTATAAAATTTATACCTTGAATTCAGAGCCAGGAAACCAGGCCGTACCAACCACATGAACAAATCAAACTGCTGAAAGTAGAAAGTGTCCCATTGCGTATTAGCGTTAAGCAGACTTACCTCCTCTGGAGAATTCAGGTCTTCTAAGTCTTCTAGCATTCTTTCCACAAATTCTTCAGTCAGCAGGATCTGGAAAGGGAGAGACAGTAGTTTTATTCTTTTATGCTTCAAGCTTCAACTAATTGCCAAGCAACAGACTTCTTACTAGTGTACAGAGAAGAAACTGTACTGTGTTGTTCATCCAGCAATTCACAAAGGCCTTGGAGGTCGGTTTGCTTCCTCTTGTAATACATACAAAATGCTGCAATTATCATGGAATCCAGTTGTATCATCAATTATTTTCCTGTGTCAAAAACTAAAGGCTTTGATTCAGAGGGAAAGAAAAGGTAAGAAATGGGGAGAGAGATCAAATTATCTGGAAAAGCAGGGAATGAGAGAAAAGATAGGCTTTTTATATGACATACCAAAGTCTAGCTCTAGGCCTCAATAAACAGATAGGAAGATGAGAAGCAGCTACTATGAGCCTAAAAACATCTTCCCTGACAAATGGGTCAAACGATCTAACCTTTCTAAAAAACAACTTCTTTGATAAACCACGTCCATAGTACCAGCCCACATTCTACTACTGATAGAAATATAGAGAAAAAGAATTTACCAGTACCTGTCCCAAGCTCAGATCAAGTTTCTCTGCAAGGGTCAAATATATAAGGGGCATTGAGACAAAACAAGCCACACATCTCTGCTGCCAAGAAGCAATCCCCTCTCAAATGTTTCCTGGCATGGTTTTAATGTGACTGAATGTTAGCAATTATCATCCATATCTTTCCCACAGTACTCCCTAAAATCAGTACTGCTCCTGCAGTGACAACACCCCAGTACACTAGAATTCATATACATTTGATGAGCCTGATATAAAAAAGTGACATCTGCAGCAAATCCACATCAGAGGCTGTCATAGCTCTAGGCATCTCATTTAATTTCTTGTGAGACTTAGAAGCTTAGAAGTTGAAATTGAACAAATTTGTTCTTTGAAAAAAAAAAATCAGCTTGAATTGAGCACCATCTTTAGAGAATATTTAAGAGCTCCTATCAACAGGACACTGCAGAAGAGTAGCAGATTTATTCTAAGAAAAGTAATTATCTAAGGAAACAGTGGGGGAAGCTTGCGATATACAGAGGTCAAGTTAAATTGTTTAATGCACATTCAAAATCTTCATCAAAAAGGGCTGTTGTCCCAGGGAACTTTTCAGCTGCAACTAAGACAGCAAACAGATCCTTGAGTACCAGATGGCATTTGCTATAGGGCTTTGAAAACACCACAACATTTCCATAGTTCTGGCAACACTATGCAAATAGTTCCCACCCCACCAGCCTGTTGTAACTGGCTTCTCATGCTGGGACATGGTTCTGACTTTGTATGAAAACTGTTTGCAAAACACACATACACAGAGTTATATTACAAGTGTGCTCCACCTTTAGCAATTGATGAAAGAAATGTCCATGCTTGGATTTTCGCGTTGAGTATGCTCCTGACAAAGCAATGAACTTTAACTAATTGGATTAAGAGTTGAATATCCAGATATACATGCAGACACACACACACACACACGCACACACATACACACACACAAATACTGCTGTTATATAAAGTTTTGTTTAGACACTATTCTTGGACAGAGAATTGCAATAAGTGTAGAGGGCTGTATGTACTGCTCCCAGTACTCCTGTGCTCTTCTCTCCTCGACTTCCCACGTTGATTGGAAACGTGTGAAGGTGGATTTCTATACCTGTTTGGCCTGAATGAGCATACGGAATATGTAGTTGGAAACTCTGGATTTTATTGTTGTTTTCCTGTATTTTTCTTGTGTTTTTTTAAAAAACTGTATTGCATTGTATTTTATCTGTCTGCCTTTGGTAATTTGTCCAGAAAACTTTTGTTATTAGGCAAACCAAGAATTAATAAAATAAACTCTGCTTGATTAGGATTCCTGACTGCATGGAGGCTTCTATTTATGTTCAAGCCAAATGCTTATAGAAACCTGCTTCAGATCTTCCTGCTCAACAGAGGACAATCACAGGACCAAGTGACTTGGGATTTTGAATCTACTACTGTAAGTTTTATTGCTTGGCACCATACTCCCTTTTGGCTGTCTTTTTTCCTAAACTAAATAACCACAAATGCTTTAGCTTCTCCTTGCAGGAAAGATGCTCAGTCCTTTGATCATTTACTTAACAACAGCAATAGCAATAACATGTGTATTTCTATACCACTTATCAGCTAAGTGCTCTCTAAGCAGTTTACAATGTGTTAGCTAATCGCCCCCAACAAGCTGGGTACTTATTTTACTGACCTGTGGAAGGATGAAAGACAGAGCCAAACCGCAGCCTGGCAGGACTGAACTCACAGCCTTGTGGCTGCAGTACTGGCATTTAACCACTGCGCTACCAGGACTCTTTCTTCCTCTTGTCAGCAGTCTTCCCAACTCTAAAATGTCTACAATGCGCAGAACTGTGAACAGAACTTGGAATACTAAGCCTAAATGTTACTTCACTAATGCTGATAGTTATAAATGGGTAAGATAATTTGCTATTGCTAGTGTTAAGAGGTTGAAATACTATTTGCTGAGTTACTGCTAGTTAATTTATTAATTACATTGTTAGCCTGAATCTGGTTATTAGCTCCAACAAAAATCCAACACACTGAATCAGTGGAAATCTGTCAAGTCAACACCTGAGTTCCACTGATTTAGCTGATCTATTCTAGTTGAGCCTAACAATTAGATTTGGGCCTTAGTTTAAAAAACCAAACCAAACCATGGGAATGACAGAGAATGGCATTTTTGATTGTTCCTGCTGTCCCCAACTGGCTAGTTTTCTTACTGGATCCTTCAAAATATTGTTTTAAAGTTGCTGTCCCCAACTTGGGACCTTCCAGATGGCTACATCGTGATGGGTGAGGATGGTAAGATTTGCAGTATACCTGGAAACTTCCAGATTGGGCAAGTCTGTTCTAAAGTCTGTCCTAATCTAACACCCTATTCAAGTAAGTCTGGATCTGCATTCTCTTCTTTTCAAGCCCCACCAACATATATGCTGCTGACTTCACACTTCAAAGACCTTGCGTGTTTTTTTTTCCTGGATTGGAAAATTTCTTGGAAAAAGGAGAAATTATATATTCATTCCAGTTACATGGCAATACTGAAGGGGACCACTAAGTGGTTGCAAGGGTCAGTTGTTGAATCAAGGATGAATCTGAAATATTTGCCTCACCATATGAAGAATATTTTTATGCAGTGCTGAATAACTACACCTTCCATTTCCCCACTCAGTTAGAAGCAAGAAGCATGGGCAGCAAATATCAATACCAGAACACATGCTTTTGATGCTAGGACCAAGTGTCCGAAGTTCAGTCCTGTCATCTCCAGTTTCTAACAACCTCTGTGTGGTCCAACCATTCTTTTCCTGTTGAGACCACCCCTGCCATAAATGACAAGGCAATGTCTCTTATTCATTGTATTACAAGAATGAGTGCTGTCAACTACCAAATTTAGTTATTAAAACTTATGGAGAAAAAGGAAATGAGTTGGCATATAACTAGTTCAATTTAAGCTGATTAAATTTAATCAAACTTTCAGTACCAGCTTGGAAATAGGTAGTTATTAGTGACTAATAGTTTGAAGTTACAGGACGGTAGATTTTGACTGAATATTAGAAGGAACTTCTTGACAATAAGAGTGGTTGAGCAATGGAACCAATTACCCAGAAAGGTGGTGGCGTCTCCTTCTCTGGATGGCTTCAAAAAAATGCTGAAGAGCTACCTGCTGGGGATGCTTTAGCTGGAAATCCTGCACTGAGTAGGGGGTTGGACTCAGTGGCCCATGAGGCCCCTTCCAACTCAACATTAACAATTAACCAACCAAACTAAGTGGAGAGAGTAACTAATCAGCAGGTACCTTGTTAAACTCAACTAGATATTTCCAAGCTCCCTGTCTATTAACAGCAGCGAAGTGCAAGGATCAAACAAGACAGTTTGTTGGGGGGGGGATGATAAACTTGAGAGATCCTACTTCTCTTTCTTTTCCACAAAAAAAGGGGGAAGTGCTCTTGTGGACAGTTATTCAACTTTAGGTACAATAAAATTTAATAGTCTCTCTCAATGTCTACCTGAGATTAAGAAACTATCACTTTGTTTTGCTTGAACACACACGGGGAGATGCTGGAGGATGTTCTGTACTTACAGATCTTGACAAAGCCATAAACTACTCAATCTTCATCTTCAGACATCCTGACTGGAACAAGGCTATTGTATAATGTGTTAAGCCAACCCTCTTAGGTTTGCTTAACAAAGGGTAAAGAACTATGCAATTGGTGGTAGTAATGACGTGATGGAATGTATCACCATCATCATGGATTCTTTGCAAGGTTAAGTTACTCAAGAGAGATTTGATGCAATAACACAACAGGCCTGCCGCATATGATAACACAAACATTTAGCATATATTGGTGTTGCCAACTAATCAGTGCCTTAGGAAAGGTTTATGAAAAACCTGAATTATTCATAATTCTCTTCCTAAAAGAAAATATAAGCATTCTCTACAGAAGTGATCCTGGACACTGCACAACAGAAACCTGAGTTATTACTATGAAATATTTTAGTAAGGACAGGCTATTTTAATAAAGAATCCACCTGAATTTAGTAAATCACTCTTTACAAATACAAGAAACTGCTGAAGGTACAAAATATATACTCATGAGTCATCAAAACAGGATACAATTATCATTTTGGTGCGGCCAGTAGAACCTTATAATAATATTCTTCATCATGGTAACATGGTTGCAACCTGCACTCTGCTCTGCTGTCTTCAGGCTCTGGGAAGGTACAGACTGCTTACCTCATGGTTGAGCCTTGGGTCTAGTGCACATTATACAGTTGGCCCTCCATATTCACTAAGGTTAGGGGCATAGGACCTTCACAAAAATGGAAAAATAATAAATATCAAAATGTGTACATTTGTCTGTGGGAAAGGGGCTGAGGCATGGCGGGGGGAGAACAGGTACCCAGGAGCCAAACCAGGTCAGGGAAAGGAGAGAGAAAGGGGATGGGTCAGTGTGATGGCCCTATATTTCCTTTCTCTTGCCCATCTCCTTTCTTGGGAGTGGGGAGGCATTGGGAGAGGGTTTGTGGTGCTGAGCAATCAGGCTGTGATCCATCTTTAGCTGGCCAGGCAGCGGCTAATGATGGAGGAGGACCAGAGGCAGGTTTTTAAAGAGCTGCAAGGCCTTATTGTAGATGCCAAGAGGGAAGTTTCCCTGGAAAAGAGGGCAAAGTTTGAAGAAACCTTTAAATAATCAAATCCATGAAAGTTAAATCCACATATGTGGAGACCAACTGTATACATTGCATACATGGATCTTTCAAAAATGTATGCCAAGCTCCAAGTGCTAAGAACTGAACTTTTGACCTATAGATCCTTTTGTTAATTATTAGGAAAGCATCAAGTAGGTGTCAAAAATGGTTAGCCCCTCAAATTGAGTGGTTAATAGAAAGTGGTCCAGATAATATTATTGAAACTGGTTGGCTAGGCAAAATGTGCATCTACAGCTGACACCAAATTATTTAAATATAGCCAAGTGAGGATGCAACAATTTGATAGCAGAGGTGAACAACAAAATGACTGAAGAATAAACATAATTACTCACCAATTAGCTTCACTGCATTATTATAATATTTTTAATTCCCCTCCTATCCACTATGAAGAAAAGGCAAACAGGTAAGGAACTGGAGCCCACCAATGACACTGCTTTTCCATAGTGGTGGGACTGTGTGCTTCTGTGAGGCAAGACGCTATGTTGACGGCAGCAGTGCTGGTAGTAGGGTCTCTCATGTCAGGCAGCTTTTGCTGAGGAGCCAGACTAAATGTACCAAACAGCCACTGGGAAGCAGCAGGAGTGGAAGGTTTGACGCTGGGGGAAGATCTCTCAGAGATAACAGCAGTAGCACCACAGCTAATGCTTGTTAGTACTATGCAAAAGGAGGCACAATAAACTCCTTTTGAACATATTTTAGTATAAAAATCCCGTGATGAAATAACCCAAAATGAAACAAGGGATTATGCCAGAAGATGAGACTCTCATGTTGGGAGGCACTCAATGAGCTACTGATGTACAGCAGAGGACAATTACAAGTAGTGCTGTGGCTAATGATGCAACTGGACTCAAGCAAAAAAGACATTCAGCTGTTGACATGTGCAGAGGGGAAAGAAAGCTCTAAAGCTGCACAAAACATATTATAGGAACATGAAATGTGGGAAGCATGAATCAGGAGAAGTAATAAAACAAGAAATGGAATATACAAACATTGCAGTACTTGGGGTGAATAAGCTGAAGTGGACAAGAATGGGACATTTTGAGTAAGATAAATACAATGCTTTACTCAGCACATGACAATCTAAGAAGAAATGGGGTGGTATTTATAGTGAGGAGAGATGTAGCAAAAGCAGTCAAAGAATATAAGGCACAGTCTGACTGAATAATATCAGACTTCAGGCTTCCTTACCTATCAGTATAACCATAATCTAACCTTACGCTACAACTATAGAAGCAGCAGAAGAAATTGTAAGACTCTGTGCTGGAGCCCAGGAGGAAATCAATCTCATAATGAAAACAGGACTTCCTGTTAATCATAGGCAAATGGAACATAAAAAAGTAGGAGAAACAGAGAAAGAATCAAAGATTGTAGAAAAATTTGGCCTAGGATCAAGAAGTGAACCAGGGGAGCAACTGATTGAATTTTGTGAGGCTAACAGTTTTTTAAATCAGAAACACACTCTTCAAGCAACCAAAAAAACCCAACCTATGACTGTATACATGGCCATCACCTGATGTTCAACACAGAAATCAAATAAACTATACAACTTAAAAAGGAAGATGGAGAAGCTCTAATCTCTTTGCAAAACCAAGATCAAATGTAGATTGTAGCACAGATCATGAACAGCTCATATCAAAAATTAGACTAAAGCTAAAGAAGAAGGTACAAAAGAAGGTACAAAAGTAAACCAACCATTGTACCAAAATACAACCTGAAGAACGTCTTGCAGAACTTAAAGATAATATAAAAAAATAGATGTGTACTATTAAGTCTAGTCTAATTGACTCGGAGCTAGAACAACTCTGGACTAACCAGGGATGCTGTCAAGGGGGAATGTAAAAAGAAACTATCTACAGACAAAAAGAAAGAAAGGCTTCAATGGATGATGGAGACTCTTCAAGCAGTTAAGGACTGATGAGAAACAAAAGTAAAAGGTGACAGAAATAGGGTCAGAATCCTGAGTGCAACTGTTTATCAATCTGTGCTCATGGACGGGAGAACTACTGTAACAATCAATGCAGAGAAACAGAAGATAGCAACAACAATGACAACAACAACAAAAGAATAAGAAACCCTTTCCATAAGATCCAAGATATCAAAGGGAAAATTTAAACCAAGAGTGGGTATGCTCTAAGACCGAGCATCGGAACACATTACATGACCAAGAAAAAACAAAAAGCCAGTGGAAATAATATTCCAAAGAAATATATAAAAAAGACAAAATGATGACAGATTCATTCAAGAAAGAACCATTTGAAGATGAATCTCTAATTTTAGAAAGTGAACCAGAAGCTGCACACAGATCACTTGAGAGAAATAATGCACCAAGATCAAATGACATACGAGAGAGCTGTTTCAAACTATAGAGACAGAATCTGTTGTTGTTGTGTGCCTTCAAGTTGTTTCCGACTAATGGCAACCCTAAGGTGAACCTATCATGGGGTTCTCTGGTGATGCACCCAATGGGTTTCCATGGCCTAGTGGGGAATCAACTCCTGGTCTCCAAGGTTGTAGTCCAACATTCAAACCACTACACCACACTAGCTCTGAATGTACTCTAGCTCTAACTAAAATCTGTCAATAAACATAGAAAACAAACTGCGTTGGAAATCCTCAATATACATTCCAGTCCTCAAGAATGGGGACACCAGGGATTGCAATAACCACAGAACCACTGCATTAATCTCCCCTGTAAGCAAAGTTATGTTCAAAATTCTACAACAAAGACCACAAAGTGAGAAATGCAAGATGTTCAAGTTGGGTTCAGAAAAGAAAGAGGCACTAGAGATCATTTGCAAAAATACATTTGATAATGGAGCACACCAAAGTATTTCAGAAGAAAATCAGCCTGTGTTTCATAGATCATAGCAAAGCCTCTGCCTGTGTAGCTCAAGAAAAACTATGGATCACTCTTAAAGAAATGGGTGTGCAACCTGTACGCGGGACAAATGTTGCCGTCAAGACAAAATGCAGAGAAACAAAATGGTTTCCAAGTGGCAAGGGGTTCAGGAAAGGCTGCATTTTATCCATCTGTTTAACTAGTATGCTGAACATATCATACATAAAACATGATTCGATTCAGAGAAAGGAAATGTAAAAACTGGAGGAAGGAACATCAACAATCAAGACATGCAGATGACACCATACTACTAGCAGAAAACAGCAGAGACTAGAAATGATTACTAAAGAAAATTGAGGAAGAAAGTACAAAGGCAGGCTTACAGCTGAACATTAGGAAAATGAAAATAATCACCAAAGACAATTTATATAACTTCAACAGACAATGAAGATACTGAAAAGTTCAAGATTTTCCATACTTTGGCTTCATCATTCATGAGAATAGGGACTGCAGTCAAGAAATCAGGGGCAGTTTTGAAAGAACTAGACAAGATCCCGAAGTATAAAGATGTATAATTGAATACTAAAGTTAGGATTGTCCATGCCACTATATGTCCAATTTCTAAGTATGGTTGTGAAACCTGGAGAATAAAGATAGCTGACTGGAAGAAAATCAACTCACCTGAAATGTGGTGAGTTCCAGAGATAGATACTGCAGACTGCTAAAAAAATAGATGCTTCTAGAGCAAATTAAGCCTGAGTTCTCCACAGAGGCCAAAATAACTACTACTACTATTCCTACTATCATCATCATCATCATTTGCATTCTGCTTTTTGCTCAACATTGAGTCTCAAAGTGGCTTACCTATTAAAACAATATAATTTAAAAACCATTAATAATATATATTAAAACAGAACTAAGCTATAAGCTAAGAAGAGATTAAAAGAAGCAATTAAAATTAAAACTGTACAGTACTGTCAGCATGTTCTTCAAAAACTTTCTGTATTAAAATGCCTGCCTGAATAAAAAGATCTTTGCCTGCCACCAGTGGGACAACGGAGAGCAAGCCATTCTGGCCTGCCCTGGGAAGAGAGTTCCAGACTCCTTGAGCACCCATTGACAAGGCCCTTTCTTGTGTCCTCGCCAACCATGCTTCCGACGGTAGTGGGACTGAGAAAAGGGCCTCTCCTGATGATCTCAAGAGCCTGGCCGGTTCATACAGGGAGATGCAGTCTGTCAAGCAGCCTGGGCTTGAGCCATATAGGGTTTATAGGTCATAACCAGCACTATGAATTGAGCCTGGAAACAAACTAGCAGCTAATAGAGCTGTTTCAACACAAGTAAAAAAGAATGCTATTTGCCTAATAGTTCAAATTTATGAACTATATATGAATGTTTTCTCCACAGGGAAGCCTATTTTGAAAGATTTAGGGAGAATAACACTGTCTGAAGCAACTGACTTAGTTTTTTTTTTAATTCACCTTTTGAATTTGGGCCTGATCTGCATAACTTTGAACACAGCAATAGAAGTAACGCAACTGAATTACAATAAGGGCTAGTCATGTTACTAAGGGCAAAATTATCAGGACTGTTTCAAAAAAAGTTTTTCCCCCCTCCATGGAGGCAATATCATGCAGTCACAAAATGAACCTCTGTGCTACAGTTCCAAAATTGCATATATACCATAAGGCAAGGTGGAGAACCTATGGCCTTCCAGATGGTTTGAACTATAACTCCCATAACCAGTTACCATACAAGAAGTTTGCTGGGACTTACTGGAGTTGAAAGCCAAAATATTTTGAGGGTATGGTCTCCAACCCTACGCTAAAGGTTACTTTACATATTACATTTTTCAATGTATACATTGATTTTTTTAAATATATACACAGGTGTGCAGTTTCAAACACTTCCATTATACAGAAAATTATACTAGGAAACAAAGTCAGAAGAACTGTAGTGCTTTGCTCCATTAAATGCATTAGCAAATACATGTGTGCTGATACATTAATTATTCGATTATTATTTCAATTACTTCAATTACTCCAATTTCAATTACTTCAATTATTTCAGTGAAGAGAAAACCTCAATTCTCTTAACTTCCTCATGCTTTGGATATTCCTGACACCATGGACTGATAGGTGCTGGGCTTAAACAGCAAAGAATGCAATATGCTATACCACTTAATAGCACCAATGCTTTAAAAAACTTTTTTATTACACACAGATACAATCACTCTATGCACAAGATTCCATTGTGCTAGATTTGCTATTTGTTTGACACAGCGCAGTTGTTTTCGTGTTCACCTGAAGCATTTACTCTGCCCCTAGAAAGAAGTTTGCTACAGCATTATCTTCAGAAAGATTTGCTGATGCTTTTGGCGGTCATTATTCTAGAGAAGGTGAAACCATTGCTGGAATCCTTTGATCATTCAGAGCATTAGCACGAGTGTAACACATCAGAGATACTGCCTCAGTAACTAACAGACAAACAGAAGCTTAGCATTAACAAATGAGACTTCTCGCTTACCTTTGCATCTTTGTGGCTCAAAGTGATTTTCTTATTGAACAATATTAAAGACAGTGGAAGGTGTTAAGAAATTAAGCTAGGTCGACACAAGGAACGCTGGTCTCCAAAGTCACAGTCCAGTGCTCAAATCACTACACTACACTGGCTCTCTAACCTTCCTATACATTGTGCAAACTCATTTGCTTTTGCTGTATTCCGAGTTAGTGTTATGGGCTTAAACAAGACCTGGGGACAATAAAATAAGTGGACAAAGAAGTGCAGAATTCCAGAAGATCCTGAGAAGAGATGTGAATTGTGCCAAGAGAAAAAGGCTCATCTTATAACCAAAGATCCTCAAACATTATGACACCCAAATCTTGCGGGGGGGGGGATGACAAATCAAACCCCAAAACACTCTGTGGGTGTGATTTGATATTTTAATGTAATTCACCCTCCACCCCCTGGACTCGTCTTAGATTAGAAAAATACTTTTTAAAAAATGACAGGAGTGACTAGGTTGATCCTTCTGAGGAATTTGACTAAAGGCCTATATATTATTCATACTGTTATTTTCCCGTGGTCATCTGGATGCCCACCTGAAGCTCACAAGCAGAACACAGAGCAACAGGCTCATCTCTCTGCTACTCCTCAACAATTGCTTTTCAGAGACATGGTGCTTCCAGTACTAAAGCTCTATGCAATCCATGTGATTTACCTAGGAACTATGCAAAGCAGAACTCACATCTGTCCTAAATCTCTCACCCTTCTGATTTATTGGATAAGCCTGGGTTTTATTATTACAAAAGTGGAAAAAAAACCTCTACTCATTTACTTTTTCTATACTATAGAAAAATTTCTAAACCTCTACCACACATTTACCATTTTTCCAACCTAAAAACTTCAAATATTATAACATTTCATCACAGGGGAATTGTTCCAGTCCCTGATAATACTGATTCTTCCTTCTTGTCCATTTTCCATTTTTACATCCCTTCTTAATATGGCAATTACTTAAGGGACTAACTTCTTCTATACACACCAGAGGACCAGTTAAGAATGCCAAAGACCTTCTATTTTGCTGTAAATTTGCAGATAGGTGGGTAATGACCAAGGAGTGGGCTCAATTTGTTTGAAAGTCATTTTGGATGTTACCATATTAAAATATGTGGTATAGTATCCCAATGGATTTGTATTCATTAGGTTATATTAACAGCATGTGATTATGATATATTACAACTTGAATGAGCTTGTTATAACATTCTTTATGGATAGGATATATTGAGTTCATTTAAGCTTGTTATACCTGAGTTGAAGATAGGGATGGGCTGGTTTTTCTTACTCAATTTAAACTCAGCTTCACCTTGGCTAGATTAGTAGCTGAACTGGAGCTAGTCAGCTCTTGGTACACTCTTGTTCCTGTAGCAACTGCACAGCCCTTAAGGGTTTTGGCATTGTCTGTTCTATTGGGTGGTAAAAGAATGCCAAGAGGAAAAATGGTATTTGGAAATTCTAGTGTCTTATTCCAAAAGAAGACATATGAAAGACTGGTTTGGCCTCTGTGTCAAGACTTAGAGAGTACGTCTTGACAATACAAGACTTGCTGACTGCAAGCTTGCAAAATCAAGGATATTCCTTAGAAGAATGCAAGGTGTATTTTATTTATGGTTTTCATTTCAGCATGTTCACAGTCAAGAGAAGCTATTTAAAAAGAACTTGTATGGACCTTTACTTAATTAAGTCACACCGTGTTCTTCCTCTTATTTAGGTTAATGTTGTACAACTTACAACATTACTGGAGGCTCATCATACATACAGAAGCTGAACAGAAAAAGTTTGAACTCTTAGGGATGATGAGAAAACTATACTTCCAAACAGCTGAGGATACACATGTAGCATTCTCACTTTTCTAAAATCAAGAGAAAAAATGGAACTACCAACCCATTTCAGTATGGTCACATTCAAAAAGCAAATTCTCACTATTATGTTTACTCCAGTCCTTTGAAGGCAGCTATCAGCTACATTAGCAATGATGTATAATCACACACAGAGAAATATAAGTTCCAGTAAGTTTAGTGGTCTTCCCAGTAAGTATAGGAATATAGGGCCATAATGTCTGAGCAAATTCTCTTCAGTTATAGTCAAACACTCTTCTATTTCCAGTAAGTTGCAAAAGACAAAGCAAAAAACTCATTTAGAGGCCACATCTTTACACTTCTACAGTTCCTGCATGTCCCTGCTAGACAAGAATGCAGCAGATCAAGCTGTGGAAGTGAACCATTATGGACAGACAAGATATTTGTTACTGAACTGATACTTTTCCAAGCAAACAAAATGGCAAATGTGGCAGAGGCATTCTTAGTCAGACTGTACAAAACTGTTGTGGCTAGATCTTCTTTTAGGGCTGTGTTCTTTCATTCTGCTCTCAGTCTAAAACATGAACTATATTAATTTGAAAAACTACTGTTCATGATGTTTGACTTCTACAATCACAAGTGCAGTTCTCAAAATATTTTATCTAGTCTCTTACTTCTATTAACTGTTCTTAAATTATAGGGCAGGTAGCAGCAAAAAGGATGACCAGAGGTCCGTAAAACTAGATAAGATTACTTTCATGAAAGCCAGCCCACAACCAAAAATGTACACTGTTCTTTGTTTCCTCTGAAAATCTTCCTGCTGAACATTCAACTCCAAAATGCAGCCTAAGTATTACTCTCAAAACTACGCTCTTCAATACATTTTCATACATGTGTAAATCCTGAACAGCTGTGTCTAGAGCTAATACATGACTGAAGAGGGCAGTGAAATAACAGGAACATGGACTTGATTCTTCAAATGTCTAACTTAAATCATTGCTGGAAAATTCAAACAGTTTCTCAGAACACAAGCTAACAAGGACTTTCTCCAATCTCGCTTTTCAAATTATTCTGAAACATAAACAGGCTAATTTACCTGAAAAAGTGTAAAAAAAAAAGTGAAGTGCTAAATATGTGTATATCCAGCCCAATTGTGACACCTAGAGGAACAAAGGGCAGAAAGGCTTATAGGAATAAATGTATATTTCAAAAATATCCACAAAAGTAGGATTTATGTTTGTTTCATTGCTAGAAGGTATAAGTTACATATACATACAAACTTCTGCAGCGTTTACATGTGTTTCTAGAAAAGAACAAGATCTTATCTAATCACAAGTTCTTGAGAGACACATAAGCTACCAAGGCTCCATCTCACGTGAACATGAATTATAGCCAGTCACTTCAAACATTTCTCCACAGATTGCTTGCTGCCTCATCACTTCCCTTTGAACAGCTACACTGTATTTTAATTTTTACTTCCAGTGCCAGCTACCTCATCCTAAAGGAGCATGCAGCCATGATGGCATGCTTTTAGAAACAGAGGCAGAACATACCCAGTGTGCAGAGGGATCTAACAATTTATGAACTGGAAACTTTAAAGGAAATACTTTGCAGCAAAGTTGGTACTTAATGTCAATGCTCCACTTTGGTCAAATTGTTACTTGGAGGGATGCCCTAGCAATTTATTAAAATCAGTTTTATTTTCCTTTTTAAGGGAAAAGGAGGAATTCATGATGTTTGCCTCAAAAGCCAGGACATTTCACCACAGTGGCCTAGGCTAAAATTATTTTGCAAGGATCCTACTTTGGCAGCTCTGATTTTCCTTTTGAGTTTTTCATGGGTTCAAATATTGCAATCTTGCCTCCTAGGCTGCAGTACGCTGTTCAACAACAACAGTGACTACAAAGGTGGCTGCATTGCAGTGGTGAGGGAAGGAATCAGAGGATGCAGTTTGTAAAAGTTCTGGGATTTAGGGAGAGAAAATTGCTGTTTACACAGAAGAGTATTAGAAACTGCCATTACTTCTTGGCTTACAATTCCCTGTTCTAAACACTTCAAAGAAACTGGAGAAGAATGCAAAGGCTTCCTAAGCCTAAAATAACATAGCAAAACCAAGAAAAAAATCTTCTTTTGGGACATAATGGGGAAAGCGTAGAAAGGAGGAAAGGAACAGTGGGTTCTTACTTGTAACCAGGGTCCATGTGCTGCATAAGGATGTTCCTCTGTAGCGAAGGCCCCTTCAACTCCTGTTGATACAAAAGTGATTGCTGTGTCTCCTGTAATACTTTTGTACGTAAAGTGCCGTCCATGTAATAATCTGCCTCTGGAAGAGTAAATATAAACATATAAAACACGATCTGTAGACCCCATACTATGAGCCAATTGGAAATCTGTCTTGTCACAAATACTAAACCGAACACAGAAACATTTACGTATTTCACTCAAAGTCCACAGATTAGAAAAGAAAGGTAACAGTGGAGGTGGTTGACTTTCCTTTCACTGGTAGCCACCAGTGAGTGGGGTGAACATAACTTGACCATGGCTGTATGTTATTAAGACCTTTGCTAACTATGACCCCAGGTTTAAAAACAGACTCATGTAATGAGTCCAGCACAAATGTTCCGTTATTAACAAATATACTGCAGCCTCATGAGCTCATGATATGGAGGAATCAGTTCCCATATCACTATATGGATGGAGGAGGGATGATTTTATACCCATCCTACACTTCAGTACTATGGTTGCTTATTCTTTCTCAGTAAGTACAATGTATGATCTTCAAGACTGTTTCTCTTTAAGTAGCAAATCAAAGTGTGGGCTGGTACATCTTCAAGGGTTTTCAAGACAAGTTATTACTTTCTATTTAACATTTTAAGCAGCCAATACACACACGCACACATAGAAGATACAATTTGATCTCACCAAACAACAAGAGTCACATGAAACATCCAAACAAGCAAAAGGTTTAGATCAGTGGTTCTCAACCTGTGGGTCCCCAGATGTTTGTGGACTTCAGCTCCCAGAAGCCCCAGCCACTATGGTCAATGCTCAGGGCTTCTGGGAGCTGAAGTCCAAAAACATCTGGGGACCCACAGGTTTAGAACCACTGGTTTAGATAAACATGATTCATGTTGTTTAGCACTGATAGAAGACTATATGATAGTATAGGACAACTGCAATGAGGAAATACTGACAATTGCAATCTGGGCATGGTAAGAGAACTCATGCAAAAATTAATCAAAGGCTTTGGATATACCTAGATATGTTCGAAGTCAGGAGGATGTCTGCCACAGCAGTTTATTTTCTGATGTGTAATAGATCACAAGGCAACTAGAACTGTATTTGCCAAGAACATTTCAAAAAGAACTGTTAGCTATAGTTTCTGAAGATGGAGTATTGTCACAGCTGACTTCCTATAGCTTAATTTTCAAAAAACAAACCCCCAAACCCCCAAACCAACCCAGTTTTGTACCATACGTGCAGATGCACGATGGCTCATGCTAGTCCTAGTGAGTTTAATGACGTTAGTCTGAACTGACATCCCAGTCACAGCTGCAGCAGTGCAATCCTGACAGAAAGTTAAACTACCACTTACCTTAGACAAAGTGGAATTAATGCTCCTGATTCCTGGTTAAATTTTAGGTGCACACTCTCAAGCTGTCTTGTGCGAATCAACTCATGAGGAATAATTGCTGCAGAACTTTCACTTTCTAGACTGTCCTTGCGACTTCTAAGGGAAAGAAAAACAGTCAGTATTTGGAAGCTAAGACTAATATCTTGTTGCACAGAAGTTTTCTGGGGGGAAAAGCCCATTCAATTACGGGTTACAGTAGCAAAACCAAACCAAATAACTAGCCCCAAAGAAGGTCAGTTTCCCAGAAACACAAAAAACACTTCTATTTATAGCCAACTTCACCATTACTTTCTACTTTCAACTTCATAGGTTACCATATCACACTTAATTTTGATCCTATGATTCTGGATTATAGATATCTTATTTCCTCTCCTTTGCAAGAAATCTGGCCCATATGATTCAAAAATCTCACCCCTACTTTCAAATATGATCATGCTTGATTTACAAAAAGATTACTTACTAAAACGCTAAGCAACCGTATCACGCCTGAAAGCTGAGGTACACAGGAACAAACTTCAGGCTCATATCTAACTCTCTCTCTACCTCTACATCTCAGATGTTTTGTCCTTCAAACTTGATTGTTTTAGCAAAACATTATTTGTAACATCTGTAGATAAACAATACACTTTTAAATCTACAATTGAAAACTACATTCTGTCATGCAATAGACAAAGTTCTCTAAACAATATCAAGAATACAGTGATCAAACCATTCAGACTCAAAACTTTATATTACAAAATATAACTACACAAACTTGCTGAAAAATACAAAAAGAGAATGATGTACCAGATTTTGTCTGATCTTGGAAGCTAAGCAGGGTCAGTTTTTGTTATTATTTGGATGGGAGACTGCCAATGAATATTAGGGATTGAGGCTATATTTCAGAGGAAGGAATTGGCAACCCACCTCTAAGCATTCCTTGCTTAAGTTAACCTTATGAAATGTATGGATCACCATAAGTTGACAGGTAACTTGAATGAACATAAACATACAGAAAAAATTCCACAGCCAAATGAATATAAGCTTAGAGAAGAATGTGTTAAGACACCAAGGAATTATCTTTCTTTAGTCCAAGGTAGGCAGTCTTGATGAGAAGGCATAAAATCACACCCTTTCATTTGAGGAAATGCTCTTTTCATATTTCTCTCAATCTCTTTTCCTCTTTTTATGTGTGTATTAGATTATACACCTTTGGCAGGGCTGGCTATTTTTTGTTTTTATTTTACTTTGTGAAGTGCTACGTAAACTGATGGTGCTATATAAATAAATGATGATTACCCAGAGAAATAAAAACTTATCTATACAGAATTCCATACAACAGACACTATACATAATGAGTAAAGAGGTGATAAAGACAACTAACACAGATTATGCAGACACTTAGCTCTAGGTAGATCTCCAATATCTTCACTGCATGCTATTAGCTTCATATTGCAAGTGGAATTTGTATACATATGGAATTTTCATCTCTCACGCAGAAGAACCTCTCATGCAGCCCAGTTATAACAGATAAGATCCATTAAGTTCAATAACATGACTTGTAAGATCACACCATTACAGTGAAATATCCATCAAACATGGAATACTCAGATAAATATCCCCAAAGAACCTCGATTTCAAATCCAGATAGATCTTACTGCTAATTGCATATTTTTATGAGAATCCTGTAAGGTACTGTAAGATCATCCTTTTCAGACATAAATACAACCTAGCAGCCAGTTTTATTGTAATGAAAATTTAGAGCTAATGTGTGAAGTTGTTCCCTCAGATTTGTTGATGTCTCCAAATGCATCTTCTATGAGGAAGGAGATGCCAAGAGTGGGGGACTAGTATACATATCAACAACCAGTTTTGATTGAAATAAACATGCATATACAATGGCACCTGAAGAAAAAATTATTAAGTAGGATTCTACAAGTCTGATTTTCTGTAGAATCAAAATGCCAAGTACCGTTACATGGAATTTTTAAGAAGCCAGAGGAGCCTTTGTAATTCAGGAACTATTCTTCATAACATACATCTGTCCAAATGCAGCATATGGGTAGTCTCATAGCTGCTGCCTTCAGGTTTATCCAAATGTCTCAAATTGTCCATGACTGTTTCTAAAAGCTCGGTTTTGGAAAATGTTTTCATACATTCCTCAGGAATCCTGGGTATTTCCCCAATGAGGCACAATGGCAATCAAAAGAACCACAAGACCTACGCCAGAAGAGGTTGCATTACCTCAAACTTCTTTAGCTGGTGCTCTTTACTGACAAGAGAAGTAACCTACAAGATTATCCACCCAAGGTAGATGATGCTACTATCACACTGAGCACAGACTTGTTTCTGTCCCAAATAAGTACTTCGTTGTAATACTTCCTCTTTGCAGTAAAACCCTGATCCTTTAGAAAGTAACTGCAAATATCCACTGCAAATCCCAAATGTTTTCTTCTTAAACAATACCAGCCATAAGCACAAACAAAATGATGCATACTTAGAAGTAAGATTTTGTGACCCACTGGCTGATTGACTTCATCCTCATCATTTCAAAACTGCTATTATATCACAGCACAATCTGAGTCAGTACTCCATCCATTAAAAGTTTAAATTTTAGCTATTTTTAGTCCTCTCAAAAATTTTCAGCGTAGAAACAACATAAAATAAACATTTAAACAGGCACTGTAAAAGAAAAAAAAACACAGCATGGAGCAGATTCTTAAATGTCCATTTTGCAGTTTTTTTTTTTTACGAGAAATGATAAGCACACAACTGGCTTTCTGACAAAGTCTTCTTGATCTTCCCAGTACATTTAGCAAAACTATCACACTACAATTTTCAAACACTATATACTTTTTTTATAATAAAAATTTGTTGATCAAAACCAAGAACATTACGACACTACAAAGCAATATAAAAATACAAAAAACTGAAACTACACTACAATACTCTACAAATGAAAAAAAATAGATAACAAAACTACAAATATCAAATTAAACTACAACCAACTAAAAAAACCCTTCAAATAACTAAAAATTGGTTCCCACCCTTGTTGCAGACAGCACATATCAATTAAACACTCTAGTCAGAGAAGAAGATGGTTCTTTTTTTGATAAAAGTTAAAGTATTGACTCTTATTTAAAAAAGGAACCTAAAAGAAGCACCAACCCCCTCTGTTCTCTCTGCCACAGTTTCACCTCTGGTCTCTTTAAATGCCTGGGCAGGAAAACGGCAGCATCAGTGGCTCTTCGGTGCTTCTGCTCAAAGCAGTGCCAAAAGACTAGAGGGGATTAGTGCTTCTTTTAGGTTCTCCCAGGATCGACTAAGCTCTCACCTTTCACCACTCTACTCAGAGAAAGGGATGGTTCCTCTTTTGCTGACAGTTAAAGTATAGTACTTACACTGACCTGTGGATAAGCTGACCCAGGTCTTTTGCGGTTGATTTTTGGACTAAAATTTCTAAAAGTTATATGTGAGTATATGTTCATGTATGAAAGCAGCATATTACTAGAAAGGTAGATATCACACCCCAAGTTACATACCAAGAAATAGTTACAGACTTTATGGAGGCCAATTCCACAGCTGTCAATAAAAACAAGGCTAAATACTCCTCTTAGTGTTTAAGAAACGAGACCATTCATTTGAGAGATTTCCAGTAGTGGAAAGACATGTGAGTCCCATGTTAAAGTGACAGTAGGACAAGGGTATTACTGTGGCACACATTTTAAGATGTTACAGGAAAGGTGCAAATTATAAGCATTTGGGTTAGTACTAGAGGAGTATCTCATTTAGGCTTTTCATGGGGTCTACTGTTGACTGATCCATACTTGGAGTAACATCTCTTAATGGAAATAACTGTCAATTCAGTCAGACTTGTTTAGCTGCAACTTAGTAGTATACTTCTACCCCTACCCTATACTCCAGATTGAATTGTTAGCATGGACTGTGCTGCATTGTTAGTTTAACTGAGCCTAATCACCAGGATCACAGTCTAAAATGTCACTAAGGAAGAGCTGCAACAGTTTTTGTCAGAGCAACAACTCACAAATAAAAAAGAACAAATATCTTGTCAAAAGCAGCATTATGGATTCAGATTTTATACAGTTTGTTCTAGAGAATGCCGTACATTAGGAAGCATATATAATAACGTATCAAGTTCCCTTTGCAGCTTCACAAACCAGTACTTATTTCTGGCAAGAGTCCAGCTGCACTGCCATTAACACTCTATGTTGTATCATGTAATTTGATCAAGTTACAATTGTTACATCCTAGCATTAACCCTGAACTTCTATGCAACAGACTATTGGTGTAAGTAAGGGGGTTTATAACTATGCTTCCTTAAAACAATGTCCAGAATAGTTCCAGATTTAAAAGCACTGTATTTGAAATGTCCGCAAACCTTTTCCTGCTGCCCCATCATGCTTTAAGCTTAGCCTATTCTAATATTCTAGGAATCTGTTCCTTTACCCTGAACTTCACGTGGCCTCACTTCTTGGCTTGACTACATCCTGTTGAGTTACTTCTCCAGACCAGATTATATAAAGGCCTTGGAAAAGCTCCTCTAAACCCATATTTGAGTGAGACCTGTTGGCTCTGGTTCTTGACACCAAGAGATTTTCTTTACTGGGTGCCCTTGAAGGCTCAGGGTTTTCCATTTACTTTGTTTCTGAAATGAAGGCCCCACTCTTTGCCTTGTTAATTCTTAAGAATGGTAGGGTACTGGCAGGGCCACCCACATATTAGTTTTTCAATACCCTATGCTAAGCTGAGTAAAGCACTAAGTATGCAGGAGATTTTCACATTCTTTTAGCTTCAATGAAAATTCATGCCTAGCCCTTGGGAAAGAGGACAACCCAGATAAGGGAATGATGGAATTCCTCACCTTTAAAAAAAAGGGGGGAGATAAGTAATTACTACACCCTTTTTTGTTTCCAAAGTGTAGCTTTAAAAAGGCTAGCGCAGAACTTCCTGCATGTCTGGTATTTGTTACTTTTACTTTTATCTCAGTTTCATCTCAGTTTTTTTTTTCACACACATCCTCCACTATGTTTAACCAGATGCATGGTGATTCAAATTTTTATTTTTACAATTGAGATACACTAACCAGTACATAAAATATTGCTAACATCTTTACCAGACTGAATGCTTCATCTATCATCACAAATAATTCATGATTCTCAGTTTGCATCCAGGAAAAAAAAAAAAGACACACACATACACAAAAAACCTGACAAAAGGCAAGGCTGCTGTGTTAGGAGGGAGAGCATTTGAATGAGAGCAATGTGCCGGAAATGCCCCAGTTTGAAGACTGCACATCTAGCATTTTATGGAACTAGAGGGGAATCTGAGATTAAAGCTCATTCCCAAGTGATTGAAGGATTGTGGGAGGTGTAAGCGTGGGCAGTTGTCAGATTAATTCTTTAGATGATTAAATTCTTTTTGTTTCTTTAAAGCTGTTTGTAGTCATGTTTGAAGTCTCTTCATTTTGAGTGAGCGTAATGCAGCAGTTACCAAGGTGACTTTTGCTGACTTTCAACTATTTCTTCCCTCATCTTCTGTTCTTACCAACAGCCTGAATTGGTTTCTAAATCTTGTGAATTGAGATGAACAGCAGTGCACTTAGCCGCAGTGCTGTTAGCTGCAGCCATAGTAGACTTTAAAAGCTGGGGTTGTACTGCAGAGCCAGCCACAGTGCAAATCTGCAGTAACACTAAATTCCATCATCTTCCTCCTTTTATTATATATGAAAGGCCTGTGAGAGCAACAGGTCAAAGTATGGCATGTCATGCCCCCATACTTAAACCTGGAAACAATTTTGGCTCTCTTTCCACCTTAGAGACGGGTAGCTGTCACCACAACACTTGATGCCAATTATCACCCATTTTTAGGGCTCCTGAAGAGAAACTTACAGTTATTTACTAAATGAAGTTTAACAAGTAAGTCTGCCAGGTCTTTGACCTTTTAGTATCATCTCTAAACCACACCACCACAACGGATTTCACCACAGGGTGCTTTGAATGCAACTTCAAAACACGATTTGAGAAACTTGGATCTCCATATGTTGTTTTCTGCCCCACAAATCTTACTTCTACAGGAAACCATAGTTTGCTATTTTAACTAACTCAGGCCAGAGTTTGCCTGCAAACTGTAACTGGAAGCCATGATAAAACCATAGTTTCCAATTCTACTTTGCATTCCAGAATAATAGCAAACTAAGGTTTACCACTATCATAAAGGAAAGAAATCCAAACATACAAACTCAGCACCTGCAAACTGAATGATGAATCAATTTAGTTTTGTCTAAAGGGACTCTGTAACCTAGCAAAGGGTCTGTAACAGCAACAAGGTCTGAACTGGACAACAATAGTATAATTGCATAACAACAGACAATGTGTGCCAGCATGGGGTGCTGGTTTAAGTGTTAGATTAGGACTCTAGAAGACCAGGGTTCAAATCCTTGTTCTTCCCTGGAAACCCACTGGGTGATCTTGGGCAAATCACTGTCTCTAAGTATGTGGCCTCTGGGCTTTTTTGCAGCCCCAGGGGTGAAAAAGGTTTTTTGCTCCCTCCCACCAGGTGTGAGAGTATCTTTGACACTTTTTTTGTCCTCCATGGTCCAATTTAAGCCCAGCAGAGGCCTTTTTCAAAACAGGAAGCGAGCAGGGAGGAACTGTGTATTTTTTTTAAAAAAAGGCCTCTCCCTAAAATGGCCAATTAGAGCCTAAAACATGATGAGAATATCTCTACATCCCTAGACGGCATTTGGGAGCTTTCTTCTTTTTTTTTAAATTATTTTTATTTGTAGTAGGATGAGTGGCATGTGGCCTTCCAAGCTTTCTTGGGGCCTAATGCAGTCTCTCGTCATGTCTCCCCTTTTTGCCCACCCTTGCTTTAGAGGAAGGCAATGGCAAATCTCTTCCTGATAAATCTTGCCAAGAAAACTCTGTAATGGGATTACCATAAAGCAGAGTTGACTTGAAGGCACACAGCAGCAACAATAAAGATGACAGAGTACAAAATACAGGCACTACAACATCCCTGAAACTGTGAAAGCTTGCTTTGTTCTATTTCCAAAATGGGGTAGAAAGAAATGATATTTGAGTTGAATTATTGGCACTTATGGTTGATATGGAGCCGTATACACTACCTATATTTTAATTCTACCACAGATATAGCTGAAGAAGCCTCCCTATCTATAATACACTTCCAATTTCCCCATCATATAAATAGCTTTTAGATTCTCAAGGCAGACCCTGCCATTGTTTACCCTGCACAAATGACCCTCTCTCATGGAACCTTATGTTATGTCACCAGAGTACACATGGAAACATCACCTCACTGAAGAAAAGAATTTACTGGTTCCCTTTGAGTTGCTGTGACTTTCTCCATTTTTTCTTGGTTTATGATAAGTACCTTCTTAGCTTCTTGTTGTAGGATATAATAACCTGAACATGTTACAAGTGTTTGTTGCAAGAATCTTGTTCACTCTCTATTTTTCACAGTCCCATGTCAGACTTAAACACACTGTCCTAGATTGTTAACAAGATTCTGATCCTAATCATCCCTGTTGTTTCTGCAACACCCTCTCCCCCGACCAAGACTTTAGAGCACTGGCTCTATCCTAAGAACTAATTTGCTAGTGAAATCTGATTGGCGCTCAAACTGTTTGTGAGATTTAGCATAACATAGTTTAAGAACTCATTTTCTAAGCTATAACCATGAGTACAGTATAACCAAGCTTATTTTTTGCATATCAGCAAGTCATGCGCTTTGTCTTTAGGCAAATATACTGAGTCAATAGGAGGTAAGAACATCAATATAATTTGAAAAAACCTGCCCATGGATAATGTCTCCAATTACCAGCCTACTGAGAAAAGAAGCTACATCAGAGACAGCAATAACCCTCTTTAATATGCTTTGAAAGGTTCAGGACCACACACAATGAAAAATATCTTTCTCTGGTTGTGAACCTATGGTTCACTTACAGTTTATAGACCTTGTACCACACGATGGTGAGCTTGGCCAATCCAGAGTCCAATTCACAATAGTAAATTTCTGTGGCCAGTACCAGATGCTTCAGATCATGTGCCTAAAAAGCAGTTGGCGTGCGGGACTTCTTTAGGACAGAAAAACTGAGGATATTAGAAACATTTTTACTCAGAAAAAGGCAAGTAAGTTTCTTTCACAATTTTTCCTTTGAGATATAATGAAATTAAATAAAACATTAACCCATTACTGCAGCGATAGAGAATATGGAGCGCTCCAGATGCTGCTGAATGATAAGTCACATAATCTCTCACCAAGCTGGTCAGGGTTGATGGGAAATGGAGTCCATCAACATTTTCAGAACTACATGTTTTCTAGCACTACACTGACTATTTATCTAGGAAGTGACTTGTCCTTCATATAGGATTGCTTAACTAAAAGAATAAAAAATAACAATAACACATAAAACATTTTGGAAACCTAGAGACTCCCGAGTTCAAGGAAAGGAAAGGATTAGCAGCGTTGCTAATACACCATTTTGATTTTCATTATAATTTACCCACATAGTAAAATAAATTTTGGACCAATTTCTATTGCATGCAGCTTCATGAAGATAGTAAACATCTAAAAACTCAAAATAAATGCTCCTCATTAAGAATCACAGAAGAGCCAGTATAGAACAGTGGTTCTATGAGCCTCAAGTCCTCAATAAGCCAAAGTTCAATTAAGAATTTTCCAGATGATCTTAAACAAACCAGTCCACATAATTTATAATACTGGATTACCTTACAGCATTGTAGAACTCTTTAAAAATGTATGTTATGCCTTTAGAGGAATCAAGAAAAAAAAAGCAAAAAATAACTCACTTTAGAGGAGCGTCTTCTGGAGTTTATGCATCACTCACTCATCTACTCAAACTAATCATCTTCCCCAAAAATAAGAACATACTGCCGTTTATTGATTATTCAGAGGTCAATCTAAGTCTACTGCAGAAAAACAAGGGAACAGATCTTTACTATTAATCGCTATTGTTTGAACTGTACTCTTCTATTCAGTCACAAATGAGAATGAATTTTTCACATCCCCCTCCCTTTCACAAAACTATATGGAAGCTATAAGATGGTAGGGTGTAGTGGCTTCTCATTTAGTTCTTTCACACTACTGAGAAGCTATAACTCAAGTAATTTATATTCCTAACTAACAACACTGAAGGGAGATTCAAACAACCCAACAAAAGTAGGTAAGCAAGCCTGTTTTCTTTATAGTTTGAGTGCAATTCTACATATAGAACATCAGTAAACTAGTTTACAATGAGAAGCCTGCCAGTTAAACCACTGAGACTGATTCCTACCGATTGCTTCACCCAGTAATGGTTGAAGGATTGTACTGTGTTTAAATAACTTTGAAGAACATGGATCAGAGAGCTCCATCACTTGAAGGTAGACCAGGCCTGCAGACTGTGAAGTAGACTGTATTTGCTCTTGAATACAAGTATGCCTGAATTCTAGCAGGAGGAGGACTGCTAACTCTTGCAATAGCATGTCACTTGGTAAGACAGATGAAGTACACCCTTGGGGAATTCTTCAGTAATTCTTCCAACTGAATGGAGTCAGTGTTTCAAATAATGGATTTCCACACCAAAATGAAGGAAGTCAGCTGATGTCCTTCAGGGTGGCTGGCCAGACTGAGTTTCTATACAGTCACTAAGATCAAAGTCCCATGAAATGTTACATTATTCATGGACTTTTGACTATGTGGTCTTCCCCTAGCAAACTAGATAATAACTGTACTTGTCAGCAGATGGAATCTTGTCCCCCTGAAGATAATATTTTTAAAAACCACCCCCATTACCATTAACAGAAAGCTGAATCTGATCCTGTTTAAGAATACTCCAAGAACCAACTTTGGGAAAGAATTCTACTCAATACTACCAGAAATAATTATGAGTCACAAGAAGATAGCAACAGGGTGGAAAATCAGCAGACTAACTCAATATAACAGCTATACAAACAAACTACACAGAACAAGGCTGCTCTTTATTACTACAAAGGCACTGCTCAAAAAGGGTCATTCCACCATCCTGTGCATGAACCTTCCATGTTCTGAAACTTCCAAGAAGGGTGTAAATACAGTCTATATTGAGAGAGTCCATGTATTTAACAGTATAGTAGACACCAAGTAATGTTTATTACTGGCAAAATACCAGGCTTCAAATTGACTCACTCTCTTTCTTCCACTGGACAGCTAATATGCTATTATCAATCATGTACAGTAGGCCTTCCACTTTGGTGAGGTTTCAGGGTGCAGGAACATAGCGAAAGTGGACAAATTGCAGATAACTTCTCTCCTGCCCCAGTATGAGAGTGTGCTTTCTCTCTCCTTACTCTCCCCTCTCATTCTGCTGTCACTTCCCTGAGTGTGGGTAGGGAATACATGAGTGTGCCATCCCTCACTATGCTGTTCCCCCCCTCATCATTTGCCCAAGTGCAGGAACACACATGCATGCCTTCCCTCCCTGCATTCTCCCTTCCCATCTCTTGTCATCTGGCCCAGCAGGAAAGGAACATATGCATCACCCTCACAAATAGTCAAATTCGCAAAGGTCAAATTCACAGATGTGGAGGTAGGACTGTATATGTTTTGTCTTGACCTTTGGGATAAGACCAATAATCCACAAAGCCTCACTAAACTAACCCAGAAGTGAACAACATGTAGTCCTTCTTAACTCCTACAGAGTGCCCAAACTTTAACAATTTTGTTTGGAAGAATACATACTTTGCTGCCCAGAAGAATCATGGTCTACACTGACTCCTAGAAGCACGATTCTGCCAGGAGTGAGGTGCTTGAATCCTACATGCCTTGTTTCCCAGAACAATTGTTGAGCTTGGTAGCAATGGAAACAGTGGCAACAGGCATTTTGTTTCGTTTTTTTGTCAAGAACAGGAAGGTGAAGCTGGGATCTTAGATGGAGGGGCAATGTAACCTCCCAGTCCTGGGAAGCTGCCCACATTGATCTAACCCATAAATAATTATTCTTCTGCCTGGTCTGAAGGTTCTTGGGAAGTAACGCCTTGGATGACTTAATTATCTTACATACGTATTGTACATCTTAATCAACAACCGACAAATTCTGGATGAATCCTACCATAAGTTGGCACATACAATATTTTACCCTTGTGCAACATTCCCATTTGAAACTTTTCTCTTTTAGGTTCTGAGTTGGGCCAAAGGATTTTTCTTTTCAAAAGTTATGCACATATTTGAAGTATTATGTAATTAATTATTATAATTGCAGAAATATGAAGAGAGAGTGTCCTTAGCTACTCCTCCTCTATCATGGGAAGATCGAAAGACAATACATAACTTACGGTGCTCTGTCGTTGTTCAGCCCATTCTGTCTCTGAGTGCTAATTGGTGGCAGAACAGGTTTACTGTTAATCTCAAGCCCCCTTCGCAGAGTCTCTCGGATTTGCTCTGTATCTGAAATGACAACAATTAAAAACAAAACAAAACAGGCATAGGCTTAGTTCAGCCAATCTGCCAAAAACCAGCAAGCGTGCATGCTTCCCACCCCTCATGTGGTTTCCCCCTCTGTTTCCTGCTTGGCATTGATTATAATTTGCTGTGAAAAACTGGCAAACTGTGGTTGATGCTTGCCCTTAAATCCAAACTATAATCAGAAAAAAAATGGTGTATGGTGAGGTCTTCAAATCTGGTTTGAGAGGAAAGCGCTAGTCACAGCTGACTCAACTCTGGGTTTGAAGGAAGAAGGAAGCTTTTAAAATCAAAGCTAATGGACTGTTTTTCAAACACCGTGCCATACCATTTGGGGTGAATGAAACTCTGAATCTCCTCATATCTAGCTTTTTGTTTGTTTTGGGTGTATTCTATCACAATCAACGTGGCAGTGTTACAGCCAGGCCAAACACACAACACTAGAGGATTTATCATTACAGCATGCTATTGTACAGTATCATGCACATGCAGGGGACACAATCTTTTCAATACTCCATACACTACAATATACCTTTGGGCAGTATCAGTTCAATTTCAGTAAAAGTTGTATTCACCACAAATTATAACCTTTTCTGATATCCAATACTCTGCTCTAAAATGAAAGTGATTTTGATTTTACTCCATTACAAAAGGGATCCTATGTAATTCTTGCTTAGAAGTTTATATTCTTGTTTAAAGGTTTCACAATGTTCTGCACTCTGACATGCTACCTGCACAGCTGCAATGGAAAGTCACAGTATAAACAGTTTAAATAAAGCTAAGAAACCAACCCATTCATGAGATGTTGCTCATGTACTCAAATACATGTGTGAAATGTCTATCTTCTACTTTCAATTTTTTCTTTTTTTTTACATAATTTTATTAAAATTTCAACAAATAAAACAAACAATTATTTCTGCATTGTTTACATGCAATATTATTTCTTCTTCCTTTCCTTTCTGGATTACAATTATTAGTATTTCCTCTATTTATTATACCACATATCACAATAAAATGTTAGTAATCAATAATTCGTTAGTTTCTGCTGTATTTCTCTACTTTACTTGTTACATGATATTTCAATGATTATTACCCTGAATAGTAATTGATATCATGAATTATGTATTGCCTTCTGTCCACACCCAACCTAAATCTGTAACAATCTTCCACTCTTTATTAATATCTTCATCTGATTTCCCTTTTAGTCTTTGTGTAAGAATGTCCGCATTTCTGTTTTCCATAAAGGTCTTCTACTTTCAGTTTTCAACTGGCATGATGCAAGATTTAGAGGGAAAATATTTACAGTTGTGGATTACAATGTGCTCCAAACATAAAATATAAACTTTATCTCTTGAAAAGCTAACCTCACTTTTGTATTAACTTATATGGTAAGCTTTGTATTAAACTAGCTATAATGTATTAACTGTAATGCCCAGAAAACAAACAAAAACAGCTTAACTGATTGGGTAGCTTTTGTCTCTAATTCTCTCTTACCTTTCCCTGACAATCGCCGAGGATGTGTGCCAATGCAGATACTCCGACTGTCTTCATCATCTTCTGGGGGCGGCTGAGGTCATCCCAGGCACATTTTGCGCTGACACCACTCAGGTTTGAGCCATCTGTCTCAATCCCTTTATCGACTCTATCCTGCTTAAAAAAATTCAAAACAACCAAGCCTTTTGAGGCTATGGTCCCATCCTTGCTACTACACAAACTAGTTTCTTGCAGTGCATTTTACAATTTAGTTAGCAGTTATCACCTGAGAAATGAAAGGCTATAATACTTTCCTACATATACCAAAGAAAATACAATACAAAATCAGTGTGCAATCCAGTTCTATGCAGTGCAGTGGTACTTACTTCCAAACAGACATGCACAGGATTGAATTCTCATTCATGGTTTGGTGTCTACTGCCTGAGCTACAGATCTGAATTCAAAACGATATTTCAGGGTGTTGAAATCAAGAATGGATTCTAAGGAATCAGCAACCGTTCATTCTCCTAGTATGCTTCATTTCTCAAAATCACACCAAATCTCTCCCTTCTTTGCACAGTGCTCAATTCTCTGCGATAAAAAATACAACCGACTCCTTTTTCAGATAGATTTCCCAGACTTTCAAACCTTAAATTAGAACGCAATTTTCCTGCATCACACAAAAGCTAACCATTCTAATGGAAAATGTGTAAGTGAAGAAATTATTTGTCTCCAATTCCAAGAACTACCACTAGATGGAGTTATTAAGCTAAATCTCAGGCATGTATAACTATAACTAATGTAATAATAAAGAACATTCATTCTGGTTCTTTTTTCATGATAATGGTATCTCCCCTGCCAGGTAAGTATTTGCTAAGTAATCTTTATCCTCAGAGAATCAGTTTCTTTCATTTCCAAATACAAGCACACATATTCTCAATACTGCACTTAAGAAACTCCTTTTTCTGCTGCATTCATCAGATACGGTTCAGTGTCTGGCATGCTTCAGGCAAATTTCCCCTTAGCTTGACAGATCCACAGAGTGATCCGACACCTTTAATGGTCATGTAGGCTAATTTCAGTGAAGTTAGCTTCTCCCAGAACAGCAGCAAAAGACTACTTATGCTACATTACCACAAAACCGCCAGGTAAACTTTGCCGTGTGTTCTGTGAAACTAAGCACACCTCTAAAACAGAGCCTCAGTTTAAAAGATTAGCTCCAGATAATGTGCGGTCAAAGATTTTTTATTCAAGCCCTAACGGGATGCTAATGGTGGCCAGGAAGTCTATTAATTTTCTAAGAACATTCAGAAAGGAGGATAGAGGTGTTAGTACAACAAAGAAAAGAATCCTCAGCTATCATAAAAGAACAACAGATTTGAATAGTCAAACACATACTTGGAGGTGTGGATCTATTTCAAATATTGTCTCTCCACGTCGCATGTCTGTTATTAACCAAGGGCCTCCGGCTCTAGAAATACACAAAACAAAACAGTAAACGTTACTACTGCTGCTATAAGATGTCTAGGTTTCCAATTACTTTAGTACAGACATAATGAGGGCCAGAACTGAGGAAAAAATTGGGAATGAGGAAGAATAATGAGAACTTCTGCTCATACATTCAAGATACCGAATTACTTTCTTTCTCAGATATGGAAAAAAAATTATATTTTACTACAGAATACAAATATGCATTGCCTTCCAATAGGCTATGAATAAAGCAGCCTAAATACCTCAAAGGCACCAGATCCTATTTGAACTTGGAAGCAAAGCAGGGTCAGAGCCCTGGTTAGTACTTGGATAGGACACCACCAATGAAAACAAGATGCAGTAGGCTATATTTCAGAGGAAGGACCTAATGGGGTCACCGTAAGTCAACAGCCAACACAAAGGTGCATACACACACATGAATAAAGCACACATCACATTGTTCCAGATACTCTGGGAGAAAAGGCTTACAGCAAGGAAGAGTAGCACAAAAGATAAACAGACTGAAACATGCCAATTCACATAGATGGGATTTATGTTTTCTAAGTATAAATTGTTCCTCCATTTGAAATTTGAAATTAGCAAAAATCTTTGTGCCTATGCATTTACTGTACTATTCACTCAATATATTTTAATTCTTCATGTAACTAGGAGGATAGGGAAGAATACTAAAAGCCATGTAATCCAGCTTCCTATAGAGGAAGGATTCTCTAGAATTAAACTGTGTATGATAAATGTTTGGTCTTTTCAAAATAACTTGCACAAGATGCTTCTTCTTATGCCGTCTGTAAGTGCTATATAGCACCAAATCCTACGATCAGTAGGGGGAAGGGGACTGCATTAAATGGAAGCCTACGAAGTTGACAACAAATACCTTCCTAGGACTAGTAGTTAGAATGCAGCTTGCCTTTAAAGAAAGGACCAACAGTTAGCCAACTAATATTTTGGTCTACATTTCTAAATTAAAAGATACAGAAATATTCTAGTTTCCTGATATTTTGCTGTCATTACCTCCTTTTTTCAGTTTATTTATCTGAAGATTTTCACACAGACTTGCAACAGGGAAAGTATTAAGGCAGGTTGCATAAATAACAACATGAATATTTTAAAAATCAATACACATATACAAAAGCCAGAAGATAAAACCCAGAATCTGAGATACAGAGTGTAATTAATTCAAAGCAAAATACAGAGTTAGCAGTACAACACTGGAAAAGCAGGAGACAGATGAATCTTGCAGGCAGAGTGTCCAGTCTTATACTACATCAAAATAAGCTTTCTTGTATATCCCAACAATCATACTTTAAAAGGTAGTGATACCACTACAAATTTGGCTGTCAGCTGTCTTCCAAGGAGGCTCTTCTATGCATTTTATCCTCTGAAGTATGATCATTGGGATATACAAGAAGGCCTATTTTGATGTGGTGTAAGACTGGTATAATTATACTAAGCTATTCTCAGTCTCATTTTCATCAGTTCTTACTTTGAAGCTACTTAGCAATACAACTTATTCATAAACTTTGACTAAAAAGACCGTAAATTCAAATGACACTGTGAAATCAGAGTAAGACAAATATAGACGTGCATTCCTAGTTTCATAATTTATGCCAACTGTCAAATTTAGAACACTGAAAGATATGGTTGCATTTATCTTTATGAGGATTTTTTTCCCGAAATGCTTACCACATGGTTTCCAAACCATCTGGCGACGCTATACTTACACAGGAACTGTCCGCAGCAGTTCTAATATGCCCTGTCCATTCCACTGCTGGGCTGCATGAAGCTCCTCTGTGCAAACTCCAACAATCTAAAGAGGAAGGAAAGGAGGGAGACAATAGTCACTTGTAATATGCGTCCCAGGTATACGGTAAAGGCTGGATTCAAAAGTGCCCTGTTGCACTAGATCAGGACAGACAACTGTGGATGGACCGGGGTTATTCCCACCACCACCACTACCATAGGCCAGACAGCTGTTTCCAATGTGACTGGAAATGAGGAGATGTCATTTCCAATTACAGCAACTGACCAAGATATGGACAACTCCTACAATTTTGGTGGGGTAGTGGGGAATGAATCAGTCCACCACATATTTGTGGGAGTTTTAGTTGTCTTGTTAAGGTTTTTTTTATCATTTATGCAGAAAATTTGTGTTCCAGAAGGTTTCAGGAGTCAGAAAATTATTATTATTATTATTATTAAAGTATTTCTGTATCATCTCCTAGCCCACAAGAGCTCTCATTTTCTCCACCTCTACTTTAGATTATACTGATTTGAATGAATGCATGTGCAGGAGATACAAATTAATCAATATTTCAGACACTGTCATCTTGCAACTTTAAAGTTCAGTTCACTTTTCTTACAGAAATTAAGCTAAATAGCTTAAGAAGTTTGGTGCTCAGATAGATGCCTTTCAAGGACTGCCATGTTGCAAACATAAAATGAAGGGGGTGATCCAGATGCAATGCCAGCCATGGTATGTCATTATACGCACAACTGTCTGGAGTTACGGCCTTGTCTGCTCTTATTTAACCAAAATTTAGCACTTAGGCAACCTCCATCTAACCAAAGTCCACTCCACCTAATCAAAGTTTAGAGGTTACCTAACATGGGGACTGGACACATGGATTTCCATATGTTTGAAGATAGGGATGTGAGGAATAAAAGGGAAGTGCATGAGGGAGAGGCTCTTCACTGCTGTTTGTATTATATCAAACAATCATTTTACATTATGGCTGATTCATCTCAATAGGTTCAGGAGATCAAGAATATGACAGTGAATCATGCTTTCATTCCTTTCCTGTTCTTCTCTTTCACATGCCTAATCCTTTATCTCTAGGTTTCCTAATAATAGAAATCATGATTAGTATTAATCTTCAAAACTTGATTTGACATGACAGTTTAAAATTGTTTTGTAACCCTAATTTGGAAGTTAAGTATTAACTGCAGCTTTCCAGTCTGGATGTCATGACAAACAATAATTAAAGGAAACCCAGAAATGGAGAAAAGAAAGGTCAGGAGAGAATGTAAGACAACATCTCCCAGTATATCCCTGATTTTCCATCAGTCCTTTATGTTACTACCTAGCAGGATGACTAATAAGCACCAGGTCATAGTTTACATAACTGATTCTCATTTGTTTTGGCAGACTGAGTCCTACAACCAAACCACAGAGGTGAAGCAACAATCTGGTGCCTGCAAACTGCCTTGCTTTAATTTGCTGACTAGATTATCTTGTTTGGGATAATACATACAGCCAACTGTTTACTGAGTAATGTACTTGCTGGTGCAGTGGAAGCCAATACATCATTTTGAGCTTAAACATTTTCCAACACAACGTGACATGGAAATACCAAGTTAGCTTGGAATAGTTAGCTTGGACCACTGCTTTTACCAGATAAAGACTGACCTGCATCTTTACAAATGGTTGAATTTTAATTGATGCCACTTTTGATTACAGATTTGAAAGAATAGTGCAATTATAGATACTATTGTAGATTGTAGATACCTTTATTTATTTCACAAAGATTTTAATGTGAGAAAGCAATGAGAAAACTCTATAACCTTTAAAGGCAGTATATAAATACCTAAAACCAACAAAGGGCAAAGTCTTTAAGTAGGCAACAGAGACTAAGTTAAGCCTGAAGAACTACAGTCCTCCCTCCACATTTGCTAGGGTTAGGGGCACAAGACCTCTGTGAAAGTGGAAAAACTACAAATAACTCTAGTCCTTCTCAAACCATGTTTAACACACAAAAAAGTATGATCATCATATTCAACCTAGCATGGATTCCTTTGAGGCATCAGGGTTCCTTCACAAGGCAGAAGTGGCTGGCTGGCAGGGCTTACTGTCACCTCCACTGCTGCCACACAACATTTTTAATAGGGACTTTCAAGCCTTGTTCGCAGTTTCTTACAAGCCTTGTTTGCAGTTTCTGAGTCTCACAAGGCTTGCAGTCCGCATTAAAAATGGCATAAAGAGGCAGCAGAGGTGACAGAAAATAATCCGTAAATAATCAAATCTGCAAAAGTGAAACCCGCAAATGTGGAGGGCTAACTGCAATTCTTTTATATGCTGACTAGCTTGTACATAAATTTGTACATTATAGGAAAATATACTGTGTATTGCATGGTGGTAGTTTTTTTTTCAAGATCAGTGGAGAAGCCACAGTAATAGTAATGGTTCTATGTCACTGCAAGACATCTCTGAATTATATAGGAAGTGCTGCCACACATGGTATTTGGAGTGCAACCCTGCACAACTTGGAAGTTTTGTGAACAGTTACATAACCAGAACAATCTCCTTATAATTGAAGGTTAAAAAAAAATCCAAGAAAGTGCATTTTGTGAATGAGATAAATCTGGATCCAATTTAACTGGCAAAAATGTGAAACATATAAAAGTTTTGTAATACAGGCCTCTCAGGGGCTTTTACCCATTTCTTCCAGGCAAAGAAAGATTCAGGAATGAATAAAATTGAAATCTGAAAACGACAGTCAGACTGATCTAAACTTGCCACAATAGTGTACAATGTGAGATCCAATTTTATACTGACACCCATGGCAAACTCATAACAACCTTCAATCACCCATTTAAAATAAAAATGTGATAAAATAATTGTAATTTTTTTCAAAAACAGTGGAATAGAACTACAGAATCAGTTACTGATTTGAGTAAATATCATAAGATATTATCACTTGAATTTAATTACTATGAGTCTGTTACTGTACCTGAAGAAATGTAACAACCCCAAATGGTGTCTGAACTGGCTGCATTTGGGGATCTTCAGTAAGAAGCATATGCTGGATCCTTGACTCACTGTTGTCCAATGGACTGTGCCATGATACATGATCACCACTACAAAACGTATTTTCTGTCAGGGAGAAATGGAGTAGAATAAGGGAAAGTCAGCTACTACTACTATATATATCTACCTCTTTCTTTAAAAAGAGCAGTGGTGGAAAAGAACTGTAGCAAATAAAAGTAAGATTTATTTACATACTTTTTTCTTTCACTGTTACCTATTCGCAATCATAATGAAGATGTAATACATAAAAGAGAGTGAGAGATAAAGTCTTTTAAAAAGCTGGTGCAAAATTTAAACACAGATTTGTAAGATTTGTTTTTTTTGTTGCAAAAAAGCTTATAATAAACATTTATGGACAGTGGTTGGATACATACAGCGGCAGAGCTTGGAGTGTGTGGAGGGGGGTTTGGGCTATGGTGTGTGGGGAGGTGTGGTCAGGACATGCAGGGGTGTGGCTACAAGCCAGGACACCCCCAAAACATTGCCACCCGGGGCGAAGCATCCCTCCACCCCACCCCACCCCATTCCTATGCCACTGTACAGAGTCTTTTGGTATTGTGTTTGTCTGGCCAGAAAGAAAAATGTCCAATCACAAAAACTGTTTCTCATTTCAAACACAGGAGGATTTAGAGTTTACATGTCATGATAAGCTTTCCCTTCCTGGTTAGTTTTACCCACTTGATCAAGAAGATAGGAAAGCATACAAGCTGGAAGAACCAGCACACTGATTGTTCCTGTTAAGTCAAGATGAGCCAGGAATTCAGGCTTCTTAAGTGCAAATGAGGCCACTGAATGAACGTGACACAACGGGACAAGATATCCTGTTTTACTTTTAAATTAGATTTTGACATATTTGAATATTTTATTTTTTTAAGGTTTATTCTTTAATGAGAAAATGTACTAAATTATCTCTCCAATCATTTCACTTTTTGTGTTGTGTGATGAGCCAGGTGGGTAGAATATGCATTTACAATTAATATTTATTTGAAATATGTCACATGTATCTTTCCAGAAGAAAGTTTTCTCTAATTTTTAAGTCATATTCTAAGAGCAGAGCATGTGTGCACAAATTGTCATAAAATAACAAAGTATAATTTATTAGAGTAAAAAAAAGTATTTTAGATATTATAAATAATATTTAGAAACAGATGCAAATTTTATCATTATCAGTGTGCATAAATTTTCAAAACAGCAAAATTAGAACAAGCCAAACAACATCAAAACAGGAAGCAGTAACAAAATACCAAAATAATGTATGAACAGACTAGGCAGAACATCTTTACTCCATAAAGACAGGAGCAACAGCAGCCAAAATAATCTTAATAGTGTTGCTGCTACTATTTTATTTTATGAGAAAGGAGGCATTCCCCCCACCCCCACTTTCTCATCTAAAAAACTGATGTCATATAGCTGGAGCATCACTTTGCTTTCTATCAATCAGGAAGGAAAAGTAACTGTAGGGCAGATGGCATGTGAAAAAGATGCTAAGTAATTGTCTTTTGGCTGGTTCAGGTTTTACTATATCACAAGCAACACAGTTGCCTCTCTGCCTTACTCACCCACCCACCTATCTACCAACCCAACTGCTCATCTGTTAGTGGCTACAGTAGCTGCTCATCTTCCTCATCTTGCATTTTCTACTCATCAATGGAAGCAGTATACAGAAGTTAGAGTCTGGTGAGTTGGACAGAACAAGAAAGTGGGAGAACGGAGGAGGAAGCAAAGCAGTGAGTCTTTTCTGTATTACACATAGGCAGATGTTACCTTATGCAAGTCTACTTGAGTGTCCAATCAGACCTACCGGTATTCGTTGCTGCTGTTATGTGCCTTCAAGTAATTACTGATTTATGGAGACCCTAAGATGAACCCATCATGTGGTTTTCTTAGCATGATTTGTTCAGAGGGTGTTTGCCATTGCTTTCTGCTGAGGCTGAGAGAATGTGACTTGACCAAGGTCACGCAATGGGTTTTTCCATGGCTGAGAGGGGATTTGAACCCTGGTCTCCTTTAACTGTAGTTCAGCACACAAATCACTACATCATGCTGGTTCTTAAGATATATTCTTAGGTAACAGATTTAGGACAGTAGACTTAATTTTAGAGTGCTTAGGTGAGAAAGAAATCGATGTACAGAAGAATGTGGGAATCAGCAGAAGTGTTTTGACCTATACAGAACCAAATCTGGAGATCTTTTTATAGTTATTGTAAAGGGAAAATATTCAGTATTGTTCTCACTTACTTTACATGCTTTGGCACATACCCATCTGTAATTATTTTATGCTTTGTGTGAGTTTTGAAATTCTCTACCTGCCATTCATATATTTTTTGTTCTTTGGAACAAAAATTCTCTGTTTCAGGGTTTCTTCATCTGTAAATCGGGTAAACCATATTCCAGAAGGTCTTCTTTCCAGTGTAATTCATTCTATTATACATACATATATATGTAACTTAATACGCAGGCTGTAGCTCATTCCCCTAGCTGATTTATGTACTTTTATTCTTCCTTGTGTTTGCAACACTTTTGGAATCTGGTCTGGGTAGAGGTAAACACTGGAGGCCCGTTTATAAATACACATTAGCTGGTGGCAGGGATTTGTAAGCAAGAACCATATACTGGTTTTTATAATTGCTCCTAGATTTTTGGAAACGGTTCCCAGTTACAGACTGCAACTGTTGGTGGATCCCACTTCTTGATGAACTGAAGACCACTGGTTTAACACACATTTCAAAAATTTTCAATTTCACTATACAACTTGGCCAGCTATACTCAAAATGTTGGGTGTTACAAAGAATTCCCCTGGGAAGGCATACTAGAATTTGATTTTTCAGTAACAAAGTTTATAACAGGGCAAATTCACAGAAAGACAACAAAGAAAACCAGCCTAAGGGTCCACCTAAATTCAACGATTTGGTATGTAAAAGAAGGAAAAGAATTAACCCACTTGCACAATTTTCCTCTGCAAAGGAGAATCATCAGTTACATTTAAACAAATAGAGTCAGCGACTGACTCTGCTTCTACGAAATCAGAAATAGTCATTGTGGGAGTCAGGATATCAGAATGGTGGGGAGGGGGGACTACTAAGCTGAAAAACATCCAAGAATAAAAGGAAGGGAAGTCATACCTGTTAACATGTTACAGTTTGCTTCCCCCGCCCCAACATCAGCTTTGGTTTCATTTCCCAGAATATCTGCACCATCAGCACAGGCATAAGCACATACAAATTAACAAAAGCAAACCCACTGCATAGTGCTGTTAACTACAGGTGCTCCCAACCAAAGGCATATTATAATATGCATAAGCAGGGTTAGATTCAACTAATCCACTCAGACAGTCTGATTGTGCAGGATCCTATTTCAATGCAAGAGATGGCATTAGAAGATCATGGGCCCATGGCAGTCCTAGAGTTCTACAAATGACATTTTCTACCAACAGCCCTATATTACTGCAGCAATGGTATTACTGCTCCTTTCATTCTTGTTGTCATGTGCCTTCAAGTCATTTCCGACTGAAGGAGACCCTATCATGAGGTTTTCTGGGGCTGAGTGTGTGTGTGACACACCCAAGGTCACCCAATGGGTTTCCATGGCCAAGTGGAGAGTCAAACCCTGATCTCCAGGGTCATAGTCCAACGCTTGAACCACTACACCATACTGGGTCATTCGTTTCATTCTACCACTCCGTAATAACAGAGATAGATAAACATCATGCTAATATCTTTCTTAAAAATAACTTGACGCTGCCAAAATAAATGGGTTTTTAATACGGATTTCCAGTAATGCACAAATATATTCCATGGATAGATCACTTGACCAGAAATTATTCCTGTTCTTTGAAATGCAAATAGAGGTTGTTCCATCTCTGGGATTACTTTGAACCTGTGCCAGGTGCATTTATCATACTAACTAGGCTCTCTAAGTGATCAGTTCACCCAGGAATGTTTAGATTTTGAAAGAGTCAGATATGCAGCAAGGACATATGTCATATAAACGCAGCCTTTAAAGCAATTCAGGAGTCCTGAGCAGTCTTTAAAAGCACAATGAGAAGCTGAATGCATCGCTCCCTTCTGCATTACAGTTCCCAAGAGGCAGTACAAGGAGGCACCTGCAACCCAGAAAAGAAATATGTGCAGCAAAGAAAGAAGAAAGCAAGGACTCTAAAACACATGGTTTATTTTAAAAGGCTTTCACAAGTATGTTTGTGACAGACGGCCAAATTCTAAAAGTGAGCAGAAGGAGTTTCCACTGCTATTTGTTACTGTAAAAGCTGGACAATGAAGAAAGCTGACAGGAAAGGAATCCATTCATTTGAAATGTGGTGACTGAGTAGAGTTCTATGGATTTAACAGGCACGTAATGGGTTCAAGAGTAAATCAAGCCTGAACTCTCATTAGAAGCCAAACTAAACTGAGACCATTGTACATGGACACTTCATGAGATAACAAGATTCATCAGGGAAAAAAACCCCAGTAATGTTTGGTAAAGTAGAAGTGGTAGACCACATTACAGATGACTCGGCTCAAGAAAGCCACGGTGCTAAGCTTGGAATACCTGAGGAAGGCTGTTAAAAACAGGGTGTCCTGGAGGTCTCTCATTTATGGGGTTGCTATAAGCCAAGACCAGCTTGATGGCAAATAACAACAAAATGTGTTACCAGACTAATAAATGCTTAGTTTTCCAACATAAAGGAGAACAGACTGTATGGATCTTCCATTTCACTGAGTGACAGAAAATTAGTAACCAGCAGTGAAAATTATATTATATTTAGAACTGTTTCAAGTCTTTTCAGCTGTCCAATGAATGTAGTTAGCCTCTTGTGGTAACTATGAACATCCACCAGATGTCTCACTGTTTCTTTTTGTTTAGTTCTGTTTTTCAAATTCTGTTGTTTAGTTCTGTTTTAATTTTTATTTTTTGTTCTTTCTGTTACAAAATCAACACATATTTGGTTTCCTAACAGTATAACTGAATCAAGACTTAATGATTGTTAAAAGTAAAATTAAAACAAAGACTGATATATGCCTGCTAGAATTAATTTCTTTTTCATAAACCTCTCATTAAAAATACTACAGCAGTACATGCAGAGCACCAGCATACAGAGGAGGTAGGTCCAGAGAAAGTTTAAAAGCTCCTCAGACTTTACAATCCAAAGATGAAAATATGCATAAATCTACCCAGAAAGAAAACAGTATTTGTTTTCTTAAAGCTAGAGCATTTATCGGTTCTTCATAGTGATCCCCAGGGATGAGAACTTTCGCCTCCAGGCCAAACTAAACTACACACAGGTCAGAGAAGATTCCTCTCTTCCAGCAGAAACTCTCCATACCTTCCTAAGGCAGCCAGTCTTGATCTATCATTACCAAGCTAGAGCAATGTGGCCAGAGGGTGGGGTGTGAGGAACCAAAGTGATGACACAAGTAAAGGAAATGTTTCTCAATTAAACAAGCAGATGTAGAAAACAGAAGTATCAGATAAGGGTTGCTTAACACTAAATATAATCAACCAGCTGCAGAATAAGGGAGATAAGATGCCTTTAACAACCTGTGAATTCAGACTATGCGAGCACTCTGGACAAGAGTTAAATACAGCTCTTCCAGCGTTCAGATCGTAACTTGATTCCACAGTTTCAATTCTATATTTCCCAGGTTAGACAGACTCTCACATAAGATTCCTATGATTAATTCCATGTTTTAATGATGCAAACCTCACACTCATAGTTCCCTATAAGGAAACAAAGCAACAAAGACTCTAATTCTTGAGCCTTGTCTTTCTGTCACAATATTCTACATGTCAAATGCTCATTCAATTCTATGGTGATCAATCCTTGTGGTTTGCTCCCCAGATGCCTTCTCCCAGGAAATTCCAGCCAGTTGGAGCTGGTTTTCAAATGCTAATATCACTGCTGGAGACTCACCTATTTGTGTCTATTCGGGTGCAGACAACTTTTTTTAAAGTCTCGTTTGCTCACACCAACCACAAAATTCATAGTGACCGCTCAATCAAACTACAGAAAACCACCCATGTGAAAAATCATATGAGGGCCAATTTAAATCTCTTACAGCTAGTAAATCTAGTGTTAAAGCTTGAAAACCAACTCTTCCTCCACCAAACAGTGGCATGCAGCACCAGTCTTTCTATGGAGGTTACAAGGATGGTTAGACAAAAGTACAGTCAACTGGAATCTTCACCACAAAACTCAGGATATAGTAACAAAATGTTAAATGTACACGTTACATATGTAAGCCTGAATGCAAATTAGGATTTTATCCTGGTATTAGAACTACAGATTATTACTTCTGCTGCTATGAATTCAATTTAGAATTTTATCACCTTGCAATTCAAGGGAGATTTTTTTTAAAAAAAATCTGGGACTGTGAATAAAAATGTGGATATTGGAGGACAAACAAGAACGCAGAATGCAACAGGGGTTAGTCTACACTGAGCTTACTCGATTTTGCTTCAACCAATTGAGGGCATTTTTGTTGTAAAGAAAAATAAAGAATACAAACAGAAGAGGCTAAATTAGCTGACAAGAGTTCCTGTCTCATCTGTTGTTGTATAGTTTTTTCTCCAACCTATGGCAACCCTATGGTGCACCTATCACAGGGTTTTCTTTGCAAGATTTGTTCAGAGAGGGTTTGCCATGGCCTTCCTTTGAGGCTGAGAGAATCATAGCTTGTCAACTTTGGAAGATCTACAAGAGAGAGATTTAGCTCTTTCCTAGTCCACAGTTAGTTATAAATTAAAGATGTTTTAATATGACAGCTTGTCTAATTGTATTCTATCTTTCTTATCATTCTTCCATGTCAGGAGGAGGAAGGAAAGGGAAAAGGGAAAAGGGAAAAGGGAAAGGGAAAGGGAATGGAAAGCCATGCAGGCCAGGGTTAGGAAATCTGTGGACTACCAGATGATATCGAAGAAAGAGAGGCAAGGCCAATCATCACTGCACTTCAGGTCCGCCAGCAAAACTGGGCTCCTGAGAGGTTATAAAATATGGGAGGCCTTATTATACTGGAGACTCAAGGTAGTGCAGAGGTCTGGACTAGGAGTCTAGAGACCAGGGTTTGCATCTGACTGAATCCAAAGTGTCCCCCCCCCCGCAAGAAGAATGGTTCTAGCATATTTGTAAGCACAAACCAAGTCAGCCACAAATCTTTTGTTTAAAACAATGCAGCAATCAAGCAGGTATGAAAGCCCATCACCTGGATGAGTGGCACTCTTACTATTCTTTCCCACAAAAGAAAATAGTTGAACTATTGTTCTACCAATGTATTATATAAAAATTCACAACTAGCACAGGCCTCATAAACTAACTTTGCCAGAACATGTTGCCAAAAACAAAAAAGGACCCCCCAAACCCACTGACATGAAGTAAACCATTTTGGTACTACCTGACTGGAAGACATATCTGGCTAAGCCTTGCATCAACTCTGCTGGCCATGTGGGTGGTGCAGATTCCCCAGTTTCACGTTTAAGTCGGAATGTCAGTTCAAATCCAAAGCCGCTTGGGCCATCTGGTCCAGTAAATCTAGAAGAAATTAGACATAAAAGTTTCACATCAAAGCATCCAAACCAGGTATGTTTAGAAAGGACACTATGATGTTCATAGTACAATCTAATCTACATCAACTCAAGTTACTTTAGTTCAATATTAAATTCAATAAGACTTACATCCACGTAACTGCAAATAGAACTGAAATCTTATTTTCTTGTGCAAAGAGGGAAACAATAGGATGAATTCCCACAGAGAAAGAATTCTTGTCATATTCTGTCAGAGTGAGTTCTAAAACAAAAGCTGCTCAGCTTTCCATGGCAGAATAGTGAAAAAGCATTTTACTTATTATTGCAAACTATAATTAAGTCAGATATAAAAAACTGATAGACTGAGGCCTAGATGTTCTATTTCACCCAATGCTTACAAAATACATTTCCTCGCATTCCAGGCTTTGGTAGCTATCAGGGTATGTGCAGAATTCAGCAGAGCAGTTACTGAGAAGCTACGAAGCACCAAAGGAAGCGAGGAAGTATGGCTTGCCCACTGCGAGCAGGAAATAATAATGCTGGCAGAGCTTAGAACCCAAGCAACATTTAGGTTTAATCCTAAATGTAATTTCCAGAGCATAAATCCTGTTGGACACAATGAGATTTATGTTCCCATATGCAAGACTTGCCAATATGTTTGAGAGTGGAGTGGGAATCTCCTACTACCATTGCTAAATGTGAGGACAAAGCCTAGCAGGTAATTTCATATTAATCCAGACTACAAAGGTAAACCTACATGCGTGCCACTATAAGCCCACCACTGATTTCATAACTTTTCCACATTCATGATATTAAATTCTTCCCCATCTCTAAATACATTTGCATCTGTAGAAAGTGGATAAGTCATCCCACCATCCCATCGCAATTCACCAAAAATGAGAAAGGTCTTCAGAAAACCTTTTCCATCTGCTTGGTTCTTTCTTTACTTTAGCCAGACAGTTTCCTTCAAAAGTTCTTTGGCTCCATTTGTTTTGTCTGCAGTGCTGTGCCGATTCATGCATTTTAATCTTTGTTTTAAAATGCATTTTTTGACATTCTGTTAGCTATTATTGAATGTCTTGAGATGGACACAAATACTTCAGAAGAAAGAGAGCACTACCAGTATGCAATACTGCATAGAACTTAGCTTGTTCCAGATATAGATTTGAGGCATTTTTTATGCTTAACTATTTATTCACTTAACTTTTATAACATAATGCCTGCCCCAAGAATAAATTTAGTGCTGATCCTCCTTCAACTTACTTGGTATCAAATACAAAGAAGTCAGAAGGTACAATATTCAAAAAATCAATGCTAATGACAGCTAACTGTTAACAAGCCACAAGCCAACTGGTAAATGTTTATATTTCAAAGATCCTTTATAGCAGCCTGCAATTTTTGCCAGAAATCAAGTTGGTTATAAATTCAGTTTTGTGAAAGCCAGTGTAGTGGTGTTAACCATGAAACCCAATCATTCTTTCTCAACTCGGCCTAATACCTTGGAATTGTTATGAGGATAAAGAATGGAAGAGAAGAGCCATGTACATAGCTGTGAGCTCATCTGAAGAAAGACAGGATAAAACATAACAAACATCAGTAGGGAAGTACAATTTAGGACATATACTGGTATTTAAGGTTATATTCACCTACCAGAGAATCAAGCGCACTGAATTCAAGATAATTTATTTCTGAGTTAACATGTACAAAATTGCAAAAACTCTCCATTTATTCCTATACTCTGCTTCCTATGCTTTAACAGTAGCTGATCCTTAAGAAGAAATTTCCATACATCCTATGACTGCCAGGAGAAGAGGTCTTCTTATAGACTGGCAATTCAAGAAGCAGAAAGTGAGACAGTTATTGAAATGGAAGGTTGTAAACACTGGGGTACTCCAAAGATCTTTATTGGAAGTAGTGCTTTTTAATTTGTTCAGAAATCATCTAGAGTTAGAGGCAGAGAGGCAAAATTTCTAAAAAATTTTAAAGCAATAAAATTGGGGGGGGGGCAGAAAAAAAAAGCCAGAATTTTTTTGAAAAACTGAAATATGCTATATTAGTACCTTTTATGGACTGGAAGTGACTTAGTTACTTTAGGAATGTAAAACATATTATGTCTAAACTGTCACGTCCAAAATATAGCAGAGATTGCTCCCACAGCTTTGGAAGTGTGCCCAGTAGCAGAGAATACCTCAGCAGCAATGCACTGTAGCCAGGAAAAACTCACCCACGCCAATTGTTCTCTTCCATCAAGGAGGCAATTTATTCTTCAGTTACAATGTATACATATTTACAAGAATCTCCAGAAGGCATTCCAGCATCCCTCTGCTTGCTCTTTCTGACAGAGCCTCCAGCAGACACGTCAGGCACCGTGTGCATCTTGTTGGCTAGCTCTCAGCTACATTTATACTCACACTAGCTGATGCAATCCTGCCAGCCTTTGCATTCTCCCCATACCTGATGCAATCTTCTCCCCTGGTTGCTCATCAGCATGACTCAGCTAAAGTCACACAGCTTTTCACAGGTGCACTTAACAACCCACAGGTGCACTTAACAACCTGTATTTTCTACAGGTTTGGTCCAACCTTTTCTTGACATAAACTGGTTTGATTAGACAACAATTGTAAACGGAACTTATATTTTTAACAATTGGAGATAGGCAACTTTATTTAGCATTACTTGCTAATGATACCAAGCAGGTTTATGCTATCAGAATAAACTGGACTGTGAAGGGCTCTAAAAGGATCTCTCCCAAATGGCAAATAGACATTCAAAGGTAACTGTGAAGCATGTGGGAAATAATGCTGCTGAAAATTTCATTTTCTAGAAGATGGAAGAAGCAGAAAAGAAGGCTGATGATCATGGACTTAACTTCCACTAAAAAGAAACAGTCGGCCAAGAACCTTAAAGTGGTGAGAATCTTAGGTGGAAGTGACCACATCTTCCTAGGATTCACTGCAGAGAGGGAAGGGAAAGCCCGGTGCAGACAGACTTTGGACTTTAAGAAAGCCAATTTCAGTAGGTTTCCCCCCCTCCCAAAAAAATACTGGTGAGCTCTCCTGGTCAGAAAAAACAATGAGAAAGAAGTTGATGAAGGATGGTAGTTTCTTAGAAATTAAACACAGAAGGCATAATTGCAAACAATTCTCATGAAAAAGAACAGAGAAGCAACAAAAGAAAGTGAAGAAGCTTTTGGATGTGCTGAGAATTAAAAGGGATGTGTATAAGAAATGGGAGAAATGACAAATCACCAGGGAAAAGTATAAATAAAGAACGAATATTTGTAGAGAGAAGGTTGGGAAGACTAAAAGTTCACAATGAACTCAGACTTGCAAGGAAGATTAAAATAATTAAAAGGGTTTGGCTGGAACAACAGGATAAATACACAGTCTGCTGTGTGTAGAAAATGGAGAATTGCTGAGGGTTGAAAAGTGAAACCTGAACTGCTCAATACCTTCTTTACTTTGTACTGTACTTCTCCCAAAAAGAAAATAATGCTCAAGCTGGTAAGAAAAAATTAAACATGGTCACTAGCTATTTCAAATAAATTTAAATCTCCCAAGCCAGATAAACTGAATCTAAAAATACATAAGCACTTGAACAGGTAACTGTAGAATCTCTGTCTTTAATCTTTCGAGAAATTCTTGGAGGGTAGGCAAAGTTCCTGTACTTCAGAGGCAAACAAATGTTGTCACCATCTTGGAAAAAGGGCAAAAATAGAATAGGCTGCCATCAATCTCTCAAAGACCCTAGGGAAGGTTCTAGTCATGTCTGTGAACATTTAGGAAAAAAATGCTGTAATTTAGTAATCAAAATGTTATGATTTCGATCTAAGTTGGACTTCCCAAAAAGAACTCAGAGTGATCTTAGGTCTTGTTCTGATAAGCTATAAGGACAAGGGGAATGCTGTGAATGCAGAATTTCTTGACAGCAGTAAGGCATGTGACAAGATCCTCTAGGTATTCTTGCAGAAATGTTGGTAAAATGTGAGGGCAGATGAATGCTTCTCGGGCTATGTGGAGGATAAGCAGTAAATTTGTGCCCATTGGGAACAACTATTTCTTTCTTTCCTGTAAACCTGTCAGGGACCAGCAGCCAAGGGCTCAAGGACTAGTCTAGGATCACCAGTTTGAGTAGGCTAGATGGGCTAGATGGTGCTACTATTCGGTGGATTTGTAGCTGACTTTCAGACCCAAGCCAGAGTACTCATCGATGATTTCTTATCACATACCCTCCAACTGACCCAGTTTGGTAAGGACAGTCCTGATTAAGCCTCTGTTGTCCCACTTCTTGAGGTGCATTTAAAATATCAGTTTCTCTCTGCTCCTCCAACTTTCCCCCTCCTCAGTTCAGTCTTCAATTGTTGCAAACCAAATTCAAGGTAGGAGTGGGGAGGAAAGGAAGGAGCAGAATCTTGCCCTTCTCTATAGGCTTAGGCAAAAGCAAACTGCTGCAGCCTCTCTTAGCTTATGTGTTCTTCCTCATTAAGCACACACATATACAAACATATTGAAATAGTATGTTAGTTAGATCAATAATGGATTAAAATTAGGCACATTTTGTAAATTTCATTACAACAAATTACAACAAGCATTTAACAGCAGTTTTAATGCTGAAATAGCATAATCTACCTGCCCACATATACCCACTATGGCAACAATCCTGCAATGCTCCACCCTGCCCCCAAATAACCTGTTTGATGCCGCAGTATGTTCCCACAGTATATTCCCATGGCCAATCAGGGGCTATGGGACGACAGGGGATAGTCATCATCCATCCACTTTCTGTAGCTAGGAGCACTGTGCTGACATCGTCCTCTTAGAACTCCATCAAGAACTAGGGATCTGGGAGGATATCTTCTCTGCACTCCCAGCTGCAGGACCACAGATGGGGCATGCCTGAATACTCTTTATTTCTCCAGCCATTAATTGGCCATAGGAGCACACACTGGCATCAAATAAATCGGTCATATGCTGGCACAGTGACCTAAAAAACTGGAAGGTGGCAGGAGTGTATATCTGTTATTGACTGGACTGGGTTGGTCAAGGACTGCAGGACAGCAAGAACGAATGGACAGATCTTGAGATCAACTACCAGAAAACAGAGCCATCAAATAGCTTGCCAAATAGCTGCCAAATAGCTTGTCTCATAATGTAATGTTATTTAGTTTAGTTTTATAGCTTAATATTATGTATTACTATGTAATATTTTGTTTTGTGAATTGTTATGTCTTTTTGTATATACTTTTCTATTTGTTTTTTGTTCTGTTTTTGTGTTTATAATTAAAAATAAAAATAAAAAACCTATTTATGCACGTGACCACACTGGGGGAAAAAAATCAGTGTTTGCCTGGTAGTTGTACCAAAAGAGAAGCATCTAATGGAGTCCACAGAAGAAACAAGAGACACATCTCAGGATGTTCAAAGAGGCTTATTTTATTAGAGAAGCCTCATGCGTTTTGGCCTGTGAGTACTCTGTCTGCAGTAATTCTACCACCTTTCCAATAAGTATGATCCAAGTGGCTCTTCAGGACAATTTTTATGGTAATATACACACACCACTGATGGTTTTCAAAGAAGACAAGAAAACTTTCAGTTTGCAATTGTCTACGGGTACTTCCCCTCCTAGGATGCCACAGTGTCTCAAACTCCCATGTAAAAAGGAGTAGACTTTTGAATATGGTTGCTTTTATATGTGAAAAGGCAATGACTACACTGCACTTAAAAGCAAGAATAACTGAGACATACTTATTTAATATGCTAGTAAGTTAAAGATAGGTATTTAAAGACAAAAATGTTTCATAACTATTTACAAGCGATGGTAAGTGACACTCTTCCTTCTGCATTACCGCAAAACTAACAACTCAAAATAAATTGGTATAAGATGGTGGCCTGAAAATTAAGGTATACTTGTCAAACTGCCAAATTACATGAAACCAATAATATTAGACATTTACTTTGCGCTATTTTGGTCTCTTGGGCTCAAACTAGACGTTACATGGCATTCTAAGATTCTTTCCTCCATGGTGTCCTGTTTATTTTAATCCAAAACAGTATGTTCCACACTGGCCTGTGGGAGGCAGGGAAGAAGCTGCTTAACCTTCAGATTCTTTTTCAATTTATAATCACCCTTGTCACCAAACTGCTTTTTGTAATCCATGGGACTGAAAGACAAATAAGCTGTCTTTCCTCCCTGTAGGTGGAAAAGCAGCTGCAGAAGGATGACTTTGCATTGAACCAAAGCTAACATGGTAAACTGGATTGAGTGCCAGACTACAACTCCGAAGATCACGGTTCAAATCCCCACTTGGCCATAGAAATCCACTGGGTGATGCTAAGCAAGTCATATTCTCCCAGTCTCAAGAAGACAAAGACAAATACCCTTTGAACACACCTTGCAAGAAAACCCCATGAAAGATTTATCTTCGTGTAGCCATAAATCAGAAACAATTTTGAAGGCACAGAAAAACTAAGAGGGGAAAGAAAAAGTTTAATCGTAGAGTTGCTATCCCTAGCTGCCTGGGTTCCAGTACATCTTTAGTCAAAGCCACTTAGTGCCCATCTGCACAATTTGTTGTTGTTGTATGCCTTCAAGCAGCTTCCAACTTAATGGTGACCCTAAGACAAATCTCTCACAGGATTATCTGGGGCTGAGTGTGTTCCAACTTCTTTTAGAACTACAACTGTCTAGCACATCTAGAGCCAGAAATGGGCAGACACTATTTTCCCCAACAGTTTTTTAGAGAACACTCTTCATTTGTAGGTGTTTTGTTTTGTTTTTGCCAGTAAGTGAAGTGACTGCCATTTAGGAAAGCAGAGTAAGCCATGTACACATAAATAAAATAACCTAAGTGATTTCATAGTTCATTTTGAATTTTTTAGCTTTCAGTAAGTGTTCAGCTGGAGTAGGATCCAAGATCCAAGCCATCTGCTACTACAGCAGCAAGGAACTCTGTGGCCTACAGGCCACTCACTCTCCCTTCAGGACAAGGGCAGGGAATCCTTGGCCCTCCACATGTTTTAGACCTCAGCTGTCAGAGGTACCTGACAGCATGGCCAATAATAAGGGATTGTGGAAGCTGTAGTCCAAACCACCTGGACAATCACAAGTCCCCACCTCCACTTTAGAGGCAATATACCTACAAACATCAGATGTTGGGGAAAAATGGGGAAAGACTGTTGCCTTCACGTCATGTTTGTAGGAGTTCAGGATGCTTCAGGCTGGTCACTGTTGAATCAGGGTGGTAAGCTAAGTGGACCCTTGGTCAGATCCAGAAATGATCCCAGGCTATTCACAAGTCCTCAGAAATCTTGAGAAAAGGATTAAGGATCTGGGAGACCGTTTCACAGTCAGGTGCAGAGCTTGGGGGGGGGATTAGGACTACAAGTCCCAGAATTCCCTAACCAGCTGGTCACTGGCTAGGGAGTCTGGCTCTGGATGAATCAGCTTTTTGGCTCATAACACATGATTCATTTTCTTCACTAAATTCTTCATCTGAGCTCATTACTTCCACTTCCACAGGTGTCCCTGTGACCTTTCACACAAATTTTGAACACAATACCACCCATGTTATAATTCCTTTTGGGTGGTGGGCAAGATCAGAGTGCACCCTACTTTTTTTCAAGCCAGCAAATATTTCTGACATTTCTTCTTAGTAACCTTACATTGCACAATATACAGACTATATTGGTATTCGTAAAATGTATGAAACTCATGTTACATAAAAAATATTTCATTCCATTTAGTTTGACTGATGTTTGGACTATGCTACATCTAATAAAATTGTCCTCCTGGGCTTCACTGAAAATCTTGCAACTTGTCAACTCAAATACTTATTATACGAAAGCCTATACACAGATGTATAGTAAAGAGTGAAGAAAGTAAACAGCAGCCTGGCAAGATGAGATAGTGTGCAGGATTCCATTTTTCACCACTGCCACCAACCCGTGGTTTACCCTGAAAAACCCTGAAAGTTTTCTCTTATTTCCAAGGTAAGAGAGGAGGAAGAAGAAACTGGGTAACATTGAAATGGAAACAGCAAACTAACAAGACAAAACACAACACTCTCGTTGGTTGTTTAATTGGAAGATAAAATCATAAGCAAAGGGAACTTTATCTTTTAGATGAAAAAGATGGATTCTGGAGAGAAGAAGAGATGCAGCCATCAAGTGTGACACTCCTTGACTGGGGTTTGTGTAGTACCATTGCTGGCATGGTCAAATATCATGTCGTAAACCCAGTGCTAAAAATGGAATCAGTACCTGTCAACAGCCCAGATAAGTCAGGCAACGGGTATGAATTGGAAATATTTCCTTTTGGTTATTTACAGAAAAGTTCACTAAAGGAGGAACCACTTTACTGGATCTGAATAGATTCTAAAAGAGATAAATGCATTATGTCCACAAAACATAGATTCTTCAGTTGGGAAACAAATGAGTGATTAGTAGGGCTGAGGATTCAGAATACTGTGTAGAAAAGAAAGAGCAAGCACCTTGGATTCTGGTAATGCAGATGTGCAGAATTAGAATAATTAGGATGAATATTTGGTATGGTAGCCACATTTGGGAGGAGAGGTCTCACACAGCAGTTAGTCTCCCAAAAACTTTAAAGAAAAGGAAACTGAAATTCCTGCTTCTAATCTAGGAATACAATTATTCTGCCAGAGCTATAGTGCTGCTAAGGTCTCAGGTTGGCAAGACAGCTGAAAAAGCCAATTCAGAAGCAAGGCAACCAGGAAGGTTGCACAAGCGCCAACAGCTTATATCCATCATTCACAAAGGAGAAATAAGAAACCATCCAAACAGTTTCCAGTTTTACTATTCTTAACAGTTACCCACAGCTACAATTCTGCATTAAAAACTCTTTTACACTGGAAAGGAGAAGAGTGTTATTCTCCAAGGAATGATATGCAGATAGACTGCAGACTGTGTTTGCCCTGAGCCAAATTAGTTACATTCCTTTTATTAAAAACAGCACTCCCTGTAAGTTCAACTACTGTGCTGTAAACATAAAACAAGTCTTCTTCCATGCTTCAAAAAAAGAATTAATTCCAAGACCTTTAACAACAAGGATGTGTTTTAGTTCCAGGAATTGTATGTGAGTTTAAGCAGTTCAAGGCAGCCTCTCTGTAGGTGGCCCGTCTTTTACATTAACTACCTTAAACAAATGACATTTTAAAGCCAAACACACACACTATACCAAAAAGAAAGAAAGAAAGAAAGAATCCACAAGGTGGTCATGGCTGCAGGGGAGGTCTACCACCAACAGAGAATAGGAAGTATAAAAAAGTGCCTTGATACTGTGCATGAAGGAGGCAAGATGTATATGAGATATGTGGTTGAATGTTTCAGATACATAAAACTACCCCAGACAAATGGAGATGAGCAGGAAGCACTTGCTACTACTTTCTTCTCTCTTGAAATAAAAAGACAAGTACATACAGGAAGTTGAGCAGAATGCTCAGAAGAATGTATTTTGGATTATAAAACAAAGGGATATTCTAAACAGTTTTCACCAAAAAGACTATTATTGATATAAAATAAAAATTAAATTGCCTCTTCCAGCTTCATTGCTTTTGTCATTGTTCTGTTTCATGATACTGTATAGCTCTACATTTAGTTATATAAAACATTGGGAGAGCTTACTCTAATACATGCTTATTAATCTTAGCCAAAGAATCTATTGTCACAAGATTAATTCCACAGCTGTCATTTCCATCTTGCAAATGCACTAACAACAGCTTTTAAATTTTGCAGTTGGTTCAAATATTCTTCAACACAAAGGACATCTTCCATCAAAAATTCTTCCATGTTATTATAAGGTTCTTTTGTGGGGGAACAGTTATCAGCATTTAATCAGAGAATAGAAACCACTCCCTTCTGTCTGGAAATAAATCTGCAAGCAAAGGGGTGTAGGGTATTATTATAATCTAGTATGTTGTTAACATTCACACCTAGCTTGACACATGTGTTTGCAATTCCACTATTAATCAATACAAAGTACTTCCTTCAAGCCAGGTGTTCATATTTCAAAATAATGTAACTCAGTATTTCATTGACTAGTGGGCATGATCTTGCCTTTTTGAAAGAACTTTGATAGGAAGGAGCTGTACCTGATGACAACATGTACCTTGCAAGAGGGGAATAGTAAGCATTTTTTGTGATGAGTATGCCATGGAACAGAGGCTAACAGTAATAGACCAGCAGAACTGCAGTTGATTTCAGGTCAAATAGCTTATGCCACCCCTGAACAGGTTGTTATGACCAAGTAAGTTTCTAGCTGTCCTATCTGGCACTACTTTTTCAAAATAGACTATACAGTGTTTAACTTTAGACTCCAAGTCTAAAGATTAATCTATTAAGTTATCTCTACACAGAACATTGCACCACCTATGCATTTAAATAAAATGCTAGCAGCCTACAGCAGTGGTTCTTAACCTGGAGGTCTGTGGACTCCCCATGGTGGTCCACAAAGCCCAACTACTGGACTCCAAAAGCAGCAGAGCAGCAACAGGGACGCAGCAGTGGGAGTGTGTGTGCAGGTGACAAAACTGCTCCTCATTTGCAAATAAGGGAGCAGTCATGCACACATGCCCACCACTGCGTCCCTTTTGTTTGCAAATGAGGAAGAAGTCTCGGTGTGTGCACACACTCTGATGCCTCATACACCCCGCTGCCATGTCCCTGATGAAACGGACACAGCAGCAAGTGTGCACGCACACCTAAACTATGACTCTGGAGACCAGGGTTTGAATCCCCACTCGGCCATGGAAACCTACTAGGTGACCTCAAGCAAGTCACATTCTCAAACAAGCCTCAGATAAAGGCAAGGGCAACAAATCTTGCCAAGAAGACCCCCATGACCATAAGTCACTTCTCAAAGGGAGAGACATGATGGCTAGAAGGAACCTCCTCCTGTCAGCAGCACTTTGTTGTTGTCTGCCTTGAAGTCACTTCTGACTTACAGTAACCCTAAAGTGAACCTATCTCAGGAATTATTTATTTATTTATTTTTGGCAAGATTTGTTCAGAGGGGGTTTGTTTTTGTCTTCTCTGAGGCTGAGAGAATGTAACTTGCCCAAAGTCACCAAGTGTCTGAGGGGGATCTGAATCTAGTCTCCAGAAGCCTTTAATAAATAAATATTTGAAAATTTAAATACATATTTGAATATTTAAACCTAATTTTAAATGTTTAAATCTTGAGTTAAATCTTGGGTGTCCCCAGCAACAAATTATGTTTACAGGGGGTCCCTAGTTAAAAAAATGGTTAAGATTTTTCCCGGAGGAGAGAGCAGAGGGAGCAGAGCAGAGGGTCTGTGAAGACATCCTATATCAGGTGTGTTTACAGGGTTGAGGGTCTGTGCTTGCTTGACTGTTTGTTGCTTGTGTTTGTTTAGCCTTGCTTGTGTTTATTTAGCCTTGCTTGTGTTTGTTTGGCCTTGCTTGCATTTGTTTGGTCTTGCTTGTGTTTGTTTGGCTTTGCTTGTGTTTGTTTGGCCTTGCCTTGCTTGTGCTTGTTTGGCCTTGCTTGTGTTTGTTTAGTCTCTTTGTGCTGGCCGTGTGCTCTTCCTGAGCACATGGTCTGACTAATGAGGGGGAGGAGCCAGCTAGGGGGAGGAGCTTTATTAGGAGCATCCAACGGCCCTCTAGCTCATATCCCAGAGGAGAGAGCAGAGGGAGCAGAGCAGAGGGTTTGTGAAGATGTCCTATATCAGGTTTGTTTACAGGCTTAAGGGCCCGTGTTTGCTTGCTTGTTTGTTGCTTGTGTTTGTTTGGCCTTGCTTGTGTTTGTTTAGTCTCTTTGTGCTGGCCGTGTGCTCTCCCTGAGCACACGGTCTGACTAACGAGGGGAGGAGCCAGCTAGGGGGAGGAGCTTTATTAGGAGCATCCAACGGCGTGCGCCAACTTAAAGTACTCTATTTCAGTCCTCCAACTTTAACCCTTGGCTTTCGGTAGAGCAGACGTAGCTTGTACACTCAGTTATTCTTTCTAGAATTACGTACTGTACTGCTCTCTCTAGTTTCAAGAATGAAAGGCGAGGGAGCTACCACAGTCATCTGTAACACTTGTGGCATGTTCCTTTTCTTGCCACAAGATGTTCTCGGGTACACCTGCACCAAGTGCAAACTGGTCACCTTCTTGGAAGAGAAGGTGCACCAGCTGGAGGCACGAGTTTCTGATCTTCATCTTATTAGGGAAGGGGAGGAGCTTTTGGATAGGGCAGAGAGGACCTACTGGAAGACCGAATGCATGGAGGAGCTGCCAGATCAGCAAGTTAGCACACTGTGCCAGGAAACGGAAGCTTGGGCGAATGTCACACGGAGGAGTAGAAGGACCAGGAAGGCAACAGAGACTCTTCACCTGCACAATCGCTTCAAAGTTCTTGGCCTTACAAACAATGAGGAGCGCCATGCGGAGGGAACAGAATGTCAACAAGAATAAATTCAACTTCGGTAACAGGAACTAGGTCAATGCTCCCAGCCTCAACAGAATGCCCAGGCAGTCCTAGTGGAACATGCTCGTCGAGGAGACCAGGACAAGCCTCAGAGGAGGCAAGTTCTGGTTGTTGGGGACTCTTTGCTCAGAGGAACCGTAACGGTAATTTGCAAACCGGACAAGCTCAATCAAGAGGTCTGCTGTCTTCCTGGAGCCAGGATCAACCATGTAACGGAGAGGCTAACCAGGCTGGTCAAACCCACTGACCATAAGCCCCTCATTTTGGTTCATGTCGGAACCAATGACACTACGAGGAGCAGCTTTTACCACATCGCAAAGGACTATGAGCTTATGGGGACGAAGCTTAAGGACCTTGCTGCGCAGGTGGTCATTTCGTCTCTCCTCCCTGTTCAAGGATATGGCGCACGTAGGGAAAGGACAATAGCAGAGGTCAACAACTGGCTTCGCACGTAGTGCCGCCGGCAATGGTTTGGGTTTTTGGAACATGGCCTGAATTTCCATGAACATGGGCTTCTGGCGAGGGATGGGCTGCACCTCACAAAACTTGGCAGGAATGTTTTTACAAACAGTCTCGCAAGGAGGATTAAGAGGTCTTTAAACTAAGTTCTGCTGGGGAGGGAGACAATATTATTCAGGGCAGGGACTTGGCAAGCGCAGGGGGAAAAGGCCCAATTGATATTGCACAAGTAAGACAAGAGGCCAATGGCGGGAGGAGTAGAAACAATAGAACAGGACTTGCAGGAAGGGTCCGGGGACTTAAGTGTCTATACACTAATGCATGGAGTATGGGAAACAAGCAGGATGAACTTGAACTCCCAGTACAACAAAATAAATACGATTTGATAGGCATCACTGAGACCTGGTGGGATGAGTCTCATGATTGGAATATAGGAATAGAGGGGTACAGCCTATTTTGTAAAAATAGACCAAACAAGAAAGGAGGAGGAGTAGCCTTGTATGTCAAGGATGTTTTCACCTGTGAAGAGATCCTTGACTTAAACCCAGTAAGCCAAGTCGAGGGCATTTGGGTAAGAATTAAGGGAGCGAGAAACAATAGGGATATTCTGGTGGGGGTTTACTACAGACCTCCAACCCAGGCTGAGGAGTTTGATGACGCCTTCCTCAACCAAATGACTGCACATTCAAGGAGGAGAGATACAGTAATAATAGGAGATTTCAATTACTCAGATATATTCTGGCAGTCAAACTCTGCCAAGACAGCAAGGTCCAGCAAGTTTCTTGCTTGTCTTGCAGACAACTTCATGGTCCAGAAGGTGGAAGAGGCCACAAGGGGATCAAATATTCTAGATCTGATCCTGACCAACAGGGATGACCTTGTTAATGAGGTAGAAATGGTTGGATCTTTAGGGGGGAGTGACCATGCCCTACTGGAATTTGGCATTCAGTGGGAAGGAGAAGATAAGGGTAGCCAAACACTCATTTTAGATTTTAAAAAAGCGGACTTCTGTAAACTTAGGGAGCTGCTGGCTGGAATTCCGTGGTCAAGAATAGTGAAAGAGAAAGGAGTTCAGGAGGCATGGGAGTTCCTTAAAAGGAGATATTGAAGGCACAGTCTAAAACTGTGCCAATAAGGAGGAAAAATGGAGGGCATCTGAAGAAACCAGAATGGTTGACTGAAGAACTCTCAGCTAAGCTAAGTGTTAAAAGAAACATGTAGAAGAAATGGAAGAAGGGGAAACCACCAAAGAAGAATTTAAGCAAGTAGCCTGGAGATGTAGGGAGGAGGTCAGAAAGGCTAAAGCACAGAACAAACTTAGGCTGGCCAGAGACATTAAAAACAATAAAAAGGGCTTTTTTAAATACGTCCACAGCAAAAGGAAAAAGGAGGAGACGATAGGGTCGCTGCGCAAAGAAGATGGTGAATTACTCACAGGGGGAAGAGAAAAGGCAGAACTACTTAACACCTTCTTTGTCTCAGTTTTTTCCCAGAAGGATACAAGCACTCAACCTGGCGGTTGGGGAGCAGATGAGGAAGCAGGGGAAATGAGGCATGTAATAGGTAGAGAGGTGGTACAGGAATACCTGTCCACACTGGATGAATTCAAGTCTCCAGGGCCAGATGAATTGCATCCTAGGATATTAAAAGAGCTGGCAGAGGTCATTTCGGAACCGCTTGCTATAATCTTTGAGAAATCTTGGAGGACAAGAGAAGTTCCAGCAGACTGGAAGAAAGCAAATGTTGTCCCCATCTTCAAGAAGGGAAAAAAAGGGGACCCAAATAATTATCGCCCAGTCAGCCTGACATCAGTACCCGGAAAGATCCTGGAGCAGATCATTAAGCAGTCAGTTTCTAATCACTTAGAAAGCAAGGCGGTAATCACGAGAAGTCAACATGGATTTCTCAAAAATAAGTCATGCCAGACTAATCTTATCTCTTTTTATGATAGAGTTACTAGCTTGATAGATGAAGGGAATGCTGTGGATGTAGCATACCTCGATTTCAGTAAGGCCTTTGACAAAGTTCCCCATGACATTCTTGCAAAGAAACTAGTAAAATGCGGGCTGGACAGGACTCCTGTTAGTTGGATTTGTAACTGGTTGACTGACCGAACCCAAAGAGTGATCACGAATGGCTGCTTTTCATCCTGGAGAGAAGTGACTAGCGGGGTGCCACAGGGTTCTGTCCTGGGCCCAGTGCTGTTCAGTATTTTTATCAATGACTTGGATGAAGGAATACAGGGCATGCTCATCAAATCTGCAGAAGACACCAAATTGGGAGGGGTTGCTAATTCGCCAGAGGACAGGATCAAAATTCAAAATGATCTGGATAGATTGGAGAGCTGGGCCAAGGCTAACAAAATGAAATTCAACAGAGAGAAGTGTAAGGTCCTACACTTAGGTAGAAAAAATGGAATACAGAAATATAGGATGGGGGACAAGTGGCTGGATAGCAGTACATGTGAAAGGGATCTAGGAGTCTTCATAGACCACAAGCTGAACATGAGTCAGCAGTGTGATGTGGCAGCCAAGAAAGCCAATGAAATTCTTGGCTGCATCAACAGGAGCATGGTGTCTAGATCGAGGGAGGTACTGGTACCACTCAACTCTGCTTTGGTTAGACCTCATCTTGAATACTGTGTCCAGTTCTGGGTACCCCAATTCAAGAAGGACATGGTCAAACTGGAGCGAGTCCAGAGAAGGGCGACCAAAATGGTGAGAGGCCTGGAAGACATGCCCTATGAGGACAGACTTAGAGAGCTGGGTATGTTTAGTCTGCAGAAGAGAAAGTTAAGAGGGGACATGATAGCTATGTTTAAATATTTGAAGGGATGCCATGTAGAGGAAGGAGAGGGCTTGTTTTCTGCTTCTCCAGAGACCAGGACAAGGAGCAATGGATTCAAGCTGCGGGAAAGGAGATTCCACCTGAACCTCAGGAAGAACTTTTTGACAGTCAGGGCTGTCCGGCAGTGGAATATGCTGCCTCGGAGTGTAGTGGAGTCTCCTTCCTTGGAGGTTTTTAAGCAGAGGCTAGATGGCCATCTGTCGGGAATGCTTTGAGGGTGTTCCTGCATAGCAGGGGGTTGGACTGGATGGCTGTGTGGTCTCTTCCAACTCTACATTTCTATGATTCTACACCAACCATTGGCCTATAGTACAAAGAATATTGGGTAGGTGTTCTGGGCTGGGTTCTGCTAACAACACATAAGTCAGAAAGAGGGCACCTGGCTGTTAATCAGTGTTATTTTATGCATATCCTGAGCAAATATAAACTTAACTGAATGTAGTTGCTGTTTAAATGTAAAACATGTAAACACATACCAGAAACATATGTAAAATATAAGATACAAGCTGCAGAATATGTTAATATAGATAGAATTTATCCTGCAACAGTCCAGGACCAAATACATAAGAATGTTCACTCTGTAAATGTGGAGAAGTCAGTAGCTTACAAGAGATGGGTGCAGATGACTGCTTAACAAAAAAAGAGAAGACTGTCACCACCCACATACTGCTTGCATGTTTTTAAATCATGTTTATTGATTACACAGGGTACAAATGGCACACAGTAACTCTGTTAGTCTGATCAAAACAAAACAAAACGAAAAGCAAAAATAAAAACAAGAGCATATTTGTCCCCCTGAACATCTACTGTTTCACTAACTAAATGTTACTGTTTGATAAGGATAAACAGTGCTACCAAATGCAAGAAAATACAAATAGTACTATATAAATTTTGAGGCAGAAGTAAATCTAGTGGCTATCCTCACCAAAAGTAACTGGCAATAAAATAATTTCTCTGTCTCTTCTGTATTAAGAACTACTGTAGGACAGGACTCCCAGATCCATTAAATCCTACACCAAGAGTACACAATTCTCTCCCTCCCTAGGATTGAAGGCTGCAATGGGTTTTGGTGACCTAGTGAGGGCTGTATGACATGGGGAGGGCACAGAGCAAACTCAACATTCCACCCATTTTCTAAGATTCAAATTTATTCTATTTAAGTTCATTCCAATTTTATTAAATGTCCTGTATGGCTGCTTTACCTCAAACACTTTGCCCTCAAATTTTAATGTCATTTTAATTTATTCAGATTGACTAAATTTAACATTGTTTTCTCTTAAATAGCACACTCCACACTCTATTTGTTCTTTTTTCTTTTTCATCTACTTTTAAGAGGGCCTTCTTGACACACTCATATCAGCAAGAAGCAGCAATGAGAACATACTTAAGGGGGTCATGGAGGCTTCTAAGAGCGACCGCTGGAGTGCCTTCTAGAAGACGGTCTAACACACAGAGAGCACCCAGAAGAGTCCTCTGAATCCAGGTGTCCCCCTGGAAGCAGGCAGCTGCAATACCTGCCATTGCTAGAAGGGACTGCAGTGACAGTTTGTGAGTTCCAGGCAGTGAAAGTAGTGGGGATGGCAAAATCATTAGTGCAGAGGTGACAGGACAGGGTGAACCTGGTAGCTATGTCAAATTCAGTAGTAAGAGTGGCTAAGAGAAGACACCAAAACATCTGCCAGCAGGTTGCGCCGTCCTGCCATAAGTCAACAGAATCAAATGTACTGATAAATTCCAGTTTAGCAATTTCAAAGTTTCAAAAATCTTCTCTTAGATTACCTTTGAAGTACTAATAGCAGTAGTAGTAATGAAGCTGTTTTGTTAAAAACTAATTATTTTATAACACTGTGTCCTAGGAGAACTATCCTGAGAACTCTCTCAGATACAGTGTTTTTTTTTACTTCTCTGCATGTATAATAAACAGAAATTAAACACTTACTCATGCACTCTGTTATCACCATACAGATCGCTTAATCCAAAGCTTACATAGTGCCAATGCTCAGGAACATTTTGGGTTGGACTCCCTAAGTTCCTATACATACTGACGTAATCCAGAGGATCCGGTCCACCTAACCTATTAAGAAAAAAAAAAGACAAGAGTAAGTTGCAATAAGAGTGTTGAGAAACAGAGGCATTCACCAACACTCCACTCAATATCATCAAAACTCTCAAAACATTCAAGAAGAGCGAATAAGAACTTCGCTCTCTGTCACTACAAGTACTATACATTGTTGTTGTCATAGAGTTTGCAATTACGCAAAAGTTGACATTAATAACAACCCATGTATTATTTTGTTTTAAGGAAGGCAGGCTGGCCGGCCTCCAAGGATACCAACATGGTTTGGCTTATGAGACAAATGGTATCTGCTCACAATATGAATGAAATTCTCCATATGAGAAGCAGGCTTTTGCAAATACTAGGGACTGAGAACATCAGAAAGCCTTACTAACAGCTTACACTATCTATCTAAAATACTTTTCAATAATATATAACTTGTTTTAAAAACTTTATTTCATTAGTTTAGGACTACAAGAAATACACTTTAAATGTTTGTTTATTTTGAAAGAGAAGGAGAGAAAGACAGGCAGCAGCCAAGAAAACTTCTACCATCTATCAACTGTAACTGCACAAGGGTCCCTTTTTGCAAGCTGTATCAGACTGAGCAACTGATGGTAACAAGATAAGGGTCTAAGGCGCTACACAGCATAGGAGGGCACACATACATACAGAAGTTTGTTTGCACATCAGCTGAAGAATGCATTTTACCATCTGACTGCTGAGACACTATGCAGCTATGAGGGGAACAATCAGTGGCAAAGGCAACAATCTTCCCTCAATTGTCAGTTAGCAGCAGTTATTCTAACAAGTTGCCTCAACTGTTCCATCTAGCTGAACTTAAGAACTGACATTTATAGCACTATAAAATTCATTACTTAAAAAAAAAACACTATAAGAACTGGTCTTAATTTCCCTCCCCCCATCCCTTATTCCTTTTGAGTGATCTCTTTCCTTTGCAGCTGTAAACCTGCCATATTACCAATCTTTTAAGCCACTCTGAGTGTTTTTGTCTAAAGTAGCAGTTCTTAACTTTTTCTTTACCATGGATCCCCTTTGAATACCTTGTGTTACTGTAGACCACCAAGACTTAACTCAAGATTTAAAATCCTAAAGTGCATCAAATATTTATTTAAAGTTATTCATCAAAGGTCTTCAAATTTGAAGAGAAAGGAGAAATAACTAAATGTACACACTCCTATTATAATATTTTTACTGGAATGATTCCACACAAAATATTTAATAATAATATCTGAATACTGAACCATTGCCTAATATTACTTGTTAATTTTAATTAATTAATTAATGAGAAGACTGGTGCTGCATTTCACTTACAAGCCTTGTTATACTGGACTTCATAGCTGAAACCTGCATTCTGAGTTCTGACTCTACGTTTTTCAAATGCTTTCAATACTTCTTTTTAAGATAAATGAGAGCAGAAAATTATTTTTCACACAAGTATGTCATTATAAAAGGCATTAATACTTTCACAGCCCACTTTGATAATTCTGGATAAATCTTCTCGTAAGTGAGCCCAGAAATTTGAAAGGGGCTGTTCCTTGAACTGCAGTTTTAGAGTACCATCCATGAATATTTCTATGAGCTTGTCTTCCTCTGCTTCTGAGAGCCCCTCTGTCTAATTCATACACATTAATTGAAAATGGATCTCTAATCCAGTTTTTGCTTCCACCAGAAACTATGCTGCAAATCTTTCAAATATCATGCAAAAAGTGATGTGTCCTCCTCAGACAATTCTTCATCTTTAGAATCAAGAAAATGTGCAAGGTTTGGAATTGTCTCATAGTTGTGGTTCAAAAGGTCACAGAATTCCAGCTTTTTCATCATTGCTTCAATTTTGCTTCAACTTGAAAAACTGACCTTTCTCCTTAAAGATGTAAATTGAGCATATTTAAATGGGTAAAGTCATTTGACAGATACGCTAATTTTACTAACCCAGGAAAAATCTGTCAAATTACAAATTGAAGTGAAATTGCTGCTCCATGAGGAATAATCTTATCTTCTCCCTCAATTCACAAAAAGAAGACAAAACTTTAACCTCATGATAGCCAATGAACTTCACAGTGTAGCAAAAGCTGATGATGTTCACTGTCCATATCTTTGCAAAGCCATTCAAAAAATCTTGAATGCAGTGTTTTGCTTTTTATGGTATCAACAATTTTGACTGATTCATTTAAGGTCTGTTTTAGTTTTTTTGGTATCTTCTTAGCAACCAGAGCTTTTCTGTGTATGCAGCAGGTACCAAGTCACTACCCAGTATGATTTCCTTAATCAGTGCTACAAGACCAGAAAACTTTCCAGAAATTGCCTATGCCTTGTCTGTGCTAATTCCAACACATTTCAACCAATCCATGTCGTGCTATGTTAGAAAGTCATTTAAGCTGTTAAATACATCTTTAGTTGTAGCATGTACCAACAACGAGACAAAAAGTAAGTCTTCAAAAACATTTCTCTCATATTTATAATGTAGCACAATAAGGTTGCTGTTTGTTATGACTGTGCTTTCATCCAGTTGCAGAGCAAAGCAGGGGGACATGCAAATTCTTTCTAATAACTGTTCCTTGATATTGACTGGCAAACTGTCAATTCACTTGTTATCTGTGTAATTTGACAAAGAGATTAAGGAAAGGTCCTTGGCAGATTTCTCATCGAACAATGAAGAAACCATTATTTTTGCAGCAGGTAATATAAGGTCTTCAGCTATTTTGTGCAGTTTTCTGGTTTTTGCTATTAAATGAGAAATTTCAAATGAGGCCGTCATTGTATTTTCATTGTTACAACCAACTGCAGTAATTTTTTTTTTGCCATTTTCTTACTTTCACAAAGCTCTTGCTCCTTACTTTTGAAAAAAAATGATGCTCTTTGTGGCATATTCTTTATGCTTAGTATAAAGATGTCTTCACAATTTTGACAGTTTCATGGCCTCATTGGATAATGCATCATAACATAACACACACTGTGGTAATTGCTTGTCTTCTGGGCCTGTACACGTAAAGTCAACTGACAGATATTCCTTGCTATAAAGGTGGCACTTTTTAAGATAACCGGAAGAAGCTTCATTTTGCTTTGAACAGGATGCACCCTCATCAACATCATCAGTATTTTTATGTTTCAAATTCATCAGTGATCCATCCTGAGAATCAGCTAAAATGTACTGTTAGAAAACTCACCACAATAACATTGAAAAATCACTTTACCAAACAATAACTAAACACTTTTATTCTCAGAAACTGAAGAAGCAACATGGCCATTTTCAATAACCCTCAGTTATCATTCTGAAGTCCATCTGAACACTCACTTACACTGACTGATTTCAATTCTCTCTTCCTCTGGACATGGTCTTCCTTTTATACATGAATTTCTTTGAGATTATTTTAGATACAGCTACAGAATTCTGGAAAGCAACAGCCATTTGAGAATCTGGTGGCACAACATGGATAACACTAGAATTTGGTGCAACAACAAAAGCGACTTCTGGCTATATGCACGATAACAAGAAATGCTGTTAGCTTTCTCTCAGCCATTCAGTGTCATTCACTTGCACATTCTCACTTTGTACAGAAGTAGCAAGTGCTGAGTACATTTTTGATATCATGCAGTTATTTTCATAACTTCTGAATGGTTTGAGAAATTGTAATGAAACTTACAATAATGCCTATCATTAGCAAAAGACTCCCATTCTTTGAAATCAATCTATAACTGTCTGTCTTCCTTTCTTTCTTTCTGTGATGGACCCTGGAAGAAGTGATATCCTGGGTATCAGAAGGCCCCCCCGCAACAGGCTGCTAGGTAACCAGAATGGCCACGCCAGAGAGAAACCCAGCCCGTTAGTGGGAGGGAGAGATTGGAGGCCTCAGGAAAAAAATACATAAACAGTAGGGACTGAATAGGGTGTAGTCAGACTTCCAGAAGAGGGGCTGAGAGTAACTCTTTCAGCCAGGGAAGTTTTTCAGTCAACCAAGGGTGTTGAATGCAAGGAGTGTGTTTTCTCAAGGAAACCCTAGAGCAGTGGTTCTCAACCTGTGGGTCCCCACATGTTTGTGGACTTCAGCTCCCAGAAGCCCCAGCCATTATGGTCAATGCTCAGGGCTTCTGGGAGCTGAAGTCCAAAAACATCTGGGGACCCACAGGTTGAGAACCACTGCCCTAGAGAGAGGGGCAGAAAAGATATCAACCCATTTTTGAATCTGGTCAGAGAGAATGACGTAGACTTGGGAACAGAGCCTTTCGCAAAATGGTCACCAGAGGGCTGTATATGTGAGAGAGACCTGTGCCTTTATGCAGATGTAAAGATATAAGAAACTGTTTAAATGCATTCTGAAGATCTGCTTGAGCTTAGACATACATAGAAAAACCAATACTTTATTCTGTTTTTGTTTTAATAAAGATTATAGTATATTTTTAAATATTTTGACTCAGCTGAATGATTTTTAGTTGTTCTAACCAGAAACACACTACCATAGATCAGTAAGTCATTCTCAATAACAACTGAAAGGCTGTACCCTTTTTACATGAAGCTGGTGTTTTAGAAGGGAAGGCCAGAACTGTATAAAGTGGGAAGATGCTTTAGCAGACTGGGGAGAGGGAAGCTGCCATACCAGTCCCTGAGGATTAAAAGCAGGCCTTGTCACATCTTCCTTCCTTCCTTCTTTCTATTTCAATGGTAAAAGCTCATAACATTTATTCAAGCCTTCGCAAACCCCCTGTGAGAACGTCACAGCCCCCTGGGAATCCATGAACTACAGGTTAAGAATGGTCTAAAAGGCTGCATATATATCTTTCAAATAGGAAAATGCACTGTTGTCATTGTTGCCTTCATGTTGTTTCTACCTTATAGAGACCCAAAGGTGAACCTATCACAGGGTTTTTTCAGTTTGAGAGTATGTGACATGCTCAAGGCCACCCAGTGAGTTCCATGGCTGAGCAGGGAATCGAACCCTGGTCTCCAGGTTCATAGTCCAATGCTCAAAGCACTTGAATGCATAATAAGCTCTAAACAGCTGGGACTGAGATATCTGAAAGTCCATCAGTACTTACATTAGTTTGTCCCATCCTAATATTGGCCTCTGAGACCCTGTTAGTAGGCCTGCTATCAAGAGTACAAGAGACAGCATCTTTTCAGCAATGACCCTATGCCTTTAAATTCTCTTCCCTGGGCAAATAAGGCACCTACACTGATGGCTTCTAGAAGGACTTTGAACACTTATTTTTTGTAACTTACGGTAAGTGATGTTTGATATTTAACTGCTCTTAGTTTAACTGTTGTAAAATATAGCCATTCTCTGCTGATTTTCTTCCTGGTGCTATAATATTTTTAATGTAGTATGGTGTAGTGGTTTGAGCACTGGACTAAGATTCTGGAGAACAGAGTTCAAATCCCCACTCAGCCATGTGGGTGACCTTGGGAAAGTCACACTCTCTCACTCTCAAATGAAGGCAAAGGCAAACCCCTTTTGAACAAATCTTGCCAAGAAAACCCCTTGATAGGGTCACTTTAGGGTTGCCATAAGTCAGAAACATCTTGAAGGCACACTACAACAACAAAAACAAACACATTAACATATTGTAGATTTTATGTCCTTACTATCTATATTATATTCTAATGTGTTATCAGCAATCTTCAGAGAATTCAGAAAGTAGCCTATAAATACAGGGGGGAAAGCAATAAAATAATATCAAAGAAGACAACATTATTGGTTATCTGACCAAATGTATGTGGTCTAATGGCTAACTAGATCACAGCACAACAGTTATTGCACAGTAGAAAAAATTAAGAAGCAAACTCATTAGCAATTTATAGCCATCTCTTGCCATACAGAAAGAGAACAGAATCGAAATGTGAGAAGTGCTTAGGAGTTTTGCTTAGCACCCTCCCAGTCGTGGAAGAGACTGGGCAAAGAAGACTAAACATGAAAAGACCGGCAGAAAATGCCTGTTATCCTGACAAAATCTAAACTGTAAATCATGGAAAAACTATACACAATACTGGAAAAAAAATTTCATGTACTGCAAAATATATAACATCTAGAAATTTTTGCATGTATTTTCTCTTGCTAGAAATGAGGCAGCCCTCCTTGCTGCACCTGAATAGACATTTGGCTTTATCACACATAGACAAGGACTATGTGTACAAAGACACTGTAGATGAAGTGGGCCAGCAATGGCATGTACAGCATCTGTTTGCATGTATGTTTCCTCACTTAGCTAATGCAAAAGATGGATAAAGCATCTGTGTATGAGAAAGGGCTGAATGCGGTTACACTGTTGAGAGAGATGAAGTTACATCAACAGTAGCTCTTATAGAAAATAGCAATGAATATGATAAAACGGCTATATGAAAAACAGCAGCAGATCATAGCATTCAGTATCACAGTCAATATTTCCCCATTTATATAAAATCTAGGGAGCAAGTTTACCACAATACTTTGGTTGCACAAATTGTTCTGGGGCAAAAGTGTTAGAGTGTTAGAGTGTAACAATCTTGATATTCTAAATAAAACTTTGAAAAATAAAACTTTGAAAAAGAAACACAAAGAGGTCTATATTAAGCAATTTATCTCATTAAAATGTACTTTCACCTCCCATCCAGCGTTTTTTTTGGATAATGATATCATGCAGTCATGCAACTTAAAATAGTTGTAAAATGCTTGGTTCAGTGAGACTGCTATAGAAGTTAATATTCCACCAAATTCCTCTCATACATTCTCTATGAATTCCCGAATAGCGATACAGAACAGGAAAAATTCTGCCTTTGCCAGCTCATAGGCTGAGCTATGAATATTCCAGTCTTTTTACCAAATTCATTACCAGCTTCATAGCTATATGTATTCTATTTCTATTAATAAATGATATTTTACTATTATTTAAATCTCAATTGTAACTTATAATTAAGATAAGCTTTTAGAATTCTCTTTAGAAAAATAATGGATACCACAGGATGGAAGCTCCTGTGTCCAAGCAAATAACTTGGCATTTAGCCTCAAAGACAAAAGGCCATATTTACAATTCAGCTCCAATGCTATAAACATTTTGAAAACCATCAGTCAGTATTGTTTCAAAGAGCACGAAACAGAAGACAAGTATGCTGATCAGATCATTGTCATGAAAACAGATCCTCCACACACTTCAATAACAGACTATTAGTAGGGAAGCATTAAATAATTTACATTGTAGCATTTCATGTATTCACTAATTACTATGTTCCAAAATGCTGAGGAGACAGCAATATATTTTAAACCGAACAAAAACAAACTTCTACTTATGGTCAGCAAGAATGATTCTATCAGTATAAACACCTGAACACAAAACATAACGGCATGGTATAAATTAGCACATGACACCTCTCTTTTCAGCTGAAAGAAACAAAGAAGTAAACATGCATCTTAAAATATCTGAATGCACAATCAAGCTCATGGTAATTAACAAGAAATTTTTCAAATAATGGTGCTCTACTATCTAGACAAGGGGTAGTGTCCACATAGCCATCAAAATATTGTTGGACAGCAAGTTCCAGCAGTCCTAGTCTGAGCTGCCCAGAGAGAAAGAGAGAGATGATGGGAGCTATAGTGCAATACTACCTAAAAGATCACATGTTCCCCACCCCTAATTTAGACTCTAAAGCAATAGGTATTATTCCTGAACATATTTTCAGGAGCAATTAAAATATTAAATCAGAACATTAAATCAGCTGTTGACCTAGCACATACTAACAAATGAAAGCAGACCAGAAAGAAGGGAAGCATATTTTGACTAGAGGAAGCTGTACTTCCTGCTTCCCTAGATCATCACGATGGTGGGGGGGAAACCAACCTGACCCTATCAATCAGTTCAAGAAGGACTAGCTGCAGAAAACTTGATTTTTCCTCTCTTGTAGGTGTCAGCGGGTAGTGAGGCCACCTCCCCCAATGAACTAGATTCCCAGAATTCATTTTTAAAAGCAGGTCTCTAGCCCTTACAGAAACTGCAATATGATATAAAACTCACTATTCTGCCCACTGTCCAGAACAAAACACTAGATCTATGCATTGAAAAGGGGCAAAGAAGCAAACCTAGTAATGCAGGTTCTTCACCCCCATTCAATATAGATATGTGAGGAGACAGCAGCTGTCATCTTGTTGGTAACATGCTCAGGTCCAACATATGCCTATGTATGTATTTTATTATGTCATTGTGGAGGTTTATTATTCTCTTTCTACATCTACAATGAGCAAAGCTGCCCTGCAAAAAATCATCATTTCATTGTGTTAGTGCCACCCTCCACAGCCATCTAGTGACTGGTGGAGAGTAAGCATAGCCAGATGCAGAATGATGACATCATCTGCTGAGACTTTTAGTGGACCCTGTCATCAATCTCTGTCAGGCTATGCGAACATCCTCAAATACCTCTCCCTCCCCCAACCCCCACTATCCAGCAGCCACTGAATGGTCGGGGTGGGGCTATCACAGTGAAAAGGAAGTCCTGGAAATGGTGAGAGAGGAGCCACATCATAGTTCTGCCTGAAGAACTTTTACACTGTGCTTAGTGACAGAGGTTCTCAGACAGCAAAAACACATGGTCTTCTTACCAACAAGTACCAGAGGTGCTTTATTTTTGAAATTTTCTAACATGACAAGTCAGAAGTATGCATCCCTACAAAGACATGTCTCCTCTTTGCAACCTTGTTCCACTCAAGGAGAAGATAAGGGGGGAAAATCCAAAGCAATGCCATAACAATTACTTGCAGTAATAAAAAGCTACATTTCCCAACTCAATGCCAAATACAGGCCAAGCTTCAACAGGAAAATACCTGAGATAAGAAAAACATAAGAAACAATGGGATAACAGGAGATAAGTGCTATTAGTCCTAGGATACCAACTGCTTAAGCATCTTCCAGTTTTACACAGAAAAAGAAAACAGTTCAAAGTTCAAAAGGAAGATATTTTGTAGAAAATGGTGCAAACTTCTCAGATACATAAATAACAAACTCATTTTGGGCAAACATCTAAAAAGATGCTCCACTGAGATCCTGCAGGAGATAAGCATCTGTGGACCATCAGAAGTCTGCTTTACTTTTTTATGTATTTTCTACTGGCAAGCAAGCTGCTTCTGACAAGTAAACCCCTCTCGTGACATTTCTTAGAACCAATGGGGAACAAGCGTAGGTAACCCTGTGCACCCCCAAAGAGAGAAAAGCAGCTAGGGCAATACTGTTTATTTTGCTGCAATAGCAGAGCTCCTGATTCTGCTTCAAGCAGATGCTTCCAGGCTCTCACTGACAAGAGCTTGTTGCATTCCTTAGTTGCATTTCATTTTGTGGGAACCAAGCACCACACTAATCCATACAAATCACCTCAAAATGGCTGAAGCCATGTCTGTGTTTTAAGTCTGGTCTTATTTGTCACGAAGAAACTAAATTGAATAGAAAGTCTTTTTTTAAAAAAAAAGTATTTTAACTCTCATACTACTTATGTTAATATTTCCTTCTCAAGCTAACTATATCCAGAGACTGATTACTCTTAAGCAACAGTTACCATGAAATCTTGTTTTTCTTGGATGATATTAATGGATGCACAATGGTATATGCATTGGCACAGTACGAAAACCAGGTCCTGTTGTGTGTCTCAACACCTTGCGAAGTTAGGTTGCTGGGTACACGTAACAGGGCTTTCTCTGCAGCAGCGCCTCGACTGTGGAACTCCTTACCTAAGCAAGTTAGGCTGGCTAACTTTTAACTTTTTAACTTTTAAGTTTCTCGCAGGCAGTCAAAACAGTGCTGTTCCACATGGCTTTCACTGTTTGAAATTGCTATTTTAACTGTTTTAAAACTGGATTCTGGGTTTGTTTTCACACTGCTTTTAAGAGTTTTTTTAAAGAATATCTTAATGCATTTTAAGATGTTTTTATCTTGATATTGTTTTAATTGGTATTTACTTGTTCATTGCCTTCAGAGCCCTTGTAGGCTGGGAAGTGATACAGAAATATTTTAAACAATTAATCAATTTTTAAAAAGAATAATCTAAGTTAATGCCACTCACCTTTCTTTCTTAAGTCATATTCACCTAAAGACTACTTAATGTGTTTTTTTTATTAAGTGGCAAAAGACAAAAAGTACATAAAAGGGATTCAAACTGTGGGTGTGTTTGCACAAAGTAAAAAAACAGACTGCTCGGAGTAAGTGTGCAGCACTTCACCAAACAAACCACAGATTTGCGATCCATGGGTTTGTTCACCATGATAAGCAAACCCAGCAAACTCTTTCTCTAAAAGCTAGAGAAAGAACCCCCAGTTTCCTCTAGGTCTATTTTTCTGGCTTACTGGGAGACAAAGAGATCAGATTACCAGAACTGAACATCACAGTACATAAACAATCAACAGAAGATTTGTTCAACAGCTCCTACTTGCAGCAGAAGCAATTGGGCAGCATGCACAAGCACACTGTCTGGCACTCAAGAAGCCTGAGTTCTACAGAATTTTGGCTTGTGTTACTGCATGTGAAAATGGTCACAAAATTGTTCAAATTCATTGAAGGGTGAGCCAATGATGACTTCTACGGAGTACAAGGCAATTTCAAGTTGAGATTTTTTGAAATAAAAAAATAGGTTAGTTTACTGAAAACTTCAACAACTTTGCTAAACTTGAACTGTGGCACTCACTGGTACAACGCATACCAACAGCCTGTAGGGAAAACAGTACTCAATAAAAATTACCTAACTTTCTGAAGAAAGCTAGAGAAATCATAACCCAATTCCTAATTCTGTGTCCCATAAACATAAATTATCTGAAAATTCTAGGGAGAAAAAGTAATTGAAATGGCACAATACTAAATTAGTTCATGTTAACTAGTGCCTAAGCAGATTCTGTCTTTATGAGATACTGTGAAGGCACTTCTGTTTGCAAACTAATAGCTATCCCTCCATTTAAAAGAAACCTTGTTGTTCAATATTCCCCAAGGGTGTTTTTTTTAAAATCAACAAGACCTAGAATAAAACAAAATGCATAATCCATACAAGAGCAAACAAGACCTAGAATTGCAGTACTGTGGTTGATTCCAAGCTCAAGATGAAAGCTCAGTGAACCAGGGACTGGAAGAACAGGCAGTTGCACCTGGGATGTTCATATAAAGTTCCTGGTCCACGATGTCAGCACATGCACTAAAAGATCAGTTTGCTGGTTGTTGTGTGCCTTCAAGTTGTTTCCAACTTGTAACGAAATTTAGGTGAACCTATCACTGGGTTGAGGGCTGAGAGTGTGTGATGCACCCAAGGTCACCAAGTGGGTTTCCATGGTCAAGAGGGAAACTGAACCCTAGTCTCCAACAACAGTAATGAAAAATATGTGCATGTCTTCTGTAGGCTAACACAAACATATACTGTATTCTACAGGCACACAAAATATATGATGACACATTCATTCACCAGTTGCAGATGGGAAACATATACTCTGCAATCAGCATGAAATCCCTGCCCCCCATACTCCAATATTATATACATATGTACAGTTCTTCTCTTTTTGTGTATCAGCATACCAAACATACAGCTCCCTCTCGCTTTATGTCGGTCCATCCCCATATCTCAACAAGCCATCTATTTATGTTTCTTCCTGCTTATTTCTCACAAAAAACAAAAAAAAAGTACGAGTACCAGCAGAACTGTCTACTGAGTCAGAAAGCATAGTTGTGTGTAAAGTCAGAGATCATCAATGAAATGGAAGAGGAAATGAAGTAGCAAAGGAAGTCAGGTAACTATCAGAAAAGTCTGAATGTAAACTGAGAGGCCTAAATACCCTAAAGGCACCAGATCCTGCCTGAGCTTGGAAGCTAAGCAGGATCAGTCCTGATTAGTATTTACATGAGAGTCTGCCAAAGAACACTATGTGCTGTAGGTTACCTTTCAAAGGAATGAACTACCAAAACCTCCTCTGAGTATTCCTTGTATAAGAAAACCCTATGAAATCCATGAGGCTGCCATAAAGCAACAGGGAACTTCAAAGCACATACACAGACAGAAAGAAATGTAGATTCGGGCCAAAAGGAAAACAGTGCATAGATATGAATAGATATGTACATGTTAACTAATGATGTTGTTTAAATAATCTATGTAGATTGAATACAGTTGACATTGACATAGAGACTGCTACTAACCATAGAGATAATGAAGACAACACAGAAAAGTAGATTACAAAGGTACAGAGCTTTTCTTTATAAGAGAAAAGTGGTGGGGGGACTGAAAGTAGCGTAATGATAAAATGGACAGACAGAAAAGAATATGTTTCTGCAAAAGTATGACACAGCACGTCATAAAGTTATTGCAGAGACTTAATGCCCACTGTAGAGGGCTCCTCAAAGCCTATGCGCTCACTTATGAAAAATGTGCAGTGAGAAAGTGTTGAATACTCAGAGAGGGCTAACTCTTGGTATATTATTAGCTTTACTCTCAATCAAAGGAAAGATCCTCAGCTAATTTTCCTAGTTGTTTAACAGATATTACAAAGCCTTTTATTAGCTTGTTAAACATTTAGAGAAAACAATTAATATTTATCACAAAATCAAAGAATGGTTGTGTGTTCAATCCATCTGACATGCCAAGCTTCACCATAACAACTAATTCTTCAGGCTGCTTCCTAGCAAACCCAGCCATTTGTCATCCACACCAGATCAACCCCATCACCTGACTACAATGTACACATACAACTTCACCAACCTCTCTAAACTCTTAAAACCCAGGTTCCAACTCAGCTCTAAATCCACTGGTTAGACCTTTCTCTGCAAAAGTGGTACACTTTCATCCTCGGAAAGATACCACCACCACCACCACCTCTTCCCTATCAGTGCTGTAAGCTATTTCGCTGCCCCCTCCTTCCATCCTCAGACCCATCAGCTCTTTCACCTCTCCCTAGAAACAACCCCCGCCCATTCAAACGCCACAAGCAGCCATGGACCCAAAACATTTCCACCAAATGGCCAGCCCCAGCTTTCCAACAGACTTCCCCCCTTAACAAATACAAGCAAACCTTCAGCCACTTCAGCAATCCGAGACCGACTGAAACTACCCTCCCCGTCAGGGAACCTGGAGAGACCTCACCCCTCATAAGCAACTTCCTTTGTCTGCTCCCCATTAACAAAGCCAATGCCCATCCCATAGGAGTAGCTCACCCAGGCCCCAAGCCCCTTTCAGGGACCCCCAGGGCCTCGCTCTGCCTGAAGCCACCAGCTCTTGCATCAGAACCAGCCCGTTCCCCCACTCACCAGTATTTGAGGATGGCGGTGACCTGCAGCGGGTTGGGCTGCTCCGGGTACAGTCGCCGGCACTCGCCGTAGATGCCGTGCAGCCCCGGCGGGAAAGAGGGGGAAGGGGCCCGGCGCGGGGCCAGGCGGGCCGGGGGCGGCGGTCTCCATGAGGGAGGCTGCGAGGGGGGTACGAGAGAAAGAGAAAACAAGAGTTCCGGGGCGGCGGAGCGCGTGGGCCGGGGGACAGAGAGCGACCACCCGGCCTCACGCGCACAGGCCAAATGGTCGCTTCGAACTCCCTCCACGGCCCCGGCCCGGCCCGCCCGGCCCGGCCCGAGCAGGAGCAGCGCTGTCACCCCCCCCGCCCCCCGCCAGCGTCCTGATAAACAGACGACTTCGCCAATCCCAACCCAGGCACGACCGAGACCCAACGCGAGCCCGCCTTCGCCTCCCCACGCCGTTAACCCCTTCTGCTGAGGCGCGTGCCTGACACCTAGCGACGGCTGGTGGGCGTTGCAGGCCCCCTTCGTGACCCGCGAGGTGGGCAGGGAAACGAGGTGCGTCTGGGCTGGGCGAGGGCGGGGAAAAGGATCTCGGGAAAAATTGGAAAGAGAACCGAAGGACGGGTCGCGGGAGAAGTTCTTACCGCTTTGAAACACGCTCTCTGTCTGTTCACGCATTTCTAGGGTGCTAGTAGTCTCTCAAGTGTCATAAAATACGCGAAGTAGCAACAAATTTGGACGTAATGGGGTTTTTGAAAGGCACTATAGAGGTTTGTTCATTAGAATCATACTGCAAGATGATATAATTGTACCATAGGTAACATTACATATTTGTATTTGTAAACTTGCCGTCGTATTTATCAGATACAAGATCAAGGTACAAAAAAAAAAAGGTGGTGAAGCTGCTGTCTCAGGGTCAAAAGCATTGTTATCTCTTTCTTCGTGCAAGATTGACACGTCTGATCTCCTTGACACACAAACAGGTCCGTTTTCCCCTCACAACAAACAGAATTGACTGGAGCAAGACCACCCAGTGAATTTGGTGAACCCAGGTCACCACAGTAAGAATCTGGCACTTCCAGGATTATACCAGTGATGGGGAATGCATAGCCTTCCAGATGTGGATGGATTACAGCTCCATATGTATGGATCCAAGCCACAAGGTTAATTGGTAATTTGAGATTTTAAAAATATATTTTCAAAAATTATGCAATCTAGTTTATATTTTTAAAATGTCATAGTCGAAGAAGTAACTTTTCCACCCTTTGAAATAAACCAGCCAATGAAATAAACCAGCTTTATGGCATTATTGGGCTAGACATACAATAAGCTAGCTATATTGAAACAAAAAAAATTACCAAATTAGTCCTCAGACTCTAACCAGGTGTCCAAGACAGTGAGGGCATTTTTTCTCATCTGCAATACTAGATTTTAATTCTCTCAGTCTGAGCCCACAATTCTACAGTTCTGTGTGTGCCTTCCCCTCCTTTATTTAATAATGTAACATTCTTTTATTTTTCCAACATCAGCTGTTTGGTCTCATCTTGTAGGGAAGCAAGACGGTCTTAAAATCCTTCCAGTCTCAAAAGTATTGCCAAACTGATGGTAGGTCCAAAGGGGATGGGGGGCACCCATGAGCCAGCCAAGAGAGGAGTAATGACAGTGGAGGTATGGGCTGCAGGGTTGATTTAGGAGGTGAAGCTGTTCAACTAGCTAAGATGTAGTGGCATCTTCTTATGCAGATTGTTGTGCACCAAGCACTGTGCTATTTGAGTAGAATGTGAAATGACACCCAGCCATATGCAAAGTATTCTGCACCAGTAATCACAACCAACCTTTATGTGCCTGAGATTATATAAAAGATTTGTGTGTGTATAAGAAAGAGAACTAAGTGTTCCATTAGTATGACATCTATATAGCTTTAAAATACCCATTGCAGTACCAAACAGTTCAAATGTATTAATTTCCATTCTGATAGTCAAGAAGAAAGGCAGCTATGGTCAGTGATGAGGGGCTTGCCTAACATACAACATGTCTTTGTTTACACAAAGAACCAATGCTAAAAGCCTCCACACAATGAAACTACAGTTCCCACAATCCCAACTTCAGCCTTCCAAGATAATTGGCAAGTAGCCTTTACAAGTTACAGAAACAGCAGGCCACAGAGATATGGAAATGTTAGCAGAACTATCTCCTGAATTTCATTTTGTCTTTCTAACAACAGACTTTTTTTCCCACTTCCTCCACATCCCCATAGCAGAATGGAGAGCTATTCATAAAAAGTAAAGGGGAAATCCAAGATTTTACTGTGTTGCTGTGTTGTACATAGTTTTCCTTGCTTCCACAAAACACAATGGATAGTTTTTCTATATTGTTTTATGCCCAAAAGTTGAGAATGCAATACATCTGCACCTATGTCAATGAAGTACAGGGCTTCCTTATGCCACTGGATACTGGATTTGGACTGGGATTGGTTCTAAGGAGATAATCTAAATAGACTGGCCTAAGGCGTACTAACTTAGCCTGCATGGTGTAGTGGTTTGAGTGTTAGACTATGACCCTGGAGACCAAGGTTCGTTTCCCCACCCAGCCATGGAAACCCACTAGGTGACCTTGGGTGCATCACACAGCCCCAGAAAAACCCATGACAGGTTTGCCTTAGGGTCACTGTGGCAATGCCTTGAAGGCACACGACAACAACAAGTACAACCTATGTCTGTTTTATTCACTAGTCAAATTAGTCTTAGCCACATTTCTAACTTGGAGTATTAATAGAGGGCTCCTAGGGTGGGAGACCACCAACGAATATCACGTGCTATAGGCTAGATTTCTGAAGAAGGAACTGGCATAACCACAACTGAATATTTTTTGCCTAAGAAAACCCTATGACACTGGTGATGTTGCCATAAATCGATGGGCGAATTGCAGGCGCACACACACAGATGCAGTACAGGGTTGTTATAATCAGTTGGCTTTCAGCATAGCCTGCGTGACCTGCAATGGCTTATAAAGTAGTCTACAGTGCAAGACTGTTGTATTCAACTCCCAGCTGCCCACCACCACCACTAGGACAACACATGCAGCCTCCTCAGCTTGCCAAAGGAATCTGACTGGATTACTCGACAAATTTGTTTTAGATGTAAATAGCTAAATCTGAGGCAGTCTGTAGTATTCTAACTACACTGCAGGACTATCGTGAGGCACGATTTCTCATCACCGCCCCTTCTAACTTCAATATAAGGACAATTGATTTATTTGCTTTGGTAATTTTATTGGCTAAAATCGCATTTAAAAAACTACATAAATGCCTCACGTATACGGCTTCATTCAGAAGCAGCATGAATTCCTTTTGTCTTTTGCTTACAGAGTGGGTATGCTGCTGGCTATCCACGGCTAGGACAAAAATGGATTTCGTCATTGGGTTGTACGAATGCCTCTCACTTCCTTCTCAGGAGCCACTTCTGCACTAGCTGTTATAGTGCTATTATTCCACTTTCAACATCCTGTTCGAATCCTGGGGTTTGCCTCAGGCTCCTCCCTAAACTGCAAGCCCCAGGATTCCATAGGATGTTGAAAGAGGAATCACAGCACTATAACAACCTAGCGCAGAAATGACCAGGGATTTCGCACTCCGAACCCTGACATCCCATCCTCATACAATG